>VZTE01004632.1:2193148-2336775 GCA_013397775.1 Eulacestoma nigropectus | reverse complement strand
AGCGCGCTGCGCCGGCTCGTGTGCCGCGACGAGGCCGGGCCCGGCGGCGCCGCGCGCTGCCTGGTGCTGGACTGCCGCCCCTTCCTGGCGCACAGCGCCGGACACATCCGCGGGGCGCTCAACGTGCGCTGCAACACGATCGTGCGGCGGCGGGCCAAGGGCGCCGTGAGCCTGGAGCAGATCCTGCCGGCCGAGGGCGAGGTGCGGGCGCGGCTGCGGGCCGGGCTCTACGCCGCCGTCGTGGTGTACGACGAGCGCAGCCCGCGCGCCGAGGCCCTGCGCGAGGACAGCACCGTGGCGCTCGTGGTGCGCGCGCTCCGTCGGGACACGGCGCGCGCCGACATCCGGCTCCTGGCAGGTAGCGGCGCGGGGAGCGGGCGGCGGGGACACCGGGAATGGCGGCGGGGGCGCGGCCGCGGACAGCTGCCCCCGCTCGGGAACGGGGAACGGGGCTCCGGCCTCGCCGCGCCCCGGGCAGGGCGCTCGCCTCTCCCGGCCGCCGTGCCAGAAGTTGGGAGCCGGCGGGAGGGCTGGGGGGCCCCGGAGCCGGGGTCCCGGGACGGTGGCAGCGCGGCCATCAGCCCCGCGCGTGGGTGCCCGGGCGGTCTGAGCCGGCTCAGGGGCATCGAGCGGGTCCCGTGCCCCTGCCTGGGACCCGAGGGAAGAGAGTGTGTGTGGGGAAATCCCCCCACGCTTTGTTTGAGTTCATCCCCAGCCCCACGGTGCAGAGAAGGTGTTTGTGCAGGGTCAAATACCTGCTGTCACGCCGATGTCCCTTTGCAGCGGGGAGAAAACCCGAGGATACCTCTCTGCTCCTTTTGCGACTAGAGCAGGGATCAGGGCTTCCCCCCTCTGCCGTGCATTAAATGAGAAGCTGTGCACATTTGGAGCTGCTGGTCCTGAGAATTGCCTTGAGATGATTTAGGGGCGGGGGATGCTCAGCTGGGGTTCCTGGATGAGCTCTGTGGGGCTTTTTCTTTTTTGTTTATAGCCTGAGAGTCAATTTATTCCTTGGTTTACTTACAGCAGGGGTGAGGATGTGTATGCAGAGTAGCAAATCCATTAAGAGGCTTGATAGATGGAGGAACTAGCACTTCATTTGTACTAGATACAGTAAAAGCAGCAGGAGCTGTTCCAAGGATGCGATACGATGTGCTGCTGCGGGAGTGCCTGCACAGCAAGGGCTCGCTCAGGAGCGGGCTCCTTCACCGTGAGCCAGCGTGGTGCTGGAGCCACGCATGTGGCAGGAAATGCTGCTCTGCTTCAAGGGTGGCCTTTGTCAGCTGAGAGCTTCTGGTGCCTCTGTGGTTCTCGTGGGAGGTTGGTTGGAATGGGAGCCCTTTTAAGGAACGGGCTCCAAGAGACTCAGTCTCAGCACTACAGTCTTCTTCCCTGCGTACCACAGAGCTACTAAAATAATCTTGCTCTTATTCCATGAGAGCTGCACTAACGCAGAGCTGTGCGTGCCGAGACGCACATTTGTTGGGTGCAGGTCACGGTGAAGATCCAGATGTGTTTTGTGCAGGTCAGGCTGCTGCCAGGTTCCCCATGAAACAGCCTGGCTTTGTGTTGCTTGGCGATGGGCACCTGCTTTGCCCGGCTCCTGTGCCGGGCAGGACCGGCGTGCGCAGCCAGGAGCTGCTGGATGTGGTGCTTGGCTCAACGGGCATTAAATCTGATGAGATTCATTGAAGAGAAACATTTGTAAAGGTCTCTTTTTCTTTCCAAGAAACATTCTTTCCAAGATGTTTCTGCCCATCACCCTGGGCAGCTTTTCCCTCTCATGGTGTGATGACCACTGGAGTGCCATGTAGTAGATCCAGGGATTTTAGGACCATATCCCTGGAAGTTGTCTAACAAGGGCTCTTGGTTTTGGATGCTCTTCCAAATCAAAGCAGTAGGACTGTAAAGGGATGTCAGGCCCGGGAAATGCAGCCTCTGCAAGCTGTCCTGGCTGCGTGGGAGGGACAATGCAAATGCAGTGATGCATCTGCACGGTTCTGCTTTAAGGTACGAGAGCCCTTCCTTTTGTAGGGGGAGGAAACCACAGAGGACACCGGGATGCTGGCAGTATTGGGCTCTAGCTGCCTAGGGATTCCGGGGTTGCTTGAGACGCTTGCATCCATTGGTCTTGAATATCTCCAGCCTTGTTCAGGGCAGTCTCAGAGCTAAGGCTGGATAAGAAAGATGAGTCCTGCTGTATGCTCTGGTAAGCTGAAATCTGCAGCCTTAGGTCCTGCAGTTGGTTTGAGTCAGGGCTTGACCTAGCTGGAGTCCTGTGGTGATAGTAGAATACTTGATTTTCATTGATTTTGGGGCTCAAAGTCATCCTACAAGGATGTCAGGGTTGTTGATTTGATTTGAATGAGAGAAGGAAATCTCACCAGGAGTGTTTATTGGCAGCCAACACTGCAGTTTCCCTGTCCTGGGAACTCAGTGGGGTTTTCTCTTGTTTTGCCTGCCGTGACGTCCCCTGTGCTTATCCCCCTGGCAGCAGGTCAGAGGAACAAGCTGCTGCTCCGTGTTCAGCTTGCACCTGTGTCCTTGGGAGGGAGCAGACACCTCTCTCTGAGGGCAGCTTGTGGGGTCAGCTTGGCTACACCTGGCCAGAGCCAGGGCTTTCCCAGTCTGATGTTTCGGGAGCTCTGAGCTGGAGCGTCAGGCTGGGAAAGGGAGACTTGCCTGTGTTTTGTGACAGAGTGATGTATCAAGGGAAGATGAGAACGGAACAGTCTTTGGCCTCGGAGCAGCTTTTCCCGTTTAAGTCTGAGTATGCTGGCAATAAATCCCCTCTTCATTGTCTCAGAGGGCAACCTTGGCCTCAGTCTGGGGTTTTGGCCAGCAGTATGCAGAGGATTAAACCCAGAGACTTTGGGCAGCCAAGATCATTGCTCTTGGTGCTCTTGCTCCAAGGGAATGGTGGGGCCTCAGGGATTCCCCCCATTGCTGCCAGGAGCCTGACTGCTCCTTCTGGGGCAGGAGGCCACTCTCCATCGCTGTAGCATCATCTAGTGGCCAAGGGCATCTCCGGCTGCGCCATTCTGAAGTCCCGTGAAAGCAGTCTGGGATAACACTTTGTGCCTCTCGTCTTGCAGGGGGCTATGAGCGCTTCGCCTCGGAGTACCCTGAATTCTGTGCAAAAACCAAGTCCCTGAGCAATGTGTCACCCCCAACCAGCGCTGAGCCCCTGGAATTGGGCTGCAGTTCCTGTGGGACCCCCTTTCATGACCAGGTATGTCTAGAAGCCCAGTGCTTAGCTATTTTGACTGTCCTTCCAGCATTGCAACCTGCTCCCAGGGGAGTCTCTCTGCTCTCCCTCAGCTGGGGCTTGTGGAGCCAGAGCCCTGTTTCCTTTCCTGTGATGGGAGAGTACGGTGGTCCTCCTAATCCCTGAGTGTTTGTATGCCCCAAAGAGTGGACAAGCCCAAATCCTGTTAACACCTGCCTGTTTTCTGAACAGGACAAAGAGAGAGAGAGGCAGGGCTGAAACAGGTTCAGCACCTCAGGAAGGCAGCCTCTGCTCCCTTTTCTGAGGGCCCTGGATCAGGTGCCAGGTTGCTGCACAGCTCAGTCTTTCCAAGCCATCTGGATGTGTGTCCTGCCTGCCACTGTCCCCTGGTCAACCCCATATCTGTTGTTTTTCTCTGTAATAGGGTGGGCCTGTGGAAATTCTTCCCTTCCTCTACCTTGGCAGCGCCTACCACGCGGCCCGGCGGGACATGCTTGATGCACTGGGCATCACAGCCCTGCTGAACGTCTCCTCAGACTGCCCCAACCACTTCGAGGGGCACTACCAGTACAAGTGTATCCCTGTGGAGGATAACCACAAAGCTGACATCAGCTCTTGGTTCATGGAGGCAATTGAGTACATTGGTGAGTGCCTGTGTAGAGATGATGTGTCCATTGGTGGCACTGCTGGGAGGGAGGTCAGCCCCCACCTGCAGGTTTGGTGAGGGGCTGGGCCGTGGTGGAAGGGTGTGGGTCTCATGTCTCGTCCCTGTTGCCCTCCAGACTCAGTGAAGGAGTGCTGTGGCCGGGTCCTGGTGCACTGCCAGGCTGGCATCTCCCGCTCAGCCACCATCTGCTTGGCTTATCTGATGATGAAGAAGCGTGTCAAGTTAGAGGAGGCCTTCGAGTTTGTCAAGCAGCGCCGGAGCATCATCTCCCCCAACTTCAGCTTCATGGGGCAGCTGCTGCAGTTCGAGTCGCAGGTGTTGGCCACTTCGTATGCCGTGGAAGCCGTCAGCCCCTCGGGGACGCTGCGGGAGCGGGGCAAGGCCACCTCCACCCCCACCTCGCAGTTTGTCTTCAGCTTCCCTGTGTCTGTCGGTGTCCATGCCACCCCCAGCAGCCTCCCCTACCTGCACAGCCCCATCACCACGTCGCCCAGCTGTTAGCTCAGGGCCGAGGCCAGCCGGGCAGGCAGTGCCAGGCGTGCAGGGGGCGTGGAGCCCTGTGATGTTAAGCAATAGTGCCGGACACTGCCATTCACCCTGGACTCAACATCTTTTTTGTAGAGAGATTTCTTACCTCATCTTGGTTTGTTTGCTTTTTATTGTTATGTTTTCAAAGCACGGAAGTTGTAAAAGCCACAAACCTTGACACTGTCCAGGCTCTTTGGGGGAGGAAAAAAATAGTATACTGGGTTTCCTCAAGTGCCTGGTCTTCATGTGTTTCCATCCCTAATTTTACTGTGCTGTTTTTTTACACCTCCCCTTCTCCCCACGTTTCTGCCCCAGCTCATCAAGGCTGACAAGGGAGCATACCCTGTTTTATTGTGCAGCAGCCTTCCCCCTTGCAGAGAGATCTGTGTGTGTGTGGTGGGTGCTGCTTACCTGAGCCAGGTACACTTCAGACAAGCAGAGCTGCAGGCAGGGCCTTGGGGCGGGCAGCAGTGGTAGCACAGGGCTGCCTGCACTCAGCCTCAGCCCTGCCAGTGGTTGGGGAGATGAGGCAGGAGCTGGCAGGCCCCTGCCAAGTCACCAGCCGAGCCCATTCCAGTGGGGGAGAGCAATCTGTGTGGTTGGGAAGCGGTTTGGAGGGAGAGGTGTAGTCTGAAATGCCTCTTTTCTTGCCTGTGTGGATCACTGGTTTCTACAAACTTAGGTCCAGTCTCCTGTGGCTTTAAGATGAGAAAGAAGGGGTGGGGGCAGCAGTCTGGGCTGCTTTTGATTACCCTGTTAAGTTTCCTCTCCACCGGTCCCACTGCTGCTCTTCATCCAAAAGCAGCAGGATGGGACAGGGGTGGGCTATAATGGAAGAGAGAAGCTGCAGGGTGGAGGACAGGCTGGCCCAGAGGTGTCATCCATCCAGCATTTTCAGGCTTCTCCCACCTCATGACCAGCCCTTTTCCTGTGCTGAGTCTCGTTCACCTGTGCAACATTTCTGCAGCTTTTGGTCCAAGCCTTGAAAATGCCTCATCTTTAACCCACCTGGAGCCTTATTTCCCACCCTACCTCTGTCCTTCCCTCCAGTCTAATCCAACACACAAGATGCCTGTGTGGCTGATGTACATATGTATGGTTTTGTTCTTCTTTTTTTTTCTAGAAATTAACTTTTTATTTATTGCCTGAGGGAGGGAGAAAACATTGTTTGGAGAAAATAAAAATAAAAACTTTTCAACAGTTTGGCTGGAGCAAATTTGTCCTAAGACCACAACAGAACAGCAGGTTATACACACATTCCATTTTCACAGAGCAACTGTTAAAAATGTATTTATTGACTTTTAAACTATTACAAGTATTGCAGATCAGACATTTAGCCAAGCACATTTATAAATCAAACTCAGTTGTTACAGAGATGTTACCTAAAGTCTACCATGTAGGTAGGCTGAGAACCTGCCCATCGTCTTCAACTTTGAGAGAGAAGGTAAAAGAAGAAATAAATAAATGATATCCTAGCTCCAGGTAATTGGCAACCAAGAGAGGACACATACAGGGCTAGTTATGAAAACAAGTTACACAAAAAAAGGTCTAGAAATTCAACCCCCAGCTACATTACCATCTGGGTTGCCAGAGAAAGCAATTAGGAATGACAAAGCACAAGCTCATGGGACTGCAGCACAGAAAATCCCCATTTCAATTTCCAAAGCTGAAGCAAGTTCTGCAGATGTTAAGAAAGTGTCAAAAATTATCTTGTAGTAACAGAGACTCTAATAATCTACATTAGTAATTAATGGGACCAGCACTAAAACTTGCCACCAATAGGTTCAGCAAGACCGATACATCAAAACCAGTCAGATAATGTGACTTGACAGGCATATGTGCCAGTGTAATGGAAATGCATCTGCTTTCCTTGTCCCCTACAGATTCCCAGGCTCATTCACCTTGCTTCAGAGATTTTAACACACATACATTGTTCCCCCATCCCCTGGGTTTCACCTCTACTGTGTTCAGAGAGGTGAGAACATTGCCACTCCATCTCTGCACACGTGTCCTGCCACTCTGAAAGACCAGGAGAACATGCTCTGGACTGTGCCAAGCCACCGCCTCTGATCACCAATGGATTCAAGTCTGTGGAGGTTCACAAGCCACTTGCTATGTGAGGCAAGAACTGAATCTGTGCTTTCCCAGGTCTTCCCTATCTGGGCTGCAGCATAGCTTACAATGCTGCACAAATATTCAGCTTAACATAACTGAAGCATGCAGTAGATGCACGTTGTTTTAGATTTCTGAGCTAGAATTTGTGTGGCAAATCAGCATGGAAACAGAGAAATCCCACTGAAAAGAAATTCACACATTGCCTGACATTCAGCTTCTGAGAATGATTAGCAATGTTCAAACCAATCTGTTTTGTGGCTGGACCCTTCCTTTTAGCCATCTTGGAAAAACCTGTTCAGGGCAATTTCTGTTAACAGTCCCATACGGAAATTGCAGGCAGTGCATGAACTGTGCAGAAACTCTGGCGTCACTGCAGGGATGCCGGAGGCTTTTTTGAGATTTGCCACCGTCTTAAGTAGCTCTCACAGGCCACGCAGTGGCACAACATGTTTGCATCCCTCAGCACCTCACACATTCACAGGGAGCAGGCACCTCCTCTAACCTACAACAAACAGTGGGAACAGCTGATTTCCAGAGCCAAGAAAGCACCCTTCTCCAGGAGCTGCTCCCTCTCATATACCACATGCCTTTTCTGTGTCTGCTGCCTACCAAAGACAAGAGTGCAGAACATTTAGCAGGGTTTTCTTTTTGCTTCAGTGTAGAATTTTCTTTTGGGGTACTCCCATAACAAACAAGCAAAGTTCAAGTTTGCAGGCAAAATAAATTCCTGCTACATAATGCAGTGGGATTCAATTGCATCACATGCAAACACTCAAAATAGAGGGTAGAAAACCAATAGTGACTGCAACATGGTGGAACTAATATAGGAGGTTTATAAGAGTCTCCGTGGAGCTGGGATCAAACACAACTGGTAGACAAAAATGAGAAAATAAAATATACCTTATTAAGGTACTGTACTATCTGCTTTTAATCCTAACAAAAGTTCTGTTGACAGCATTCAGACTGCAATGTCACTCTGCACCAGGTCATCTAAGTCATCAGTCTCATGGAAACCGTTTCAGCAATGGAGAGCAGAACTCTCCCTCCTTTGTTAGATGGTGACTTTTCTTTCTGTTTTGCCTATTAAGGTCTTGTCACAAAACTACATATAAGTTTCAAAATGCTGCCTCAAAGGGACACTGACAAAAATCAACAGGCCTGAGAGACACATTGTCCCTTGTGCCAGCAGACACCAAGTTCTGTCCCTGGTCTTGCAGCCTGTGAGGGCCTAGCCCAGAGTGTTCTTACGTCCTCAGCTCCTACTGTGCTTCCACTGGTGATCCAATGCTGCAAATGAGCATCCCAATATCAGGGGACTGCTCTTCTCAGGAGGTCAAAAACTTCCATCTCTCAGGAGGCAGCAACTGCCTGGTTATGGGGTCATGGCATTTTTAACGTCCCATTGTAGTTAACTCCCCCAGCTAAAGCAGCAGCATCTGTATCGTTAACAACCTGCCAAATGCAGCTCTACCACCAAAACCACGACCAGGTTTTTCACAGGTAACTTTGATACTGATGGGCAGATCCTCACTTTGTTTTGAACTGTAAGAGGAGCTACAAAGACAACATACGCTACTCCTGCACAGGTTTCTACAACACACAGGTGCATCATGAGGCCTGGGTATTCCTCTGTGTCTGGCCACAAACGGATATGAGATCACGTCATTACGAGACAAAAACCACTGCAACATGATTTCCTCACATAGCACCTTTACTCTGCACAGAACATCAGAAACATTAACACTGGCAGTTCAAAGATACTGGAAAGTAGAATCACAGAATATGCTGAGTTGGAAGGGACCCATCAGGATCACTGAGTCCAACTCCTGGCTCTGCACAAGACAGCCCCAAGAGTCACACCATGTGCCTGAGAGTGTTGTCCAAAGGCTTCTTGAACTCTGTCAGCCTTGGTGCTGCGCCCGCTTTCATGGGGAGCCTGTTCCAGTGCCTGACCACCCTCCGGGTGAAAATCCTTTTCCTTACATCCAACCTAAATCTCCCCTGACTCAGCTTCCTGCTGTTTCCTCCAGTCTTGTTACTCGTTACAGGAGTGAGGATATTGCCCCTCCACTTCCTCTCGTGAGGATGCTGAAGACCCCAATGAGGTCTCCCCTCAGTCTCCTCCAGGCTATTTTTATCCTCTAGAAGTTCCAGGCTGCAAAAGGAATCCAGACTAGCCATTAGTTCAACCAGCACATAGGAAACAACAAGCAAGAACAGCATCTGGTGTGGGCTTGGTGGGGTTTTTCTTTTTAGATTTGTTCTCGCTTTTGAAAGATGCAAAGCTTTTAACTTCCACGCCCACATTAACCATTTTGCTCACCTAAGCAGCACAGCTGTTTCACCATTTTAAACAATGTCTAACTGGGGATGGAGAGCATTCGCTCTGGCTGCTATCTGAAACCCTAGTGCAGATAGGCACATCCCCTCACTCCACTACTAACTAAAGGAAAAACAAACCCCAGACTTAAATGGTGAATACAAAGCTTCAAAGCCTAGCGGTGATCTCTGCAATCCTAACACTATGAAACAAGTAGCCAAAATACAAGCACCCAATTTTATCAATGAAATTTGTTTAAAAGGTCAACTAGGCTAGAGCCTGGATGGGACTTCAAAGCTACATATTTAATCAGGTCACAGAATGAAGCGAGAACCATATATCCACTGTCAGCTCAAGAAAAGTAAAACTCAGAGTTCAAGTTCCGTTGGAGTATTGCTATTTCTAAGGTTTTCTTTAGAGATATTACAAACAGATGACGTTCAGGTAGCCATATTGCAGCAAATGACTGATTTTACAGTGGGTAAAATTCCTTGTGAGGATGACTTGCTTCAACACTAAGGCCTTAATGCTAAAAATAAAAATGTTGTGTTTAATGCTGAAAGTGAAAAGCTCTTCAGGTTTAAGTCTGTTTTATACAAACATGTTAGCAAAATCCCACTTGTGCAGAGCACGTATATTTTTATGAACTACAAGCACACTATTCTGTTGCTTCCTTGCTTTAAGGGGGATAAAACCTGAATGCATGAACTGAATCATCAGATACTAAATAGTGCTGGTTGATAGGGAAATGTACAGCGTGCTGTGTCCAAAGGAACCTTTTTTTCCTCCAGTTGTTACATAGTCAACACTGAAGCACATCTCCTGGTATTGGTTGTTAGGAAAAAAATTAACAGGTCTTGATCTTCAACCTTCTCTGAAACTGTAAAACACTACAAAAAAGAAACAGTTTCTACTTTTGTTAAATCCATATCCACCATGAGGGGGACTTTTGAAACTGTTTGATGCTGTGCTATGCAATGCTTAAAAATAACTTTCTCCTACCCAGCAAAATAAACCTGGGAATTTGAGAAGAAGGGTATTAAGTGAATAAATCCTAGCTTTGTTCTCTGGTATACCTGCAAACAAATCCGCTTGCCAACGACAGTTTAAAATTTTGTTCTCATCAAAATGTAAAATCGATATTTTAAAAAATTATTACTTTTGTAAATCCCTTAAGCTCTTCAACTGTGATGTCACACACAAAGATGTGACAGGAAGCTGCTGTAATACACTCTCCCTTACCAGCCTGAAACCCGTTTACTGGGTCTCATCTCACAGAGGGACATGAACTAGATACGCCCTCCTGTATGAAATCTTCTGACTTTTCACTCGCTTCTCCCAGCAAAACCATACACTGCTGTAACCAGAGAACATTTCACAAGCTGCATGTACTTAACAGGAGCCTTATAAAATGTTCTTTTAGAGATGCCAGCAGAGGGTATAGACCTGTTTCATTAACTTCTTCCAAGCACAAGAGCTGGTTTTACCCTTGCAAACTCTTCCCAGGGCTTCCCCTAGAAAACTCACACAGACAAAGCAGCAAACTGACATGGTTTGTTTCCATTCTGAAGTTACACTCACTCATGTTATCGTTTTCTCAGAGGTGTGCAAAAAAACCCCTATATTGAAGAACTTGACCTAGCCCCTCCTCAGATGAAATTTATATTGCATTGTTAATGATTTTAGTCGACTTGACTTTGTGCAAAATATCTTCAAGAAGGTTCTGGCTCAACTTCAGAATACAAAAGGAGAATAAATAGGATCTCTTGAAAACAGGAAATGAATGGTGTACGCTGAAAAGAAAAAGATGGGCTTAATGCAATTTATCTGCAAATAAAATAACTAGAAAAGTAGTGTCTGAAATTTTAGCATGTGAGATGGCACCAATAAAGATTTCCATTTGCACAATAATGTTCCCAAGGTCTAGATCAAAACAATAGTATTTTACACATGGTAACTGCAGAGACTAGGAGCCTGAGATATGTTATTAAAAGGCAGTCCCTTGTAAACTTTCCTCAAGAGGAACAGTAGCAGTTGAGTATGCAAGAGTTACTCATATATTCATCAAGACAGCAATGCTTTATAAAAGACATACAGCTTATTTCCAGGTTGTTAAGAATTTTATGTGATACTGATTTTCTGAAACACGTATCCATCCAGTCCAAGATTGAAGTCACATCCTTCTTCTCTGCTCTGAAGCTACTAGGTCTTTTGTTCTGCTGCTGTTGCTGTCTGTGAGGGAGCTTCTGGTTTCACAATCTGGTATGTAATGAGATATTCTGGGTATGCCTGTAAGTAAAATAAGAAAAAAACCCCTGGTTTATGGAAGGGTAACTCAGCAAGTTCCAGTTTCTGCATTTCACTAAACAGTGACCACGAAGGACAGCACAAGAATCAGCTGTACGTTCACAGTATGCAAGAAAAAAAGGATTTCAAACCTAGCCAGCACTAAGTAGAACTGCTGGATGTACTTATCAGCTTGGTTAATACACAAATAGAAGGAAATATGTTTCTTCCACACAGACACTGCCAGAAATTGTGTGCAACAGGAATTCAGAGTTACTCCCCTTGTTAGCTAATCCTACAAATCGGTCAGTGCCTGTTAAGTTACTCAAGAATCTCGGATGACTGATAAAGTCTGACCTCAAAAGGGTCAGTAACTTGCGATGTAACCTGCAAATGCCTTTACTGGCAGTAAAATACTTGGCCCACACAAAGCACATAACCCAGTCAAGTCATCTGTCCATCTGCCCAGTGTTTCCTGAAGACAGCTGGTAGCCAGTTCAGTCCCAGAACAAAGCTAAAGTTGATGGAGGGCAGGACCCCATTTAGAGGAACCTCGACAGATGAGAGGAGACTGGGCCTACAGAAGCCTCATGTAATCCAGCAAGGGCAAAGGCACCTGAGATTAATTCCTTGTAACACTGCAGGATGAGAAGCCACTCAGCTGAAAAGGTGATGTGGTCCCTGGGTGACAGCAAGCTAAAGCAGAATCAATAGTGTGTCCCAGCAGCAATGAAGGCTACGAGCATCCTGTGGTAAATCATCAGGTGAAGCAGCAACTGCTGTTTATTCAGTACTCACTTGACCACATCTAGAAAACCACATACAACTTTTAAGTCCTCCAATAGAAGAAAGATGCCAACAGGCTGGAGCCAAGTTCAGCGAAGGACCGATAAGACAGTCAGGGGGAGAGAGCACAGGATAAACAAGAAGAGGCTGAGAGAGATGGGCTTGTTTGGTTCAGAAATGAGAAGGCTTTGTGGAACCTCATAGCAATCTTGCATTATGTATGGAAGGCTATTGAGAAAACAGAGCCAGACTCTCTTCTGTGATGCACAGCAGGAGAATGAGATTAATTAAAAGACAGAAGCTTCTATTGGATACAAAGAACATACTATTTTACTCTGAGGATAAGTAATCAAAGGAACAAGCTGCTGTAGGAGGCTGTGAAACACCATTTGCTGAAGCCTCCAAGACCTGCCTGGTCAAACGAAGCCCTCAACAATCTGGCCTGGATTCAACATGAACAAGAGGCTGGCCTATGTGACCTTCCCAAGGTTCCTCTGAGCTTATTATATAATCTTATTTTAAAATCATAGAATGGTTTGGATATGAGGGATCTTTAAAGATCATCTGGTTCGAGGCCCCCTGCTATTGGCAAGGACACCTTCCACTAGACCGGGTTGCTCAATGCCCCATCCAGCCTGGCCTTGAAAACTTCCCGCAATGGAGCATCCAAAGCTTCTCTGGGCAACCTGTTCTAGGACCTCCTTACCTTCTGAATAAACAATTTCTTCCTAACATCTAATCTAAATATCTCCTCTTTTAGTTTAGAACTGTTCCCTCCCCATGTCCTATCACTATGTGCCTGTGTAAAAAGTTGCTCTCCCTCTTTTTTATAAGCCCCCTTTACACACTGCAAGGCTGCTATAAGGTCTCTCTGCAGCCTTCTCCAGGCTGAACAATCCCAATTCTCTCAGCCTTTCCTCACAGGAGAGGTGCTTCATCCCTCTGATCATGTTTGTGGCCCTCTTCTGGACCCACTCTCTGCCCTTTCTGTGCTGAGGACCCCACAGTTGGATGCAGCACTCCAGGTGGGGTCTTAGGAGGACAGAGTAGAGAGGAAGAATCACCTTCCCTTGACCTGCTGGCCACTCCTCTTTTGATGCAGTCCAGGATGTGGTTGCTTCTCTGGGCTGCAAGCACACATCATTGTCTCATGTCCAGCTTTTCATCACCAGAACATCCACATCCTTCTCCACAGGGCTGCACTCAATGAGTTCATTTCCCAGTCTGTACTCAGGTCTGGGATTGCCCTGCAATTGCCAAGTGCAGCATCTTGCACTTGGCCTTGTTGAACCTCATGAAGATTTTGTGGGCCCACTTCTCAAGCATGTCCAGGTCCCCCTAGATGGCATCCCATCTTTTTGTTGTGTCAACTGCACCAATCAACTACCTGCAGACTTGCTGGGAGTTCACTCCATCTCACTGTTTGTGTCATTGACAGAGATACTAAAGAGCACTGGTCCCAAGACAGAGCCCCGAGGGACACTTTCTCATCATGAGCCTCCACCTGGACACTACTGACCACAATTCTCTGCCTGTGTCCATCCAGCCAATTCCTTGTCCTCCAAATAGTCTACCCTTCAAAGCTGGAGATAAGGATGTAGTGTGGGACACGACAAGTAGATGACATCGGTCCATCTTCCCTTGTCAACCATTGTTGTCACTCTATCATAGAAGGTCACCTGACTGGTCAGGCACAATCTGTGCTTACTGAAGCTGTGCTGGCTGTCTTGAATCACCTCCTGGTCTTGCATGTGCCTTCCATGAGGACCTGTTCCACGATCTTCCCAGGCACAGAGGTGAGGCTCACCTATATGTAGTTCCCTCGTGTGTACTTTTCTCCCCTTTTAAAATATACGAGTGATGTCTCCCTTTCTCCAGTCACTGGGGTCCTTGCCTGACTGCCATGACTTTTCAAATATCACAGAACCACAGAATATTCGGAGTTGGAAGGGACCCGCAAAGATCATCAAGTCCAGCTCTTAAGTGAATGGCCCATACAGGGATCAAACCCATGATCTTGGTATTATTGGCAGCATGCTCCAACCAACCAAGATAGTCGTAGGGTATGATGGAGAGTGGCTTGGCAACACCATCAGCCAGCCCCCTCAGGACCTGGGATCAGGCCCCACAGACTTGTGGTTATTCAGTTTCATCAGGTGATCTGGGAGCCACCCACGGTATTAAGCAAAACACTTTTCTAGAGTCAGGGTCTAGCTGAGTTATTCGGACTAAAAATCAACTTTTGAAGATAGCTGTGCTACTCCAGCTGCCATTTAATGGTAGTCTCTGTCACTGCTGGGAATCTACAGGTAAAAGGCCCAGAATCCTCAAGATGTACTAGAGCCCCAGAAATGCATGTGACCTTGCTACTGCAGTAACGCCAGTAAAATGCAATGGGAGAAAGAGAGTTTACTGAGAGAAACTACAGTTCTTAAAAGATTCCATCAGTGCTGCACAGGAGAAATTAGGCAATTCTACACGGTATAAATCGGAGCAGATCAGTGGATAGGAGTAGCATTTGCTGTCTAGGTACAGTTCATTGTTTATTTCCCCGTTTAAATGAAAAAAACCCAACCACCTAATCAGCAGGGTTATCACAGCACACTTGGTCTGGAAACTAGCCACACCCCATCTCCAGCTCCAAGCTCTGTCCTTCCATAAAGCCAGTCCTTGCTGACCCACCTACCTGTTCTCCTCTGTAGATAACATACTCAGCGTACGCAAGTCCATTCACGCTTGGCCTGCCAATAACAGAATGGTGCCCGGGAGGGGCATGAGCCATTTTCATTGTGCTGAACTGAAGAAAGGATTTTCCAAGGGTCACTCTACAGAAGAGCATTTGTCTAAAATGAAAAAAGAGAATATCATTTTCAAACATCTTACTAGGAGTCAAATGCTTCCAGAATGATTTCAGTCTTTCGAGTTTATTTAATAACAATTAGTTTCTTAAGGCTTTTTAGAGAAACCAGTTTTAAGACTGCATACAACCTGTCACAAAAAATCTTTTGTGACACACAGAAGGGAAAACACACAGTTTGTTTAGCCCTCACATGGAGGCCTGTTCTAGTTCATTTTATATAACGCTGTTGAAAGAAGCTGAAACTCTCTGTGTTCCTACCAGCAGGGAATGAACAGGTGTCAAAGTGTGAGAAACACACTGATCTACTCCAGGACAAAACAAAGCTGTGATTAAGTCCCGTTCACTACCTCCAAAATGATCTGATCCATAATACAACACGGTACTGCTGACCACCACTTTGCACTGCAGTTTTGTCCTGAGAGTGCCTGGAGTTAATTGGCTGTTTTCCCCTGACTCTTCATTTTCAAACTTGCTGTTTCAAGCCTCTTTCCTGAGCCATAGCTCACTTTGATTTATACTCACTGCATGCTCAGATGTAATTTTTGACCTTCCTGTGGGACTTGCTGCATTTATATTCATTTTTGTTCAGCCCTGACAAATGGAAAACTGCATTTTTCCTGCCATTACCAAGCTCAAGTGGCCATTCTTTCCCTGCAGGTCACCCTGTGCCAGGATCATAAAAACCAGGACAGTCAGAATAATGCACAGGGAACTCTGCTGGACTCATACCTGTGGCAGATGTAACAGGACCTGTCTTTGTGTGTGGGACAGCCTGTTCCTCCCCCTATTCCGTACACATATTGGTTGCTTTTTGAGGAGTTCTCAGCAAAGTAAATTCCAGCTCCAAACATTCCTCCAATGTATGCATGCCTTTCATCAAATCCTTTGTGAATGATAGCATTAATAAAAGGAGACCCTAGAACAGTGACACAAAACGACACATACTTGTTAAGTTGTATAGTAATACAAGACTCAATGTCAAGAGGAGTTTATCTGCCTCAAATAGACCATTAAATACCAGAAAGTGTGCTCAGTCAGCTGGAAGGGGGCGATACCCAGCAGGATGCAGGGATGTGTGGGATTTATCATTATATACCAAAATCCCACGTGTGACTCATTTCTTACTCATTTCACAGATCTCACTAAATGGCTTTCCCCCCACTCACATTTCAGTGCAATTTATCTTG
Organism: Eulacestoma nigropectus; assembly: GCA_013397775.1. Taxonomy (NCBI): domain Eukaryota; kingdom Metazoa; phylum Chordata; class Aves; order Passeriformes; genus Eulacestoma; species Eulacestoma nigropectus. The sequence goes on along the minus strand of VZTE01004632.1, from coordinate 2,320,797 downwards.
TCAATGCACACCTTCTCCAGGAGTCAGTACTGGTTAAGGAGGGGCAAGGTGTCAGGACAATCATACCCAAAACCAATTTCCTATACAGAATCATAGAAGAATCTAGGGCAGAAGGACCTTCAGGCAATTGTCATTTGTAGGCATTTCTAGAGAAATCTTGCTGAAACTCATGGTTGGTTTTGATTCCTTTCCCTGACGCTTGCCTGAAGCACCAGGGTAAAACACTTTTATTGTGTGCTGCTCCCCTCATTTAGAAGACACCACGTCTTTCTCACAGCAATGTAACATCATCCCAGCAGCTTTACTGGAAATGACTAAGATACGGCTTAGCAAAAAACCTTCCTTTTTCTTAAAAAGCCGAAACATAATGTAAGTATTTCTTATCTAGTGTAGTTTTTTGGATTGCAGTAACAACACAGAACAGCTCCACCACCCCCACACCCCCAATGCACCCCCTGCATTTCTAGTGTAGAAACACGATTACTTGCATAGGATGGTGACACAGCAACAATAACATTGCCTGTGGGTCCTTCCAAGGTTTGGGGTTTTTTTGTTAAATACCAATACATACAAAGAGACATGACTTCCTTACCATGAAACAACATGCGCTCGTTGTGATGATTATGATTCTCCTCTGAAACCTCCTTCTGTCTGTGACAGAATCTCTCCCGCAACTTCTTGTTCACTACCTTTTGAATCTGCGGTAAAACAACAGATCCAACCATGCTGTTACCATAACATTTCAATCTCTCACACAAATCTGAACTGAAATTGAAATGAAATAAAGTTTCACAAAGTTCACATTAATTTGACAGCAAAACTGATGGCAAGACACATGAATGCTATAAAGAAACCCCATGGCTGTTCTGCACGCAAGGCTGAAATCTCTCAAACAACTCTGTAGCACACACTTACAAAGAGATAAAACTACCATGAAACCGCAGCCTAAGTTCTCAGGCTTAAGGACAATTTCCAGGCTTCTTCTCTCAGAGCCTGCAATATTACAAGGAACTACAAACTGTCTGAAACTCCTTCCCTCTCTGCTTTGAGATCTGCTGATGGATCTTGTCTAGCTCTCTGAAACTTGCTGTCTAGTTCAGGTCTATTTTTTATGAAAAGAACCAACTTTTGAGGAAAAAAACAAGGAGATGTGCTGTTTAATCTATCTATATCATTTCAGCCACATGCTCTAATACCACTGTGGTTTCTGTAAAGGACTTCACCTTTGGTTGGGAGTATGATGGAAGCAGAGTTTACTTCAGGATGCATTATCTATTGGATCAAGTTGCAAAGGTTCTGCACAGGCTTACTTCTCAAAGAGACAGGCAGCACAGGTTTGCTGGAGCTCAGAAACCAAGTTCTGTTCTGATTCCGTCTATTTCCTTCTCCCCCAAAAAAGAAACCAGAAAGTGTACTTTCCTTCAGAAAGACAACACTATTTTCTGGAATGCCACGGCTTGTAAAAGGTATTTTTCTAGTTGGCAAGGGCAAAGGAGGTGGTGTCAAGCTGGGAGGTTGCATAGGGAGATAGAAACTTACCAGAAGTCATGATCATCCTTTCACACACCCCCCCTAATCTCCTTTAAAAAGGTAAGAAAAGACTACACTGAGAAAAAAAAATAAATCTGTGTTGCAAGGGCCAATTACAGAAGTTATAGGCCTCTGAAATTCAGTCAGGTTCTTCACCACCTCTGTCTTCAACATCAGTTCTTCAGACTCCTTTAGGAGCCTGAGTGGACACTCCTCCCTCATTCCCCGTGCAGATCACGCATTCATTTTAGCACTTGCGTTAACTCTGTTCCTGAATATAATTTCAACAAAGAACTTTAAATATAAAAGGGCAAACCACTAAACTGATTCTACCTGCTGGCATAAATAATAACATACTTTACCACATAAAACTGAGAGGTTTTGAAACTTACCCTGATGACATTGTACCTGTTGAAGATCCCACCAGCATTTCCACCATCCCGATGCTCCCGGATTGTACTTTGCATCTACATAAAAAGCCAGAACTGAATGTTCAGCACATAAACCTTGCTAGCAAGGCAAAGTATCCATGCAGTGTATCACTAGCAACAACAGACAATCTTGATGGAAAATGAATTAAAAGTTATATTAAAAAAAAAAATCTCAATTTTAACTGAGGTATACCCTAATTTCTCAAGCACCCAACACGTTATGCTGTTCAACAACAGGGAAGTTGGATGATGCAATTATCCAATCTTGTAATAAAAATCCACATACGACGAAGAATAATGGTACTTGCTATCAAAATGATATACAACTAGAAAATCTGCTTTATATTAGAAAAAAACAATCTTTGAAAATTAATATACAAAAAGATCACTTCGAAGTAATAAAAAATGTGATTTTAGTGAGTTTAGTTTGCATTTCTTAGTATTAGGAAAATACCTGCACTGTAAATTCTCCTATGTCATTAGCAGAGCATTTCTGATTCCCTAAGAAATTGTTTCATAGTGTCTTTTAGAGCAGTATTTATAGCTAGAGCAACAATATTCCATAACAGTTCAAATAAATATTCCAATTTACTATGGCAGACAAGTGACCCTTCTTTCAGAAAAGTTCATAAAAAAGATCTGCACAATTTTATGTGCAGTAAAATGCAAAACTCCATAACTTCACACACTGGAGCACAAACTCCAGTTTATGAAGTTACTAATAAAAAATATGCCCATGTAAGCTGGCAGCAATCCTGACTATCCAGACTTTTTAAAAGACTCCAAACCCTTCTGTGCTATAGTGTAGGAACACGACACAAATAGCAAATGCACAGTAAAATGGAGTTTCTTCCAAACATGATTCCTCAGGAAGTCTCTTTTCTGTTATGATTTTTGCTTTCAAAATGGTATGTGCTGGTAGTTTACTTAAATAAAAGAGCATGTGTGTGTGTGGGAGGGAAAATTACAGTCCATTCTCAATTATCCAAGAGCTGTTTATCTGGGTTACAGATTAACTAAGCCACTGAGACAAGAGAAAACAAGCTGGTTCACAGAAAATGCCTAGAGAATTGCAAGACCTTGATCCCTTAGTCTTTACACACAGCTTTTAATTGTCACAGGTCCACCTATCTACGGAAAGCTGTGGAAACGCTTCCTACGAGACAATATCCAAGACAAGATCCAAAGCACAACAAAATAACATTGGGATAACACTAAGTGAGCAGAGACCACTTATTAAAAAACTTGGCAGGACATAGCAAAATAATTTCTATCATTGCTCCGTATGAAAGGACAAATGAAGAGCCCTAAACTTCATGTCAGATCTATGCAATTCATACACCAGTCTATTTTAGCCCTTTCAACATGTATTGCACACTTTGGCTCTGACAGGCTATCAGTGGAAAGAAAAATAAATGGCCACTGAAGCATTAAGAAAGGGACTTGGATTACCTCCTCTTCTACGGACTGATACTCCTTATCATCAGGAGCAAGGTCAAGGAGAATGGTCCCCTGACTCACACAGTGGAAAGTCAAATAAGGATTGGTACCTGCAAAGAGAAGGAATGAAAAGGAGCAAAAATCAACAGGAAAAACCAATACTGGCTCTATTTGTATCCATCATCATCATTGTTCTTCTTACACAACCCCAGTACAGCAGGAAATACAAAATAAACACAAGGCATAAGCACAATCTCAAAAAGATAAAAGTCCTTTCGTTAGCAGCAGAGGCTTTAAAAGAGAGAAGAAAAGTGCATGTGGGACATAACTGCCCTTTATTGCTTCCTCTTTCAATAGAAACATCTCAGAAGCGTGGGGCAGCTAAACCTCTATCAGCCTACCCTTCAGGATATAACTGGCCTGTGGGTAGGTACGTAGGGCCAATCAGTCCAAAAACTCCTCTCTGGGTAAAACAGGGTCCTGAGAAATAGGCACAGCTTCCAAAGCTGCCTCTAGGGTATTCTCTGAAAAGGCAAGTGATCACTTGGTCTGGTATCTCCTTAATATATACTTCAGCTATCACAACTCACTCAGCCACCACATCTGCAACAAATATACTTTCCTGACATTCAAATTCTTTCCAGTCCTGGTGATAATGCCTACATTTAGAGAAGGTGACTTAAGGGAGCCTGTTGTGTGCTACACTTACACTAACGAGTAAAAGTGCCATAGTTACCTTGCTGCCCTCCTAGAAGTCTCTCCACACCCTTTATTAATTTGTGGCGGTGTCCATACGCATTGATCCCAATTTCTTTAAGCTCCTCATGCCCCATGTCAGCCAACACATCCAGGGTTATCTGGAAAGGTGAAAGATCACAAAAGTCACTTGCCAAACCTGGCCTGACTTTCAAGGCTGGAGACCTGTCACTTCAGAAAATGCAAAGTATTCATGGTGCAACCAAGTGCGTAAAGGTAGTTAATGTTTTGCTTCCCTGCTGCCACCTTCTGGCAAACCTCTCCCTATGACAGGACCATACCCAGCTGCTACAGTCGGAAGTTGTGCAAAACTTTTATTTCTCTCACACCAATTAACAAGAGCTGGTTCTCACAGAAGGTTCTCACGAACATTTTTACTTAGGTAGAAGGGGGATGTGTGGAAACGCTGGGACAAATATGGGAGTACTTTTGAAGCATTCAAAGTTTCACAGCGCTGTACAATTCATTATTTTCACTACACAAGCAGAGACTAATATTCTACAAGCTTACTAGTAACAAGCCAAGGTGAAAAAGTGCACATGAAGGTAGTGCTTGGAAGAAACAGCTTAAAAGAATAAGCTTAAAGAAGATGAGCTTGCTTTTTCTACAAAGAAACTTACAAGAAGAGCTAGATGATTTCAAAATGATGAATATATTGAATCCGATTTGCATTGTTAAATCTTATTAGCAGGGGAAGATCTTAACAACAGGTTAGGAGTTAAGGAAGCAAAAGCAAAACAAGACCAGCTAGACAACAGGAAGGTGTAAAAGATAATAAAACCTGAGAAGAGTATAGGTTGGTTTGAGGTTGACTTCCTTCTGAATAGAAACAGTTCCAAATTAAAGGGCTTATGCTTCATATATCAGAAGGGAAAAAATTACATGGTATTTTATCTTTGAAGAGATACCTCCTAGACCATTTAATAGAAACAGCTGGAACAGTAAGCAACACATTACATTTTAAACCTTCGTTGCCTGATTCCTCAATAAAAGATTAGCAGCAGAGGCCAGAGGAAAAAATAAAAATCAAATCCAGTCTCTTGCACTTGCACCTTTCACTTCCACCAGGAAGTTTACATCCATCTCGCTCATGTAAACAGATCTATTTAACTGCAACATGTTAAATTTAAGAAACAGTACATAAAAGGAATCTACAAATACATTACAGGTACTTCTGCTGTAAAACATAATGTAAGCTTGAGAAACTTACATTAGTTGTACTCTTTCGATATATTGTGAATTACTGATCAATCTGCAGGCTTTTCCCCTATCTCTCAATGTCATTTGAAAGTTAGCCCAGCAAAATCCAGTTAATCCTATGGTCCTAACCTAATAGGAAATGTAGCTTCTGCATTCTGTAGTGTGTCTACTCCTGTGCTAGATTTTTATTTCAGCATATAGTCAAACTGGAGGGTTTCCTAGACCCTCCAAAGTATCACATGCAGCACTACAGGTGGTGAAAGGCTTGTTTGTCTACCAAGACTGCTGAAGGACAAATGCAGGTGACATTTAAACCTAACTTCCTTATAGTCATCATGTTCAAAGTTCACAAAGTCTAAAATAATTCTCAGAATACAAGCCAAATTGGCAGTCACAGTCTATGTATAAGTGAAAGCTACTTGACACCTGAATCCAACAAGAAAAGGTATTTTCATAGGTTTCACAACTTCACCATATTGCATCTGGCAATTCATTTGCAGAAAACTGAAAGAAAACTTGGACACACTTGTTTTTCTGTAGATGTGAAGTGTGGGTTTTTTCCTTCCCTTTTTCAATTAGAAAATGAAAATGTCAGGCAAGTGCATTAGGTTAGTTTAACTCCTGAACACACAGATAGAGATGAAGCTTGCCGCTTACCTGTTCTGTCTCAAAGATGTCCCGAAGGTGTTCAAGACCCAGGCTTTTTAGGAACTGGGTAATGTTCATGTCAAGACCAGAAACTATGAGAGAAGAAACAAGTCTTTATATCCTATACATCTGAAGTAACAAAAACCAAACCAACCAACTTAAAAAAAAAATTAAGCAATACCAACTGATTCTCTCAAAATTCCAAACTCTGATTCTTCTTCCAGTCAATTTGTCTATGTCTGTAATAAACAATGTACTTCCATTGTGTCAAAGCTCTGTACAAAGCTCACCACCGTTCCCTCTTCAGAATCAACTATTAAAAGCACAAACCATCTGTGACAAATACAGGCTCATATTGCAAAGAGAAGTAAAAGAAGGGTGGGTGTATTTTTGCTATCTGATCCCCTCAGATTCTGACCTAAGGCATGGACTCCAGATACTAACCAAAGGGTTTGTAAAGCCTTAGCAAAATCCCCCAGCCATCACAATCAGAACTCCTTCATCAAAATAATTCTCATTGGATTTTCTTTATAAAGTCAATGAACATCTGGGCACCTAATCAGATCTGCATTTGTAGTCAGACCTAATCACTGACAGCAAACACAGATGAACAGTTAACAGCGAACAGTTAACAAGCATCGGACACTTTAAAATACAGATTACAGTTCAAACTGCACAGTATTTTCTGGCTAGTCAGAAATGCTTTTCAGATAAACCAAGGCCTATTTTGATACTAAACTACTGTACATCTGGCAATTCAAACTTGTCCAACAGCAAATGCACCTTCTCCTTCCTTCCTGTCAGTTCCTGCTGCTCCATCCCCAGCATTTGATGCACCTCCTACGGCTAGTTCTGCCAGTGGTCCTGTGAGGTTATCTATGCTGCTGGCAGCAGAGAGGCAGGACGGTGTAGATGCTGGCGAGATCACAGAGGCACTAACAACAGTAGCTTGAGGCTTGAAGCATGTAGGCAAAGCTTCTGGAGGCATCGCATCTATCAGCAAAGCTCGGATATCATCAGCCTGAAAAACAGAAAGAACACCCAACATGAGGTCCTACTATCACAAGCCACTGATCTCTGGAAAGAATTTTTAGTTGATTTATTTGATTGTTCTGTTCCCCATTAGAAAAAAACCTGCCAACTTCTGTCACAGGGGAATGCATGGTTGCAAGAACATTTTGATTCACCACTCAAGACATATGTAAATCAGGTTCTCCCCATTTCTAAAGGTATGTAAGAAGGTACATCTAATTTCTTCCTGGCACAATGACTTTATAGGTGTTAAAGCCAAGGAGAACAATGCAGCAACTTTATTTGAAATCCTTCAGAACTCAGGCCAGGAAATGCCACTTCTTAATTTCTGTCAGGCTCAACTTCAGGTGCACTAGTGCAAGGTTTCAGTGGAAAGACTACCACTGCCTTTGCTATAATCACATCTCATAGAGTTATAATAGAAAAAAAAGGACAGGAGCTCAGGAGAAGTATGAACTTAGCTAACAATTTGATTCAGCCTTTATTGACTAAATTAAGCAATACCCTCATCTTCTAGAATTTCTGCTTTAAAAGTTCCTGTAGAACATGATTAAGACATCCTTATTTTCCCCCAGAGAAATCAAATAATTTTCATATCCTTCATCACAAAGCAGGTTTTCTAGAGCTCAGATTACCCTGGACGATATTTCTTGAACTCTCCATAAATAAATCAATAACCCTAAAAGATACTTGCACTGAAACCAGACACAGCATCCAATTTGGTTGCATTACTTATTCCATCAAGATTGTTTAAGCTGGGGCATACAGGTTCATATAACCTTATTAGGCTTTTTAACCAGACACCACTTAAAAGAAAGTTTACAGATGCCAGTTTTAGAAAAAGTTTGATAGCCACCTACAAATCTTTGGAGGTAGAATGAATTCTTTGGAATGTTGTTTTGGAGTTAATAAAAAAAAAAAGAACTGAGGCAATATGGAGGCACTGAGCATAATCATCCACTAAATGTGCCTATTCCTCTCAAGGCCCATCTGATGTTCCTCCTAGGTTCAAAGAAATAATCACCAACAGTACACAGACTGACCATCATCAGAGACATTTCAGACAGTTTTATTTCCAGGAATGAGGAGATTGATCCCAGGAGTGAATCCTTAAGGAGAAGCAAACCTTAAATCACAAGCCACACTAAGATCTCAGCCAAAGGAAAATGCCTAGACCCATGGATAAAAAGCCACTAAGAGGCACTCAGGAGATGCTCTTTCTCCACCTCAGCGCAATGGAAGTGGAGGACTGCTGATGCCATGGAGCCATAGAAATGAATTTAATATGCAGAGTAAATCCTCCAGAGGAGCCTGTGGCTGGCTAACACGAACTTACTGTTGCCAAGTCTAGTGGTGTCTGACCCTCTTGGTTCTTCATGGTTGGATCTGCTCCATGAGCTAACAGCAGAGCACAGAGCTGTGTCCTTCCTTTTTGTGCAGCTTCATGCAAAGGTGTGAACGCCCATTTATCTGTTGCATTTACACATGTATTATATTTGATCAACAGTGCTGCTATATCCACATGCTGGAAAACACAAGAACATCTTAATCAACATGACACTGGTGAAACATATATTCCTTTTTAATGTTGGAGGTAACAGCGCCTAGAGGCTCTTGTGGTTTCTCTTTCCTGTAACTCATTCTGCCTCCTGTATCACAGAAGCAGCACACTTCTCCAGGTACCAGTTTATACTGCAGCTCCACAGTCATCTGTGTCTGTGCACTACCAGATCATTCACCAGCACGTGAAGAATTTGGATCAGGCACAGAATCAGATTTCTGTTGAATCACCCCAAGTACATAGCATGAAGTTTGTGTCAGCTGCAGGAGCAGACATGATACTTAACCCTGCATAAAAAAGTTATTTGTGGACAAATTTGAACCAGCAAATTTACAGGGCTGCCACTTTTGTGACACAATACTAGAAGCTCTGAAGATCAATATGTTGTGCTACTGAGCCACCCCTATCCATACACAGAAGTCTTTGTTGTACTTTCTTTCTTGCAAGACTTTGAACTCATCTGTGACAGCACAGATCTGTTCTATCTTCAATCATATTTTATGAGAACTGTAACTGATAAAATGTATTATAAGTGCCACAAGGGACAGCTGTTTTACATGGGTTATAAAAGTAATGAACTTATAACCCCATGCTTCCATCAATATCCTGTCCTTGAAGTCTCCCAAGTACAAATAAGAGAAAACTGACAAATGAAATGTTTGCCTGCCTCTAACCAGTAGATCTTTTTTGTGCAAGACAGCAAAGAAAAAAAAAGCAGGTAGTAAAAATGAGTGGGTAGGAGCACGAAACACTGAGATTGTAAGCAGAAGCACAAAGACTTGCCAATGGATTTCCTTCTTCCCCTCAATGGCAATTAAGTGACTCTTGGCAGCTCTCATAAAACAGCTTGGTCTCTGAACAAGTGTGATTTGAAAATACTGCCAACTTTATTTTTCCTCTCTGCCAAACTTTTAAAGCAATTGCTATTCCTGTGATTTTTCTGCCACATAGAAAGCCTGTTGACACACGGCATGAAGTGCTGGGTGGGAGAACTGAAGAAACTTTGTGAGGAAAAGGCAGAGCCTGTGAAACTTGCCAGCTATGAACTTCTGAAACCAGTACTCATCTATCTACCTCCCATCACAGAGATCTGAATAGGTTGATTACAGCTCAGAGAGTAGTGTGGGATGCCAGGAAAGGTATGCAGTAACTCTTAACTAAACAAGCTGATGGAAAAGCACCGAACACTGCCTTTTTAATGTTTCCTCGAGAAAGCAAGGGGTGAGATTGGCATTATGATTTTCAGAAATGATAATTGGTTAAAACCAATCTCTGACATTCCTCTATGCCAATAAGAAATGCTCTGGCTTTGTGTAAAATGTGTGTTTTGGTTTCTCGTGCCAAAGAAAAAGAACACAGTATTTCCAACAGAATTCATATCTTGGCAACATCCTGGGAATTAATGCTTATGGCAGATGCTGATACACAGTATTGCTTGGTATTAGGACCTTGTAACATAAAAGAATTCTGTGTTGCATTTCTAATCTTTCATCAGGATTTGAGGCTTTTTGCCCTTTGGGACACTGGGATCCCAGAGCGACGTAATGAACCAATACAAATGGTGTAGATCGAGTTCCATTGACACTCTTTTTAAAAACAAGGTGAACACTGCACTTTTTATTTCATTTGCTCTCAAACAAAAGCAATCACGGTTCTGTTATGGTCACCTCTCCCCACTTTTGCTGCACTTGTGCCAGGGCCAGGCAAGTAACAGACAAAACGTATCATGACACCATCAAACCCATTACTTCATGAGATTCATATCCTCTGTCTGACTGTAAACACAGTGCTAGGAGCTTCTCTAGCACTGTCGCTGTACAATTATTTACAAGAGACTTCTTCCTCACACAATCCACAACTAACAACTGCTTATAAGCAATCTATTAGGCAGCTGCGCAACTGGTACACAGGTGCTTACTCCTATATGAAGGAAAGAGGGCCTGCCTCATCCAAAATGGTTTGAATCTGCAACGGCACCCTCCCTGCAGGACAACCACATTACAAATGCAGTAGTTCTCCAACACTTCAGCTCTAGCAATAGATTTCCACTAAACACCATCTGTAACACACCTCCACTTCCCTGTCATCATCTGCACATGATCCCATGGTATTTTTCTCTTCCTTCCATCTAAGTCTTTCAGAGACAGCTTGAGGTCTTTTCTGTTTCAAATGTCACACCAAACTTAACACTATTCAATCCTGTGCATCTGCTTGCCTGAATAAAAGCTACATTGTAGCGATCTTTCCGAACTGCAGCATTTAACTGCTACAGCACACCTGAATCTGTGTCCTATTTAATGTGTAGGACTGCAAATAGGACTCGCAACAGCAACTTAACCCAACCAATATTTCATGCCTTCAAAACCAGAACTATGTTCACAGCAAAACAGCTGCAAAATAAATGGCTTTGGATATGGCTTTAAGGAGTCCCTTGCTGTTGTACTCATGGCAAGACTGCCTGCACCTACCCCATAGGATGCTGCATTGTGTAGGGGGATTAATCCTCCTTTGTCCTGGGCATTAACATCAGCACCATGCTCAAGAAGGTATTCAGCTACTTCCAAATTGTTGTAACCAGCTGTAGAAAAAGCACAGGAAAAGAAATTCAGTATTAGGAGAGCTAAACGAAAGAAAAATATTAGAAAAGCTAAGGCAATTTTTCAACTGCAGAAGTTCCTCTTCCCTAGTAACTGTATTAGCTCCTGAAATACAGGTGCCATAGTTAACTCTTTGTACAGGATAATTCTCTGTGAAAGTCTTCCTATACCAATCCTGATTTTGGCAAATTACATCTGTAGACCTACCATAAATATACAAGCCTTTAAAAACTGGCCTGTTACCCACCTGCAAGATGCAGTGGTGTTGAATTTCTTCCCTGGGTGTCTCTGCAATTGATATTTTCTTGAGTACACAGCTTCTGCACTCGTGCCAGGCACCCCTTCTTGGCAGCATCTAGCAAGGCAGCGTCTCCTCTTAGTAAGTCCTGGATATCTGTGTCTCCTTCTTTCACCAAATCTAGAGGAGTGTTCCCATCTCGATTCTTTTTGGTTGGATCAGCTCCATGCTGCAAAGAGCAAAGCGGAACGCTACTGTCACAATCATGCACAGAGCAGTGCACCCAAGTGTGTCACTATTTTGTGAAACAAGATGGGATTTTGCTGACCTACCATAATGAAGTAATAATTGTATGGATTAGTAGGCACATGAAAATAAATTCAGAAGGCTGAGGCCTAAAAGCACTAGTCTGAAACACAGCTGTGTGAATCTCAACTCCACAGGCAAGAATGGCAGCCCTCTCCAAGAGCTGTCTCTGCTCTACTTGCAACTGAAGTTATGTTCAGCAGCATTTCCTGCATATAGCTCTTTCTTACACACACTGTAACTGTCACAGCAGTGTGAAAGGAAAGCCAACTGCAAGTATCTTGCTGCCAGTCTTCCCCTTCTCCTGAAAACTGGCAGGAATCAAATGGCTGGCAGAGGTATTTCCTAAGCACAACCTTCTGAGCTAGCAAAGCCAGGCCCTTAGTTTTACTAAATGTCACCCTGATACTGAAAGGCACTTGTTTCAGAAGGAAACTAGAAAAATACTCTTCTCTACACTTTCCAATAGATAACAGCACCATCTTAAGCAGTTTACAGGTCTTTGAAAGAAGTGAAAAAAAATTTTGGTGGACAAGTGGAGTTGGATGCTTGCTGGTATATCTGTGCTGGTAAAACATGCAGATCAGGCAGTGGTAAGAACACAGTACTGGAGCACAGGGGGATGAGAAGGAGAACATACAACTACATAGAGCATATGGTGTGAGTCACGTCCACATTCAGTTTTGTGGGAGGACAGCTCCTTCCCTATTCACTCTCAGCAGCAGTGGGAAAAAACAAAGATAGATAAAGCAGAGGCAGCTGCTGGCGCTATAGTTCTCTGGCTGACCTCTTCGGAATAGTCAAACACAGTGGTCCAATCCCTGCCAGCAAGTCTACCCTGCCATTTCCCACTGGACATGCTGGCAAAGATGTGCTAGTGTGAGCCATGGGGAATGAGATAAGGGTGGGGAGAACAGAGGGAATTAACTGCTTTGTATTTGGAAGCAGTACAACTGTGTTCATGGTGTGAAGGATAAAGTGCAAGGGACAGAAAGGAACAGAGTATTAATTACACAGAACCAGTTCCACATCTATGGTTCTTTTAGGAAGAGAGCATTCTTTGCACAAAGCTTTTTAGACTGCAATGACGTCTCCAAGGTATGATCTGAAATCCCTTTATTTAAAGCTCCTCAAAATTGGAACTATTCAAATAGGCTTCAGAATAAATATCTGAATGAAGAGGCAGTGTCTTCTGAGACCCCTTCCAAGGCATAGAAACAAATGAAGGTGGTAATTTCAAAGAAAGGTGACAAAAAAAGACAGCGTCTCCAAATGCCTGTTTATTTTTGTTTCCTTCTTCAAGGAGACCAGGAGAAAAGGAGCACAAGTCAGAAGGAGTCAAGGTCAACATCCACAACTCAGCAGAACTGACAGCACTGCCAGCTGGCATAGGAGACACAGCAGGAGAAGCTCTGAGTAAACTGCAGTGTGAGCACATGTCCACAGATACCCAGAGGCTTTACAGCTATGTCACCTTAAGGGCATATTTAGCTCTTGTGCAAGAGTGATTTAAAAAAAAATAAATTTCAGCACTTTTCTATTTCCTGTTGTACATCCATTCAGGATCCCCTGAAGACAAAATATGGCTAAATTCCCTGTGGAAGGCTCAGAAAAGGCCAGAGACCTTCAGTGTCTATAATGCAACACTGTACTTGAGAGATTACAAGTGTTCCTAAAGCTTGGGCTAAAATCTCTATTAGGCTGTTACTTACAGGTCACCACCGTGCCTACTCCACAGACATCTCTTAATATCTCCTAGTTTCTGCTGTAGATGTGCTTCAAACTATCATGCTTCTCTCTCTGACTGCTTTTTTCATAATCAAGTGAAATAATTAATGATATAGCAGAGAAATATTGGGGCTTTGCAGCAGCAAATGAAAAGTGGCTGGGAAAGATCCTCATTATTTTAAGACTATCCATATTCTTTCTCCTACTTTAAATGTTGTGCTTCAGAGGAACGTAAGTAGACAAGGCTGAAAGAGGAGTTAGGATTGGCAAGAAATTCTACTCTAGCACCCTCTTTCACCTTCCCAGGGCAGGATCTAACCTTATGTCAAGAAGTTTCTCAAACTCATGTTTCTCACTGGAAACATTTTTGCATTACCTCATGCTTTTTACAGGTTCTTCCTCTAAGTATAATGAATATTTATGCCACAGTATATTAACATGCGTTTCCTCCAGGAGCTTGATAAATTATACATTAACATAACAGTTTTAAATTTCTCTCATACCAAACAGCCCTTAGGACCCACACTCGGTTATTGCTCTGTAACATACTCTTGCCTAAGTATTAACAAAATTTACTTAAATGCAGTAACTGTTTCAGAAAGGGATGGATAGGACGAGGTAGGGAGTTCTCATTTTTACACAAATTCAGCTGTTTTTTCCAATTGTAGAGTCTTGTCCTGCTTGGCTAACAGTATTAATACACGTGCCGGAAATAGTACTTGTACTGATGATTCTTTTTAAGTCAATGATATTACACAAGAAACCATCTGACAATTGCAAGATGAAAACTGATTCAAAGATACCACAAAGAATTCACTGAATGCAATTAACTTTGCATTAATCTTCAGAAAAAATAAATATATATGCATTTAAAGACACATCTGAGAACTCCAGCACATACTTTTAAAAGCAGTTTGCAGATTTCATATTTTCCTTTGGCTGCTGCTTCATGTAGAGGAGTGAATTTCCACAGGTCTGCCACGTTGACAGAAGCACCATGCCTCACTAAGAGTTCAGCCACTTCGTAGTGTCCATAAGAACAGGCATTGTGCAGGGGTACTAAGCCACTAATCAAAGAGAAAGCATTAATAGCTAGAGAATAAAATCCTATATGCAATCATACCAAGTTTCACTAGATAAAACTCCCACTTTCACCAGACATTATCTTTCAGTCTTTCCAGTTTTCAGGGCTTTATTTCTCTGCTACTAAAACATCAATTAAAATGTAATTATCCTCCTTCAGTTCTCATCCACAAGACTTTTAAATCCTTAGCAAGCCGCAATGTTACAGCCTCCACAAGCAACTTCAATGCTGTTAATAACAGACAAAAACTAAATTGCAAGACTCACTGTTGTTCTGATTTTGGATATTTGAGTGTAAATTTCAAGAAAGACATAACACTATATATTGTGTTCGAAGTGCAGTTATTAGTAAGAACTGCACATCCGATAGATACAGCAAGATACCCAAACACTTCCTTCAGGGTAAGCCTGAAAATCCAGTACTGGAAATTAATTCTCCCCCACCCTGAACTAATATACTGGAGTAAAAGATCAAACATAACCATGCTGCTTCACAATTAACGCAAAAACCTGTAAATGGTTCAGATAATTTTACTGAATATTAACTGAAAAAATAACTAACTTAATAATAAAATCTAACAGAATTAGAAAAAAGACCAGAGATAACCCTGGTATTTTACCCCATTTTATTAAAAAGTAATTTTAGATCACTTAAAAGAAGTTTAAGGCTGCTTTTAAGCAAAATTAAGTCTCCGAAATGGGCAAGAAGGGGAAGAGAAGTGTCATGTATTAACAGTGCCACGTATGTATTTGATAATGGCTTTTCCAGAAAGCAGAGTATGCTGTAATGGTCTATACATCTCCCTACAGCAAAGGAATGATGCAGAACAAGAAGGAAAGAGAAAAATTCTCAAGAGAAAAACACAATGGTCACTGAAATCTGAAGCAAAATGAATAGGTGGGATATAAGTCTCACACTAATAGAGAACAGCAGAACATATCATGGAATGAAATGTACCCTTTATCTTTGGCATGCACATCTGCTCCATGGTGCAAGAGGTACTCCACCACTGATACGCGGTTATACCCTGCAGCAAAGTGCAGTGGTGTTGAGTGACGGCCTTCCAGATCTCTGCAATTCACATTCTGAGGGCTGCAAAGTTGCTGTGAAGACAAAAGAACCCAAAATCTAGTACAGAACTAAAACTAACAAATAAAAAACTTCACAAAACCAAACAGCAACAACAAAACATGAAACAAACAACCCCCCCCCAAAAAAACATAAACTACCCAAAGACGTCAATAGAAAATTTGATCCACTTATTATACAAATATTTTGAAATATTAGGAAATTTCTTTCCACTTATGCAAAGTTTAAAAAATAGCGGCTCTAAATTTATAGCTGAAAGTACTTCTTTAACAAATAAGACTTAAATGAGAAGCAGTGTGAAGATGTTCCTAATGCATAAGAAAGGGTGAACCTCTACATGATCAAGTACCAGGTTCAAGGCCATGTAACTTTCTCCAGATATATTACCATTTACGGCCTATATTGCCTTCAGAGAACTAGAAATATTTAGCTTAGCAGTCAAAGGAGCTGCTAGTAAACAAAACTGCTGCTGTTTGAATATTAATACATATCATGTTGAAGTTCAAGGTGGGAAAGTATTCACGACAGTCTATCTCTAGGCTGTTTTGTCCACAGACCAAGTATCGAAAACAAAATCAAACCTTCCTGTGATGTTGAGATTCCATGGCCTGACCTCTCACCTTCAGATTAAGGATGTTTAAAATATGAAGTCTGCTACCTGTTAACAGTGTTTGCTTGCCATCTGATTGAATCATGCACCTGAATGCTTGTTTCTACTAAACTGTGATTCTGAGAATCACAGGGTCTATTTCAAAGAATTATGGCTACATTTGAGTCCATCGAAGACATGACTGTGTGATGGACTGGCAGAATAAACAAGCAGAAAAACTCAAGAGAAACACACCTCAGTACATCTTAATGTACTACTTTCTAGAAGAAAAAAAAGAAAGATCCACTCCTTCCCATTTCTTATGATTTACCATCCATTGGGCACTGCTTCCACAACTCATGTAGCAGAGGTTTCCACAAGCCTTGCAAAGCAACACAAAGTAGAAAATTCACATGAACTGTTCAAACCTACCTTCACAGTTTCCAAGTCTCCAGCTTTGGATGCTTCTAGCAACCGATAATCCACATCGGATGTGCGCACAGGTGTACTTTCTACATAAGGAAAAAGATGGTTTAGGATTTCTTAGGATACTTAAGTTATATGCTTAACTTGTGCTCAACATATTTTCCAAACTTGGGGGGTGAAGTTGGTCTGTTGTTACTTGCGAATATGCAGCTGGGGTTGTGATTTTCAAGTTCATATTGCCAAAATGGCTGAAAAAGGAGCCTTAGTTTTCGAGCAAATCAGTCAGATTTTGACTCTAGAGCCGATATTATTCTGCCAACATTCTTCTCTCTCAATCCACATACATACATTCATGTGCACATTTTAACAGGTAACACTATCCATGTAACCAGCTACATCTCAGGAGTGAGTATACTTCAAAAGAGTCCTTCCTTGCACTGCTGTAAAATGCTTTTTCTTAGTTTTGTCCTGTTTTAAGGCAATATTGTTTAAAACACTAGAGGAAATGAGCTACCATGGGTCTTCTCATCTATCTGGATATCTGCCTTTGACTACCTGCACATCTCACTGTAAGGTGAGTTACTTGCTCTGTAGTAGCTACTGATGCAATTATTCTTCTCTGTACTTGCAAAAATTCATATGTAACTCGGGTAAGAGGATGCAAACCCTTAAGCACTTACACGAAAAACAGTGGCACCCTCTTCAAACATCTATTCATCCTTTTAATGCAAGACATAAACAAATTGTTATCTAAGCAGTATCCAGAGCACTTTGACAATAAAATCCTTCTCTGCTGGACAGAGATTTGAAGAAAAAATTCAAACAGTTTAGCAACTATCAGTGTTTTTCTGCCAGTAACACTCTGCTTGTGACTGCTGAAAGACAGAGTACCTAAAAAGTTAGCTGATGCAGGGAAAAAGGTTTCTTACATGTTCAGCCATATTCCAGTTGCCTTGGAACTTGCTACCAAAAGAATCCCAAAACTCCTTACATGTGCCTTCCTACAATCACCTTGTACAGCAGCATGGTCTAAATCTACAAGATGGTTATTATCTTCCTGATTTGCACAAAATCTCTCAACTGAGCAGAGCTATTTATTTATTTTCTGACAAGTATCACACAAGACATACTGTAGTTGTGTGCACTTGACGGCAGAAAGGAGAGATGAGAAAACTACGGCAAGTCTCTTGCATTGAAAAAGAAATAAGATTCAGAGCTGTAAAGGGAGAAGCTGAAGTTCAAATACACAAGCCTTTATTTTTACCCACCACTTAAGATCTGTTGCACTGCTTCATTTCCCATCTGTGCTGCTGTGAAGCCTTGCAAAGAGATGATGGAGGGATCAGAGCCGTAACTCAGCAACAGCCGGCAGGTTTGCAAGTGCCCTGCTAACGCAGCCCTGTGCAACGCTGTTTGACCAAGTGTGTCCAGTGCATTCATCTGAAAAAGCAGCAGCAACATAAAATAAAACACTGTTGTAATTAGAAGGCTGCACCTGTCCCTGTCCTTAATAAGAAGAGCAATATGAAAAATTTTCTGGCATACAAATTTATGTAGCAATTCTTCTGCACTGCAATTAAACAAAACCAAATGACAAAATAGGCAAACATTCTAAAGGAAAGATAATCTATCACAGATGTTTTCCTGTCTTTTAACAACACAGGTTATTTGTTTGCATGGCTAACAGACAACACAGGATCCCCAAAACCATGCTTTAAATAACGATCAAGCTTTTGACAAATTTGATGAAGACCAACCTGCAAGAAAAGCAAAACTATCACAAGAGGAGAAAGAGGTAACTTGACGTAAATTGTTACCAAACAATTCAAAGGTCTTACAGTTCTAAGGAAATTACCATCTGTCATTGTCAGAAGGAGAGTAACTCAACATTACCCACTACCAAGAGTTAATGCAAAACAAAGATGTTAAATTAAGAATTCTATGCAGGAGTCGGGGGGGGTGGGGGAAGTTGGATAGAAACATTTCCTCCTCACTTTTTGTACCTTTACAGAAATGTTAAGTATACCTGGATACAATTCTTCTCAATACAAGGCTGTATAAACAGGCAAAATGGAGTATCACTTTCAAAGAGTATGATATAATGGAAACATATCTGTCTGTCAAGATCTAACAGAGCACCTAAATAACTAGAAGCATCTCCCCCAGTGCACTACCAAAGAAAGGAACAGAATAATAGAGAGCTTTAAAAAACGGAAAAACACCCCCATGAAAATAACCTTTCAAGAAGATGCTCTGTACCCAGCAGCGATTCATGACAAATTTAAATGCAAATGCCCAACAGCTTTTTTACCACTTTATGAAATACAGAACTACTCTATATTCTCCGCAAGCAACTCAGAACCTGTTATCTATTTCCAAGCCTACAGATTGCAGGCTGTGAACTGCATGCATAATAAACTTTGTTACTGTATAAAACCCACCTTTTTACCTTCTCAAAATCTTTGTGGTGGCAGCGAACAAAGGTTTTACTTGCTGTTTCTCACCTAAAATGCAGCATGCAAACCCTACTACCTTTCCATCAAAACTAGTGAAAAAGCATTTTGGGTAAGACACATACTCTACAACTAAACGAAATTTAACTATAACTAAATGAAATTAACTATGCAAAGAACTACTACCAGATAGGGTAAAAAAATTAAGTAAAATACCTGCAATACAGCAATATCAAGCCACAGGAAAGAACAAAGAACAACCAAATAAATACAGAGGAGTGTGATTCGATATTGTCTGAAATTATTTTACAGACTGATAAAGCAAGAATTTCTCAGATCACAAACCTCTCTTGCAGCAAGATGGACAGGAGAATAGATCTGCTTTCTTCTAACTGTGCTCAGCCCATGCCACTCTAATGGGATTGCCCTAAAACTTTTGTTTCAAATAAAAAACTTACTACTATCATAAATATTTACTAGATGCTGAATGTCCCAAATCCATCATTTTGTTCAGATGATGATCCTCATCTGTTTCAGGACACCAGATACCTTTTACCACTGATAAGGGCACAGAGGTGAGAAGTAGTCTGGAGCTACACAAGTTTAGTGATGGTAAAGGCAGAATAAAATGAAATTTGTAGATTCTGAAAGTAGCTGATAACACTCCATTCATCCAAAAAAGAAAATCATAAGTAATATATTCTTTAATACTAAATTCCTGTGTTAAACATGCCTGAACTGAACAAACTGTAGAAGCAATAGCAGCAAGGCATTCCTTGTCCTCAATTCGATGCTGACTATGTCCCTGGAAAAAATGTTAATATTCATTTGAAAAGAACACTGTCAGAGTCATCAGAGCCATCATCTCACATGTCTTATCCAGGTCTCCTTTCACCTCTAAATCATTATCTTTCCCAACAATCACTTCTTCTGGCAGAAGAACATCAGCCATTTGAAGAAATACCTTCTTACTTCTAAGACAAAAAGGGCTGAAGCTGACAGAGGGATGCATCACCAAATGCAGCTGCTCTTTCCCTCAGGAGCAGAATTAGGCTTTGCAGGGCAATTTCACTGGGAATATGTTCATTTTGGGGCAGATCTTCTCTCACCAGTAATGCACCACTTCTCGAAAACCAACCAAAGAATGTACTCCACTATGGCTTAAAGCAAGAGGACTTACTTCCAAATGAAAATCAACTTAAGCACTACAAATTGAAATATAAAACTGAGATTAAAGTCTTATAAAAATCAGACCTGGTTAAGACATGTGCCTGTGTTAAACAATGTTCAATACCAGGTCCAAAAACAAGTGCCCTTTCAAATTCAAAGCTGAAGTCTAAACTCTGTTTGACAAAATGTGAAATATGCAATGTGTACTGCCTTACTTGTGCACTGAGAAGCCAGATTGTCCCAGCTGCACTTATTAAAAAAAGATAAATATCAAATTGGTCCCCTTTATAAGCAGTCTGAAATTAGAAGGCTGTAGCTCTGAATTATCTTACAGACAAGTTTTCTGCAAGGAGTTAAAAATGAAAGGTTTGACAGCTTTTATTCCACAGCACATTGGCTCTGGATCCAATTTCTTCACCTTTTAGCATGAAAGCAGTCATTCCACTGCTCAAAATGCAAAGTAAAAGCAGAATATACTTATCAATTGAAAAGAGTTTTTAAATAAGGGTTTTCAGAGAAAGATACTGTCCTATACAGTATTTCCCAATGCAGACTTCCTTCTGTTCTTTCCTCTCTCTCCCTTAATTGCCTTTTCCCCATCCTGAAGGGACACAGTAGAGAAATGGAAATGGTCACATGTCATCAGACACTACTGAGATTTCCCCTTCCCTCACTGCTGCTCTCTCAGAGCACTGTACACACTCAGAGCAATATCCCCTTGGCTGCCAGGCACTTGTGGCAGCTCAACAGCTCAGATCTGTTCAGGAAACATTTTTTGCAAGACTTCATAATCCTATCGGCTTTCTGTCAAGATCAAATGCCCTATATATCCTCCTACTCCTTGACACTACAAACAGCAGCACAAAAAGCAACAGCTTCCAAGCATTGCGATTTTCTCTGTGAAACCCTTCTAAAAGATGTACATTCTAAAAACCACACGTGAAACTTGTGCTCTGCCAGCAGTTCCATATCACAGTATCCTTCCCTGCAATGCAAGTGTTCTAACTGCTCTCCTCCTGCATTAATTCTGAAGACAAGCTTGCAGTATGTCTTGTGTCTTGCTGTCTAACAATAAACAGGATAGGAGTGAAGAAGCATTGGTGACAATTTCAAGCTAAATCAGCAGAAAAAAGCAGGACAAAAAGGGTCAGTTTCACTCTGAAAGCTCCTATAGGATCCAGTCAGATGTTCCACAATAACCTCTTCTGCATAAAAGCTTAAGACTAAGGTCAGGATGCTTGGATGTCTAAGCAGTGAGGAAAGTTGAACCACTCAATCACAACAGATCACACAGTTCTTTATGTTGTTAACCATCATAGTCTAGAATGTGCTGCATTTCTGGAAGTCAGAAATTTAATTTTTCAATTCTCACTCTGTCTTGAGAAAATCACACCTCTGCCTGAAATGCTGGAAGTGAATGTGTTACACTACAAGGTTATTCAAAAACATTTTAGCTTGTTGTGTGGGTCTAGATAGATGGCGAACATTTGCAAATCCATGATCATGAAATGCTGGCAACACGCTACTCCAATGCACAGAAATAACTCTATTATGCAAAGATGCATAAAGCAAGATCTTCCCAGCAGAGCAGAATGAAGCCATTTCTGCTACCATCACAAACAGGGACACTCACTATCTCTCTGACATGACCTTATAAAGGTTCATTTTCTATTGCAGAAGAATAGCTTCAACACTATCCTTTAGAGGCGTATCATAATTAAAGAGCATTCATAACATCTCTGCGCTTGCCCAAGATACCAGTGAACTTGCACGTTTGCAGGTCTTTCTTTCCAACAATCCTTCCAGTTCAGAAAATACTCTAATCCTTTACTTGCGCACTGATAGAAAGCTGAATGTCTTTATGAACACATTAATTTCCCATGTGTCTATAAATTTGGACAAGAACTTAGTCATACAAAATATTCAACTATCTAGAAATACAACAAAACAGGACGAAACTCACTTTTTCACTAGTTCACCACCTTCAAATTATTTTTTTAAACTAAAGATTTTGATCATCTTCAAAGATAAAATCATGGCATTTGAAGATCTCATCATGGTTCTAATAAAAATTATGTTTGAGGATTCTTTGAAGATGCTCTGCTTTTATTTTTCATATGGTACTTTGAGAATATTCAACATCAAATAAGCAGTGGTGTGAAATGCTGTCTCACACTATAAGGCAGGCAAACAAGGAAAAACTGGCATTTAAAACCACAAATATTTATGATCAACATTCTTGAAGAAAATTCTAAGAAATCCCAGGTTTCTCACCTGTTCCTTAAACTGACAGCCAACTTCTTCAAACTCAAGTACCAAGCTAGTGAAAACACCTTCCATGGAACGTATGTTGCTTAGACATAACATGTTGATGTGCAACTGATGTGCACAAGGACTTCTTTGCAGTTCAGATTAGGAACCTCGTCTGTGCTGTCAGTAAGGGCCAGCAAGACACACCAAAATAAGCAATTTATGGTTAATTGCTTGCCAATAGGTTAATTCTTGCCAATACAAATCACAGAATCACAGAATATCCTGAGTTGGAAAGGACCCATCAAGATGATTGATGGGTTCTGTCTGCACAGGACACCTCAAGAGTCACACCATGTGCCTGAGAGTGTTGTCCAAAAGCTTCTTGAACTGTCAGGCTTGGTGCTGTGACCACTTCCTAGGGAGCCTATTCCAGTGCCCAACCACCCTCTGGGTGAAGAACCTTTTCCTGATATCCAGCTTAAACTTCCCCTGGCACAACTTCAGGCCATTCTCTCAGGTCCTGTCACTGGTCACCAGAGTGAAGAGATCGATGTTCTTTCTGTAAAATAAGTCTTGATCAAGCACGTTACTCAAGCAGTCCTTCACCGTTTATTATCATCTAACATACTTCAAATAGCAAATTTACATAGTGATAACATTATGGATAATTAAATCCAGCTCCAAGACCACGAACCATCTCTTGTTCATCCCAAATTCCCTAGCCTTTTCTTAGAACAAGAAAATGCTACACATACATACTTCACTGTAGCTCACCTTTGCTGTCTGACACAGCTGCTCTTCATGAAAACGGACTGATTTCCTATAAAATACTAAAACAATCACAACTTATTTTCAATGTACTTGATTGAACTTTATACGACCTCGTCACCTAAAGGTATTATTGCTGGTTATTTTGTGGATCAGTTGTCTGCCTTTTGTCATGGAGTTTCAGAAGCAGAAAAGGTCTACGTTCTTTGAAGCCCTAATTATACATCTTTTTCAAAATGTTACTCTCTCAGTAATCAGTAGTGGTTTCCAGAGGGGAGATTAAAGCTGACTTCAACAGTACCTCTCCTTTGACAGAAGAAATGGCTGCAAAATGAAAAAACCCTACATGGTAGGTATCATCCATACACACTTTCAGGGAGCATTTTATATGAGATCACAGTGGAAGTTTTTATTTTATTTTATTTTGAAAAAATAGAGATTGGTTGAAGAACTGAACATTTTGAAAAGGAGAAGGCTGCTTGGTGGCTGGTTGTGGGATAATTTTGTTTTACTATTTGCATTAATGATCTTGGCACAGGAGAATTGTGCTGAAGGGCACAAATATAAAATATTAGCAAAATCAAGATTCTCTGTGCACTGCAAGATTACAGGAAGGATCTGAGTACTACTGTGTCATGTCTATTAAAAAGGCAAATAAGATCCCAGTATGCATCAGTCAGGCACTTACAACAGAGGAAGTGCCATCATGGAAGGCAGTGGGGGAATGAATTCTATTGTTGTTGCCTGAACTCCAAGATTTCCTCTGGTGCTAGTAAAGAGAAGGCGTTATAAGGATGAATAGGAAAAGGGAACATTCCCTTATGAAGGAAGATTAAGTATTTGAGGCTTTTAGCCTACCAAAACAAAGGCTAAGAAGGCTAAGAAGAATCAGTTTGTTCACTGCAAATACCTCACTGAGGGTGATGAAGGAAGCATCAAATAAGAAAAGAGGTATTTAAAAAGCAGGAGGGTGCAGTTCAAAGAACAAACGGATCTTCACTGTGAGGCTGCTATTGCAGGGGGACTAGATTCACCAGCTCACAAGAACCCTCTCTTGTAAAAAATACAAGCAGACATGATCAAAGAGCTTAGTATATCTGACTACATCTTAAGAAGTAACTAAAATTCAAAATACAAAAAGAGAAAACATGATGGAAAAACTTCCTAAAACACAACAAAAGAAAAACATCAAAACCTGTATCATGCTTCAGGAATGAAAGCTGCCATGTTACACCAATCAGAAACAAAGAGATACTAATGTCAAGAGTATCTGATGAACCAAATGCCTACAGTCAAAGCATGAGCAAGAGGTCAAATGATAATATACAAGCAAGACAAACATTTTAGAGTGATTAAATATGCCTAGTTAACTAATTAATACTCTTGAGCATATCCCACCTGGGAACTTCAAAGTGCCTCATAAAGCCTTAATGATCTACCTCTCATTAAAAATTATGGTTGCATTATTTACTGTTTTACAGCTAAGAAACTTTGGACACTGATCCACTGCAGTATGGAAATATGAACTTAATATTAACTTTGATTGGTCTCCTGCCATGCACTTAAGTGCTTTGCTAGATCATAAATGTGAATGGCCTATCCTTAGAATAACATAGGATATGGGATATGAATGAAGAACGAGGTTTAATGATCACTGTGTACCTCTATTTGCATACTGCCGATGGAATAAACAACAGAACGCCACTCAGCGTCATTCTGTAGATAACTGTGGACCACTCACCACCATTAGTCAGTCCACAAGTAACTCATGGATCATGATTTAGGAACCCTGGCTTCAGGATATAAAAGAATTACAAGCTATCATCAGAACGTTCTACTGACAAAACAAAATGAGTCCATTCCAGTAAGGATGTCATCTTTGAGCTTACTCCTAACCTGACTGCAACTGAGCTACATTTTCAAGGGAGCGCTAATTTAAATACCGAGAGTACAGCAGCAGCACACAGATGGCTCCTTGTATTTCAAAGCAGGTAGTACTTTGGTATCAGTACATTTGAAACTCCAGCATGTCCAGTTCAGTGCCTAA
The DNA here is from genome assembly GCA_013397775.1 of Eulacestoma nigropectus. Taxonomy (NCBI): domain Eukaryota; kingdom Metazoa; phylum Chordata; class Aves; order Passeriformes; genus Eulacestoma; species Eulacestoma nigropectus. Next base: position 2,295,451 of record VZTE01004632.1, on the reverse strand, counting down.
CCAAATAGCATCAGTACTGAATTCCTGTGCAAAAGCAGATCCATAAAAGTTATGAGGTACCTATTCCTATGGCAACATTAATTTTTTTTTACTTTCAGTGCATAGGTATGCTACTAAGAGTGAATCTGGGAAATAATAATGAATAGCTTTAATGACCATAATCAAGAACTTTGGGCCTGCTTTCCCCCTTAAGAAAAACTTGGTAGTCACCAGTGCATTAGGACTCTCAAATCTGCCTTGGTATTGTTGAGCTATTTTATGATGCCATTAAAGTACTATGGAAGTGAATCAAAAATCCGGCAGTGAGCTCTCATGCAGGCTTATAAATTAAAATTCATAGTTTCAAAATAAAAACACTTAACTATGCATACAGCTGCATTGCTCATACCTCCTATCACGGCAAGAGTGACTCTTGATTGTTATTACAGGCAATAACATAATACAACAGGTATTCGTAACAATGATTTCTTCATTTGTAGCTCCCTGAATGAAGAGGAGTACTCAAAAAGAGTAATCTGAGCCCCATTCAGAGCAAAAACAAGGAGATATTTTATATTTTAGCCAATGCAAAGAAAGTATCCACCAAGAAGGGTTTCTGAGAAATTTAAGTAGCGATGTATATCATTATCATGTACGTTAAATTTGCTGCTAAATCTTGTAGAAAGATCATTCAGAAACACTTCCTGAAAGACGGCTAAACCACATTCTAAATAAAGTTAGTTATACCTTCCTCTGCCTTTAATAACTTGCTGAACAACGTGTTTCTAAGCAAGCTTCACCACAAGCTCACAAATTACTTAGGTCAGCACCTATCAATAGCTAAAGGGCACAGCAAAACAATCTGACCAAGAGAATAAGAAACAAGCAAGGGTTAAGGAATACTCAGCATTAGAATACTAAACTCAGTGTCAGTACCCTCAGCCACTGGATGTTTTCAAGCCAACAAGATAAAGCAACATGAGGCACCTAGATAACCACATTTATTAGAAATTAGTATCAAGATTTATTAAAAATGAGTAAGCTGGACTCCTAAAGCCTGTATTCAGTTACTTGGAGAGAAGCAATTTTCAAATGGGATTCCTGAAGATCCTATACTTATTTCACATAAAACACACTTCAAGGTTAACACAAGAAGCACAAGGCATACAGAACAAGAAAACAATAACTACAAAAAAACTTACATGGTATATAACCAACATAACCCTTCTTCTTGCCTTCTGTCTTAAATAAAATACGTGCAAGCATATTTACCTTTGCTCCATGTTTATGCAGAACTTCCATGACATCATTATGAGCTTTTTCAGCTGCAACATGTAAAGGTGTCATGAAACTAGAGGGGGAAAAAAGAGTGATGTGTTAGTTTTACACTCCTAGTATGACAGACGCCTTTGGAAAATTCAAAAATTTTAGAAACCTACTCTTTGTTTTTCTCGTTTACATTTGCTCCTTTCCTGAGCAATAGTTCTGTAACTTGTTTCCTCTTGGGATGCACAGCAGCCACAGCACAGTGCTGCAAAGAAAGTAAATATAAAACATATTTCAACTATACAGATGATAAAGAACTTCAAAGATACATTACTTCATCTCTTAATTATTCTGCTAAAATCAGACCACAAAATGGATAAACAATTCATCATACTGAACAAAATACATGTTAGTGATAAATGCTAAATTATTCTTCTCAGAAAAACAATTTTCATTTTAAAGCTATTTGTCACTTAGGAAAAAAGCAGTATGGTCCCAACTACATTAACCAGCTATCAGAACAAAGCTGACACATAATGCACGAAGGAGGGAAAGACAAAGAGTTTGAAACCGTCTAACTTTTTGCAGAGGGTCTCCAAAGGGGTCTCTAAGGATTCTGCTGCAGCTGTCAGATCAGCAGGACTCAAATGTCACTTTGTTTCTTCTTCTGTTTCAGCGTGTACTGACCTTGTTAATGGCCATTTGTGTCATGCACCCAACTACAGATTATGTAGTCAGCAAACAGACAATACATTTCTCTTGGAGTATCTTTTTTTCCAGATACAACTGAATACCTGGCTTTAAAATCAGTCCAGAAATACTTATTTCAAGTTCAGACACCTCAAAATAGCAGACTATGAGAAATAGGAGAAACTTTTGGATATTTCTGTTTGTATGTTTACCCACATTTTAAAACAGTAACCCATAAAAGGCAGATAGTCTCCTGGAAGAGTTCTCTAACTTTCCAAGAGCAAAACAATAGCCTTTACAATTACAGACCCCAAACCCAATGCTAATAGGTAGCACGAGTACCAATAACCATCTTTTGCCCAGTTTCAGCCTTCATTATGAAGTAACTTTCACTGAAGCTTCCACACTGCTGTTAGTCAGCAGGGCACATTCAAATTTTGCAAAGGCAAGGTTTGTAAATAAACATTAAGATCAACTTTTGCTCTGAAGAGTGGCAGCATTTTTAAGGCTTTGCAGATAATATCCTGTCTGTATTTCCTGCCAATATGATAAACAAGCCCTAAAACACACAAATGCTGAAGTATTGCCAAACCTCAAACACGAAAAAAGCAACACTATGTCAGGTGCTTGCTTTGGCCTTTCGGCTAATAAAGCAGAGAGCCCAGTGGCCCATGGTAAATGTTATCATGCTGAGGGCAGGAATAGCTCAGTTGGATTACACATAACCTCATCTGATCCTGGAAGCTAAGTCCTTCCACTTGGACTACAGACAATTTGAAAATCTCACGTACAGCAGCCAAAAATTGAAAAATCACAGTCAAGCATTTAGTGAACAGTGAAGCAAATACATCAATAGAGCTAAAATATCCCGTTTGGTCCAGCTGTCTCTGCAGAATCAGCAGGTGGAAAAGAGCAAAGAACATCACAGGACTATGAAATGATCATTACACAGCTAAAGAGATGCCACATAGCAGCAGCTGATACACTCAGAAAGAAAAGGATAACATCATCCCAAATTTCATACTGTCTTCATATTCAGCCTATAAAGCTCTCTTCTCTATCTTGCTTCTAACTTCAGGCTAAGATGCTGAGCTCTCCACGGAGGAAACAGAGCATATGGATGCTTGGTACTCAACACACTACGTTCTGATCACAATCACAATGTTTCTAACACTAAATATGCAGTTGCATGCCTGCAGCTGAGACCTACCACTGGGAAGAAAATGTTCCATTGGAATAAAGTATCATAACTATAGTGGTTTTAATAATACCATCAGTCTCAGCTTCAAACATCTGGGATACTGGCTGTGTTCTTTGCTTCCACTGATTCTTCAAACGACGAAATAAGAGCAGGATAATGCCATGAAAGCCTCAAAAGAACCCTGTTTCTATAGCTAACGTGGTATTGTCAGTACTATTCCAAACCTGTAAGACTCTGTGATATACACCTATTTTCACCACAATTTTATGTATCTTATGAAGAAAATTTGTAATCCAAGTTTGCTCAAGTAAAACATGAAGGAAACTGGGCTACAGAAATAAAATTTAACCCCATAAAAAACCACAGCAACCAACTAACAAAAAAAGAGGTTTACGGGAAAAAATGCAAGAGAAGTGAAAAATGAAAAGGAGAAGAGCGGCTGGAGAGCTTCCGTAATCTACCAGAAGGAAGGAAAAAAGTGAGAAAATAAATTATATGGTGTTTTTTCTATAATGGTGATTATATTTTAGTATACAAAGTGTTCAATGGCAAATCCTCAATCTCAGATGATGAATGTATTTTCATAGTGTAGAAATAAAACTCCTTGACTCCAGGCTACCAGCACATTTATCATAAAACAAATGGATTGACTGTATAATCTCACCAGTGCAGTCTCATGCGACTGTGGCTGTTTAAAATTAATGATCTCCAAAGCAAGTGTCTTTTTCACTTTGGCTAGGTCTGCCTCTCTGGCTGCTTGCAGTAGAGAGTGTCCTTTGAATTCATCTGTTAGAGGAAAAAGACACATTTAATATTCAGCAAGATGTCACATTTATTAATGTTATTGCAGAAAGACACCTATACTCAGTTTAGAGGAAAGAGGAGTGCTTCTGCATGTCTGCAGGTGGCAGCTGACCTGGGACACAGAACACGAGAGACACTTTGCTGAAACTAAAGGGATATGCTAAAGGAGAGGGGAAGCAATTCCTTGAGTTAAATTCTTAGAGCTTTTCTTTCTTTTATCCTCCACCCACTTGACATTAAATGCATATGTGATCTCTACATTACCCATACCTATGTTCAAATGAGCACAATGCTATGAGATATTCTTAAGAAAACAAAGCATTACAGTTGCTTGTCAAAAACCTTATTGTATTTGCATGACAAACAATTCACCATAAAGCCTAAGTATATATATAATTTCTATAAAATTATAAATAATAACAACAAAACCAATAATAATACATATAAAAAATTTAGATATTAAATACTAAACTATTGGTCTTAAAGAAAGCTAACTAGCTAAGCATTTGAAGCCAGTCTGCTACAAAAATGAAACAAGTTTTGATAGCAGGTATATCTCTGCAAGTACAGATAGATAATTTTGTTATTTCCAGATCTTGTTTAGCTCAGCAATTAATCCATTTTAGTTTCAAATTACTTTGAATTTGAAAAAGAAGTGTTTGTCTTAAAACGTACAGATGAAAGGTAAGTTAGCAAAAATTACATCTGATCCTGGGAACTAGAAAAAAACACCTAAACTTCAGTAAAAATACAAATATTTTTCTTTCATAATCAAGCTTGAAATCCTAAGCTTGTTAAAGAGAGGCTTTCTTCTCCCACCTTTGTTTTAATGTCTGGTTCAAATTTCTTTGCAAGGAAAGTATCGCTTATAGCACAAGTACAAATAAATCTTGAAATAACAAATATAATGTAGCTTTATTCCTGAAGCATAAGACGGAACAACTCAAGCACAAAAAAACCATGATATTTTGGGATGCAAATACAAGCTACTCCATCAAGATACTGTCAAATTTGACATAACGCTTACATTTGTTCACAAATTTCAGTAGATATTAATGGACATGAATCTTCCCTCATTGCTCTTGAGGAACTCTAAATACAGAAATAAACCAAAGTTTAAATTGATTTTTTTTGCTTGTTAATTTAAATCAATGCTAAATGAACCTTCCTCAGAGCTAGAAGCTTTAGCCCAGAACTCAGAGTAGAGAAGTATCTAAAAGATACTAATGCCCTCCTCTTTTCTTCTAGACCAAAGTTTTCTGCTACACATTCTTACCATCTTTCCCTGCAAAGAATACTGACAGACTAAAACCTGACTAGCTGTGATTGTGAGTAGTGTAGGATCACATTATTAGTGTCTGGGGGCTTCTGCTATACTGCAAAGGTGAGGGACAAAACCAAAAACTTATTTATCATTGAGAATCTAATTCTCAAGAAGTTTTCCATAATAATCATAATGCTCTGTTTCCATACATGTCTCATTTAATTATCTTTTATACTTTCTAAGAGTGAGGAAACAAATCCCCCCAAGAGGAAAAGCAAAGGCATACAAATTAAGATCAGAGTTGAAAAACTGGTTTGTAAACAGCATAAGGATTGCAAAGACTACAAAAGAAGGTGATGGAATTTCCATCTCCGAGGTTGCACACTGAAGCTACCTACCTTCTGTAAGTTTCTAAATATACTGAGGCAATAGAGAGCCTCAGTATAGAGGCTCCTGTGTGATTGAACTGGACTTTAAACATAAAAAAACCCCAAAGTCACTAATTCAGCAGTGCCTTAATAATTATAAACTTCAGAAAACCAGGCAATATCACAAATGATGTATCAGAGGTACCTGCGCACTTCAAAGCGTGAGGCACTGCTGCAGCTACTCTGCTGCTTTGCATCCACTTCTGAAGCTCGAGGAAGGTGGCCTGGAAGGAAAGCATCCCTTTGCACCCACCAACAAGTGTTTTCAGTCTGGAAACACTTACAGGTCAGTCTCTCCCTGAGCTCGGGCGTTGGAGCCATGTCGACCGCACTCTTGCCGTGGCAGTTGACCAAGGTGGGATCGGCTCCGTGGCTCAGCAGGAGGGAGCAGACCTCCACACGGTTCTTGGAAGCAGCCTCATGCAACGGGGTGAATTGCCAGAGGTCCATAGCATTCACACAGGCACCATGCTAGCACAGCAAAAAAAGCCTTGGATTAGTAAGAAACCATCTTCAACAATTAAAAAAGCCTACAAATTTTCATTTTATTATAAAAATTAGTTCAAATCACTCATGTATGAACACATACACAAAAAAAAAAATTAAAAATACCAGTATACACAAAAACACTATTGAATCCTCAAAAGAAAATTTGGAATTTCTGTGTGAGCTAATTTTTGAACAGAAATATTCAAATTAAACTGTACTATCAGTCCAAAGAAAATAATAGGGAAAAAAACAATATATACTGTTCCAACAAAGACCTAAAGTTGCAGGCTTCTGAAATGACAATATGATGTTTGAAACCTGTTACTAGTAGGAAAAAAAAAAAAGACTCTTACTTTTCAACTCCGATCTAAATAGTTCATATTTCATCTAACACATCTAAATCAACAGTAATTACTTTCCATCTTTCTGCTTACCTTAAGCAGCAGCTCTGTAACCTCATAGTGTCCATAAGAACATGCATTATGAAGAGGCACAAGACCACTGCATGGAAGAAGAAGGCAAATGACAAATTTTTTTAAAGCAGCATTTTTAAAGGAGGAACAATTTTCTCCCTACTGAGATGAAAAGATCAAATTAAAGTTAAAATATTTAAATAGTTAAGTATTTAAAAATTAGGATTTAAAAATTGGTGGGAAAATCTGACTTCCCCAAACAACACATTACTTTAGAGTGGCATTAAAATGTGGGGTTTTGTTGCTTGGTTTTTGGAGGGCTTTTTTGTTGTGAGGTTTTTTTGCCTTAACAGGCCACAGATGTTTAATCTACCATTAAGATTAGCATTAACTGGCTTTGACGCGATCTTTCTTGAAGCTATAAGGAGGGGGAGAAGTCCCATTCCATATTCAATTTCCTCAACAGTGTTCTGCTTCTGCCTAAATAGGAACTCCTGTTTAAAATGCTACATGAAAGGCAAAACTCTCCAGATAACACTAACGTAACTCCTGGGTATTTTATGAACATGTACAAATATCCATAGAAAGCAGACTCAAATTGCTGCTCTAGACTGTAGAATTACCTGATTTTCCTCCATTTTTTACAGTACAACCTATTTAACTGTTCAAGATACTCGTAAGAGTGTCCCTGTAATTTTTGTAGAGCTATATTACTGCAGGTCATACTTAAAAATGACACTAGCAAAGTAAATAACAGGGATTTAGTCACAAGCACAAGATGTAATAAAAGTCATGGATAAATAAAAGGAGATGCAAGATGGGCAATTACTGCAGAGGACAAAACGAGTTTAATTCAAGCCAAGCAAGACAGGATAGTTATGGCTCAACAAATCAGTACACATAATACATTACAACCATAATTAACCCCCCCAACACCTATGAAAAATACAGGGGGTAATTCCCAGGACTGCAAAATCAACTCAGAGAGAATTAGGACAGCAAGTAGTAGACAGCAATTAAGTCAACTTAATTTTAAGGTGAATGCTCTCAGAAGCAGCAACACATTTGTCACAGGAAGTTTGTTTGGGGGAAATTTTTCAGACTGTTTTTTCCATCATTACTTTTCTTAATTACAACTTATGGGTGCACGTGTGAGACAGAGAGAGACCATCCCTTCCACAGAGCACTCAAAAAACCTGCCCCTTTCCAAAATGATGGTCGTCTCAGAGGACTGAGGGCTTCAAGGCCTGTCAGCAAAGACAATCGCTGCAGCAATGCACCTGGCCACTTCTGCAGCATCCCCTCCCCTTCCCTCTTCCAGCACAACAGCTGTAGGGGAAAGGAAAGACCAGTGGAGAAAAAGTTGTTTCCTTGGCTGGGTTTCTCTTTGGGAGTAACTAGAAGTGGTGACCATTCTGAAAACACAGCACAGTTCCTAAGCACTTTCTCTGAATTGACTCCATTGAAGAAAACCTAAGAGCTCTATAAAATCAATGTAGCCTAATTTAGCTCCTTAAATGAAAAGCGACAGTTATTTATAGCCTATTTACTTACAAATTATGTATAAATAAGAAACAGCGAGGTAAAACAAAACACCACACTGATTCTAAATGTGTGATGCCACTAAAAAAAGTGGGAGCTTACTAGGATGCAAGATGTTTCTAAATATGGTTGGGTTGTTTTAAAGTTCAGTACAGAGTAAGTATTGAAAGGTTTTCCTTTCTTTGTTTGATTTCCTTCCCCTCCCACTCCAGCTCCCAGTTCAAGTTCAACTTAACTACTTTTCACACATTCCAAGCAAATTGTTCAAACTTCAGTAGAGCATCTACACTGGAATTTTCTACCAACTGATGCCGAAATTTTGGAAAGGCGTAAAATACCTTCAACTTGTTTAATAATGCTGGATCTACCTAAATAGGTATTATATGGAGCTTTATTGTAGGATTTTTGTGGTTTACTTTTTGTGGGGTTTTATTTGGGGTTTTTTTTGGGCGGGGGGAGGTGTTTTGTTGTGTTTTCTGTTTAGGTAGGGGGGTTTTTGTGGTGTGTTTTGGTTTTGGGGTTTTTTGTGGGGTTTTTTTGGGTGTATTTTTGGGCTTTTGACTTGCATAATACGTCATTATGCATTTCACACCAACACTGTTAAAAAAAACCATTGGGGTAAATGGACAGACGAAAGAGCTACAATTAGTCACACTTTACGAGTTTAAGTATACTTAGAACTGTTTTGGAGAGAAAGGAAAAAAAGGAAAGAAGCTAAGAAGTTAATTTAAAATCTCTTTTAACACTAGGCTGGACTCAGCGGAAAATGAAAATACAGGAAGTGCCTCCAGTTCACTGCTGGAGACAGAACACACACAGATCTTACTTCTGTGGACTCTGAATACAAAATGTATGCCTTTAAATAGGGGCCCCATTTCTACAATGTTAGGACTAAGCCTTCCTATCCAGCCATCATGAAAATCATCATCTTAGAGATCAGAAATGTACGGCTGAGAACAACGCACAGCACATATCATTTCAGATTTCTGACTGCTGTGCACTTCTCTGATGTCTTACATAACTACCATCCTTAATGCAAAAATAGAAGTTTAGCCTCTACTGTATCTTGATTTTTGCAGCCAGCTTCAATGGAGATAGATCTACAAGGACCACTAGTTGTGAGCACATGAGCATTACTGATGTTAGTTGGAATTACATCCATATATGTGAAACAGGACAGTGAGACCACAGATGGGTTTTTCAATGCACATCTTTCACTAAGCCTGGGTATTTTCTTCCCATCACCTTCCAAAAATAATGCTGTTAGTCCATAATTTCAAAGGGTATTTTGTGAATGGAAGTAAAGAACAAAGTTTGGAAAAAAATTTAAAGGTGTAAAAGAAGACTTGAAACAAGTGCAATCACAACTAATCTGAAGCACACTCAGATTTTGGAAGCAAATATCACGTTCTTAGACAACTATTTGAGATTATGCTGCAACATTGAACCAAAGAAATAATTTGTTATCTTGACTAATACAAAACCACTGCTGCAAACAGGTAATACATCAATTAATTTTACATACCCTTTGTCCTTCGCGTGTACATCTGCACCATGCTGAAGCAGAAGCTGGACTATCCGAACTCTGTTGTAGCCAGCTGCTAGGTGTAAAGGAGTGGACTGCAAAACAAAAGAAGATAAAGAATGGGAGCTACATCAATTTTAAGTCCTGTACTTCCTGCCATTGAAATACTCTTAGTTTCTCTTATACATTGCGCCAAGTTAAGTTACAGTATCCTTCTGTGATTAGCCGAATTAACAAATACACAGCACATGCAGGCCCTTCCTGTTGTCAAACCTTAAGGTGGGTAAGAATACAGACACTCCCCTAAGGCAATAACAGCCTCTTATTTAAAGCTAATTTTAAAAATCATCATCGTCATCATCATCATCCTCATCTCTGCACCAAAAAAGTATCCATATGTGTTCTGTACTGTGCTGTGGTAAGACAAAGAGCAAATTGTACACAGACTGCAGTTTCCTGAAAAATACAGGTCTTCAGCAGCAATGCACCTTGCTGCATAATAACAGAATAATAACACCTTTCTCCATGGCTAACTCATATGAATTTTAACTGAAAGCTTTTGAGTTGACAACAGTAATTCCCCTTGAAGTTTATTTTTAAAAGCTTTTTATTATGAAACAAATTTTGTGTGCTGTCTCAGCCTGAAGGAACTGCTTTCTTACACAAATGGATGATGCTGTTTCCTCCTTCCCAAGGCTGAGAAGCAGAGGATTTTAAAGCAATCTTTGTTGCAACTTATTTTGTGGCATGCAACCAAATGATACAATTTTCTTACAGTAAAACTCCACACATAAAGCAGCTTGAAAGATGGGAAAACTTACATATCTCACAATATTATGCCAAGTACAGATTTACTGTCAGCGTTAAAACATCATTATACAGTATTACAAGGGGAGATGTCACATTTCACTATTATCATGAGGTTAAAAACCAAAAAAATAACAACAAATGGTCTCATCTGTGACAAACAGCAGCAAGTACTATATATCCATAAAAAGTACGGATTTCCAGAAACACATATTTAATATGTCCATAACTTGGGAGTAGTCTGTATTGTATTTTACTAAAGTCTCAACACTTTGCTACTTTGCTTCAGAAAGAGTAACCACTTTGGCAACTACCAAGTGTAGTCCTGTGTATCATACTGAGGACACAGCTTGTACTATCAGAAATGACAGCACAGGGCATCTCTTAGAAAAACACCTGGGTAACTCAGTAAATTTAGGGAAGCAGTTATGCAAGTTTCCATAAGACTTGTCTTCAGAATTATCTATACTCAAAATTAAGGACCTCTAACATTCCTAACATGAAGATTCCCAGAGTGTTTCCAAGGAGCAAAATACCAGTAACAACAAATATGTCCAACCTTTTAAGTGTTTGACCATGCAAATTATTAGGATCTATTACTCTGTTGAAGGTTTCTACTACTGAGTTAACAATTTAGACTGATCCAGAAGGCATTATATTCTTCTTCTATCTGTCCCTATTATAAAATAACTGTCTTCTGCATATCATAAACACTAATGAAAATGTGGATAAGGATGATGCTGCTATTGACATTAGCAGACTACTTCAGTATCATTTATTCTGACAGTTGCCTTGGTTTGGTTACTAAATCCAGTTTTATCAATTGAATTAGTAACTCAGAAAACCTGAAATTAATTTGAAATGGACTACAGAAAAGTCAGTCTATTCAAAGGTCTAGACTCCAGAGAAACTGGAGCCAAGCACTAAATATTTGGAACACTGCAGGATCCTTTAACTTCACTACAATTAAACTACATCCATTCTTGTCTGCGCGTCACTTCTAAAACAATGATGGCAGACTTCGAAAACTATGCTTTACTCATATGAAACACTATTAACAGAGATGTTCTCAATAAAGACACATAACCACAGAGTCTTGCTCACTCCTTAAAATTAAAAGAAAAACTATCATGACTCAGGCTGGGACTGTGCACTTTGTATTTCTACAGTTAATAGACCTGCATTTGCCAAATAACTTCATTAGAGAAGAACCCCAAAACTTTTAAAGTTTATAGCTGCACAACAAATGGCATAAATGAAGCAAATCAGTGTCAACCCAAATCTTCAGACAACTCATAACCCTGTCTTTCAGAAAGATAAGCTGCTTCCTTCTCCTCTCGAGCAAGGGCACACAGACACCTCAGTCCCATGACTGAAATACAGAGCATCTTGTCTTGCCCACCACACCAGGAATTATTTATCTGCAGCCAGGCACCTGACATTTGGTGTGCTTGCCTTCTGGCCCACAGCAGTTTCAGTGAAGCTGTGTGCCGTGCTGTGGCTGCCCCTCCAAGGAAGATCAACTGATGCTCCCTGGATCCATCCCTGGAGATGGGGCTGAGATCCACTGGACAGCATGCTTTGACTCTGCAACTGCAAACACACAGTGCTGGAGAGACAGGGAGTTAGAGGGCCAGAGACACCACCTGAGTGATGGGCAAGGACAAGTGAACACACGCGCACGTGCAGGAGCAGCCAACCTGGAGTGCCACTCCCCCTGTATCCACTAGCCAGCATTCCCAGTTGCTCATCAGTTTGGCTAAATGGTTCTTATAAAGGCTGTGCTTACATATGCTTCAGGAAGGAGAAAGCAGGAAGATCCTGTCTTCATGATTTTTAAGAACTTTCCTTCTCATGAGAAAGAGCATTCATTAATACTATAGATTTAACAGGCAAAAATACTAATCTGGAGTTACAAGCTTGTATACTAATTACAGAATCTAGGTACCTAAAAGATAATATTGTGCCACATGAACTACTCATTATATGACATTATGAGCCCTCCAAAAAAGATGGCAGTAGAGAGTGGTTCTTAAAATTAACATGCTACTTATATAGCATCAGGGAAGTAAAAACTAAATATCATTAGCAGCAATGCCTACTGCACCTGAAAGGTATATCAAACGAATTACTTAATACTAAGAAAACAGATTTAATAAGGCTCTCAATTAACCCCTCCTCCCATATCTTGCAAAACTTGGCGAGACTTACGAACAAAAAGCCTTAGAGGGCACTTGCCTTCCAAGACTCACATTCACAGTTACCAAGCCAAACACACTGTCTTACTTGCTACTGTAATTAAAAAGAGTATAACTCCATTTTTATTAAGTAAAGTAGACCATCATGCAAGATGCTCCTATTATTTGAAAGTTTTATGGCAGCTGTAACTGAGCCAAAGCAGGTACCATGCATTTCAATGAACATCACTGTACACAAGACAGCAATTGCTGTCAACCTATATATCTACTATTTATAGTAAGGTAGGTATTTTTGCCTGCAGTCTTTTTGATAATGTGTCGCCTGGGAATACAAGAAATGCATTTTTTATATTTGATACTGTTCTCAGTGACTCTTAGGTATTTTCGTGCTGCTTCATTACCAAGAGCTGATTTGATGACCACTGTTCAAGGTCAGCTGCCTTGGACTTGCCATTCCCTGTTCACCTGCATCAAACAAAAGGGGCCCTGAGGGATCTCCAGCGCTGCAGGCTCTGAGCAGCTTCTGCTAAAATCTGGAAATTTGTTTCAACAAACTGTCCACAGGCAACGTGGGAGTGCTAGCTCCAAGCACCATCCGTTTCCCTTCCTATCTTGTGCTAAAGAGTCTTCAGCAGTTCTCAGACAGTAATGCTGCCACTGCCTCAGAAGAAAGCTTCATTTTCAAATTCAAATTACACATTTTAAGGGCAACTTTAAACTGAGGATCTTATGTAACCATCTTATATTATGCATTATCTACATGATTAATAACAGCTGCAGGAACTGTTTTAAGAACTAATATTTCCTGTTCTTGTTTTCTACTGCCGAAAGCTTTACATAATGCTATCTGACAAAAATCTTAATCTATGTGTTTCTCTCATTCTCAACTTGCCATCCTGAAGGCTATTAAAATCAACAAATAACAATCTTATTAAATAAATGATGTCTCATCATTCATCTTATTTACATCACTATACAGTGATTTAGAATTATCATAAATTAATTTAATTGTCTACAGGAAGGGCATTCTCACAATAAAGAGGCAACACTGATTTTGAGGGCCAGCTCTGGTCTTGACATATGGCTATTCTCATGCTCAGAAGGTCTCCACAGGGATACGCATCAGTAAGGGTGGCTTTTACACAGAAACAAGTAAAACTTGGTGAAAAATACCTAAGGACACATGTATGCTTATTGTTAACTCTTCTACGACACCTGGCTGACAAAGGACACACACAAAAAAAAAAGGGGGGGGGGGGATTTTAAAATGTTTCATGCAGACTTTAATATTTGTGACTTTTTTATACCGTGTCTGTAATTGTCTTCAGGTTTAGTAGATTTGGAAATTGCAGGTATGCAGCAAACTCACATTTAACGTAGGTCAAACAAAACCTTTACTCTAATCAGATCATACTGCCCTTAGAAAACAGCAATAAAAATATCTTAAAACTTTTGTAGCTTGTCATACAAACTCCCTTCAGAGAAGTGTTTCACCTCACCTCCTTTGAATTAAGGGAAGCGCAGAGGGGTTTCTAATCGCAGAGGAGACCTTTGTTTCATAGTTTTGCATAAAATTGTTTTGAAAGATGTCCTGACTCCTGGCAAAGCAAACAACTTTATCTTTACTCTGTTAGAATTTATGACAGAATCTTTCTTTGTAATCACAATAGTCTGTGCTTGATGCTGCTTTCTTCCAGACATCTCTAAAATGAATCACATCAATCATGAGGGTACATCAGGAAGACATTCCAGATGCAAGTGGAGTACCTCCTGTCACCACTTTATCATTCTGATTAATGGGGTAAGAAAACAAGTTGCAACAACACCACAATCTTGCAGACACATTCCTAAACTTTTCCACTGTGGAAACAACCAAGCTTTTCCTTTGCTGCTCAGATACCAACTTGCATTCTAATTTTAAACAGTGTACCCACCTTATACCTTCATTTTAAATGAAGTTGGAAGTTTTCTTGGGAAATAGCTCATTGACATTCATTTATATTGTGCCAAGACTGGACTTACATACAGACATATTTCCTTCTATAAACACATATTTCAAATAACTTAAAATAATTATTTTATATTCATGCTATAATGCTCTTACACATTTGGTACTACAAAAATACAGTTCCCTAACCCTGACTGAAGAATTTTGCTCTTAATGAGCAGGAAAGGGGCTGTCCTTCTGTTTACCAGCCACATGACTTGTCACTCTAATCATGCAGCTAACTTCAGCCATCCTAATCATGCAGTTTCCTTGGTCATTTTATAGCAGAACTGAGTTATTTAAATACATGGTTGACAATTACGCCTTAGGGACAAACTTATACATGCTGCTACAGGAAAACAAGTAATGTCAGACTGCTGACTGTAGATGAGCTAGCTGCAGCTCCAGAGATAAATAAGCACAGGGATGAAGAGCTTAAAATACTTTTCTTATGTAAAAAAATGTAATAAGCAAACAAACTCCCCTACAATCAAACAAAATTCCTAAAGACAAGAATTACAAAATGCTTAACGAGGACATTTCTCACTCCACTGTTTCCAGCAGTAATTTAACTGCTTCATCTTCAGAACACAGCCAGTAGTAATTAATTAGACTGTTGAACTGGACAGGCTTAGTATAGTAAAATTCTGAAAAACATCGTGTCACAGATTTCACATATTGTTTTCTAACAGCTAATGACAGGGAAAATGAACTGAATAGCTCACCAATTCAGAATTTGCAAGTCACACAGTATCTTAATTTAGAGGTCTGGTATATCAGATG
The DNA here is from genome assembly GCA_013397775.1 of Eulacestoma nigropectus. NCBI lineage: Eukaryota > Metazoa > Chordata > Aves > Passeriformes > Eulacestoma > Eulacestoma nigropectus. The sequence continues at coordinate 2,280,075 of VZTE01004632.1, read as the reverse complement.
ATCTCTTGGCAGGTGTGGGGGTTGTGGTGGTGGGGGACCAACTGCTTTGAGCTGTAAACCAGCAAAGACAAAAGCAGCTTGATTTCACAGACACAGCAGTGCTAGGGCAGAGCATCAATGGGCAAGAATGTTCACAAACTCGAGGAAAAGAAAAGAGTTAAAAAGCATAGACAGAGAAGACTAAAAATACTGCAAATACAATGACAGAGTAAGGCCTCATTTGGAAGAGGTTTACTTGGGTGACAGACCAGTTCCTCATATCGAGTGAGTATTCAAATCTGTTCCTTCTCAGGGGGCTGTACTGTCCAAACTACTGACTACTGAATGCTTCTCTAGTAGATGTGACCTTTTAGAGTCAACACAATTTTCTGATAGTATGTCTGAACCTCTAAGACTGCATGACAAGGGTTGGCATCAGTTCCACACATTAACATAGTGACCCTGTTGTACTGCAACTTGGGCTGAATGTTGACAAATAAAGGGGCAGGAGATTTATGAGAGAAGAGCTTTTTCAATCACCAACGTGCCTAGGGTAGGGAAGGAGCTGTCCTAGGAAGGACAGGATAACAAGCATGATCCTGCACAGGGGTAGACAAAGAAATAACTGGAGTGTCTCCATCTCAAGGTTAAAAGAAGGTAGAACAGGAAATCACAGAATCAACTAGACTGGAACAGACTTTCAAGACCTAGTCCAAGCTATGACCAAACACCACCTTTTCAACTAGACCATGGCATTGAGTGCCACATCCAGTTTCTTCTTAAACACCTCCAGGGATGGTGACTCCACCAGCTTCCTAGGCAGCCCATTCCAGTGACCAATCACTCTTTCTGTCAAGAAATTCTTCCTAATGTCCAAGCTAAACCTCCCCTAGTGCAGCTTAAGGCTTTGTCCTCTTGTCCTGCTGCTGGTTGCCTGGGACAAGAGGCTGACCTTCACCTGGCTACAACCTTCTTTCAGGCAGTTGTAGAGTGATAAGGTCTCTCCTGAGCCTCCTTTTCTCCAGGCTAAACAACTCCAGCTCCCTCAGCTGCTCCTCACAGGACTTGTGCTCCAGACCCTTCACCAGCCTTATTGCCCCTCTTTGGACATGCTCCAGTACCTCAACATTCTTCTAAATTGAGGAGCCCAGAACTAGACACAGTACTCAATGTGGGGCCTCACCAGTGCTGAGTACAGGGGAAGAATCACTTCCCCTAGTCCAGCTGGCCACACTGTTGCTGACACAGGCCAAGATGCCATTGGCCTTCTTGGCCACCTGGGCATACACTGGCTCATGTTCAGCTGCTGTCAACCAGCACCCTCATGTCCCTTTCAGCCTGGCCGCTGTCCGGCCACTCAGTCCCCAGCCTGTAGTGCTGCAGGGAGTTGTTGTGGCCAAAGTGCAGGACCTGGCACTTGGCCTTGTTAAACCTCATGTTGTCAGATTCAGCCTACCTATCCAGCCTGTCCAGGTCCCTCTGCATAACCCTCCTACCCTCCAGCAGATCGACACTCACACCCAGCTTGGTGTCATCTGCAAATTTGCTCATGATAGACTTGATCCCCTCACCCAGATCATCAGTAAAGATATTAAACTGGACAGGGCCCAACACTGATCTCTGGGGAACCCCACTAGTGACTGGCTACCAACTGGATGCAGCATCACTCTCTGGGCCTGGCCATCCAGACAGTTTTTTACGCAGTGAACAGTGCACCTGTCTAAGCCGAGGGCTGACAGCTTTTCAGGAGTACGCTGTGGGAGGTGGTGTCAAAGGCTTTGCTGAAGTCCAGGTAGACACATCCACAGCCTTCCCCTCAGCCACCAGGTGGGTCACCTGCTCATAAAACAAGATCAGTTTGGTCAGGCAGGACATGCTCCTTCTAAATGCATGCTGGCTGGGTCTGATCCCCTGGCCATCCTGTAGGTGCCATGTGATCACACTCAAGATGATCTGTTCCATAACCTTGCTGGGCACTGAGGTCAGGCTGACATGCCTGGAGTTTCCTGGATCCTCCTTCCGGCCTTTCTAATGGATGGGCATTTCCAGTCATCTGGGACCTCCCCAGTGAGCCAAGATTGATTATAAATGATGGAGAGCGGCTTGGGGAGCTCTTCCACCAGCTCCCTCATCACCCCACAATGGATTGCATCTGGTCCCGTAAGCATCTGAATGGCTCAGCAGGTCACCAACTGCTTCCTCCTGGATCACAGGGGGGCTATTCTGCTACCTGTCCCTGTCTACCAGCTCAGGAGGACAGCTGTCCTCAGGACCACCTGTCTTATTGTTGAAAACTGAGGCAAGGAAGGTGTTAAGTACCTCAGCCTTCTCCTCGTCTTCAGCAACTATATTCCCACCCACATCCAAGAAAGAATGGAGGTTTTTCTTGCCCATCCTTTTGCTATGAATGTATTTATAAAAACACTTTTTATTATCCTTTACAGAAGTGGCCAGAATAAGTTTTAATTTCGCTTTTACTTCTCTAATTTTTTTTGGCATGACCTAACAACATCCTTAAATCCTTCCTGAGTTGCCTGCCCCTTTTTCCAAAGGTGACATATCCTCTTTTTTTCCCCAAGTTCCTGCAAAAGCTCCCTGCCCATCCAGGCCAGTCCTTTTCCCCGTCGGCTCATCTTTCAGCACGCAGGGACAGTCTACTTCTGCATCTTCAAGATTTCTTTCCTAAACAAAGTCCATCCTTCCTGGACCCCATTGTTCTTAAGTGCTGTTTCCCAAGGTACTCTCTGAATCAGCATCCTGGATAGGCTAAAGTCTGCCCTCTGGAAGTCCAGCATAGAAGTTTTGTTGATGTCCCTCCATCTTCCATCAAATATTGAAAACTCTATTATTTCACAGTCACTGTACCCCAGACAGCTTCCAATAACCCCAACTCCCACCAGGCCTTCTCATCACTAAGTGGCAGAAAAGGGGCTAAAGGGCCAGAAGAGAGATACTGTAATACAGAAGGCAACAACTGTTGCAAAAACAAAGATCAATCTGATTGACAAGAAAAAGCAGGTATGACAAAGGAATAAAAGGGATCTTCGCTCCCTAGAATCAGGAAGCTTAGTTCCCTAACTGCTCCATAGCAAGGTGCTGCCATTACTTTCAGAGACAAATCTAGAAGCATAGACTAAGGAGGAAAAGGTAACGGGCTAGAAGAGACACTTAAATCTTTAAATAGGAACACCACTGATCTCTGAAGGATTTCACAAACAGCAGATCTCAAAAATGGGGCACTAGTAATCTTTGACCTCTTCCTAAACAAGAATTAAAATGCAACACCTCCTTCTTTCCCCGAAACTCTTCTGTATATGCATGTATCTCAAACACCATTTGGCAAAACAGTTCCACAGAGGATGTGTTAAAAAAACTGACTAATATCCCTCACAAAACCACAGTATTCTCAGAAAACTGATCCTTACAAGAATCTCTTCCATTTCTACACGCATATGATGAAGGTGTAGCTGGGGAAGGAAGTGCGATATGAAAAAGAAATTCTGGGGTCTCCATCCTGAAGTAGCATTTGTAGTTTTCCCAGATTCAGAAGCACAGAATACGTCTCTGGCAGTACTCAGTGGCACAGGGAGAGGAACTTTGAGATGGATTATGAGAAGCAGAGGAGTATACACTCTTTCTTTGGTGACAGATGCTGACAGCTGAGGGAATAGTGGCCTGCTGAGCTACATAAAGAAAAAATTACAGTAAAGATCCACTCTCTTCTCCTAAGGGAATGCAGCTGGTGTTATTTAACACTGAAAGGAAATCTATGCTGGCTTGAAAGATACAGCAGAACACTATACAGAAACTACTTACAGTATCATTGTGGCCAGCATAGCCATTTTTGGCAATTTGAGGAAGATGTACACTGAATTACCAGAGAACCGAAACTGTTGGGGTTTTTCACTGTTGCATTCTCTTCTTTTACCACTTGCTATCAAAATCTTCCTAGAGTCATAGAATACTCTGAGATGGAAGGGACTCATCAGGATCATTGAATCCCACTCCTGGCCCTGCACAGGACACCCCAAGAGTCACACCATGTGCCTGAGAGCATTGTCCAAACACTTCTTGAACTCTGTCAGGCTTGGTGCTGTGACCACTTCCCTGTGGAGCTGTTCCAGTGCCCAACCGCCCTCTGGGTGAAAAACCTTTTCCTAATATCAAACCTAAATTTGCCCTGACAGAGCTTCAGGCCATTCCCTCGGGTCCTGTCATTGGTCACCACAGAGAAGAGATCAGTGCCTGCCCCTCCGCTTCCCCTCATGAGGAAGCTGTAACTGCAATGAGGTCTCCCCTCAGTCTCCTCTTCTCCAGGCTGGACAGACCAAATGACCTCAGCTGCTCCTCATATGGCTTCCCCTCAAGGCCCTTCTCCATCCTTGTGGCCCTCTGTGGGACACTCTCTAACAGCTCAATGTCTTTCTTACATTGTGGCACCCAGACCTGCCCCCAGCACTCGAGGTGAGGCTGCCCCAGCCCAGAGCAGAGCAGAGCGGGACAATCCCCTCCCTTGCCCGGCTGGCGATGCTGTGCCTGATGCCCCCCAGGACACACTTGGCCCTCCTGGCTGCCAGGGCACTGCTGACTCACATTCAACTTGCCATGGACCAGGACTCCCAGCTCCCTTTCTGCAGCGCTGCTCTCCAGCCTCTCGTTCCCCAGTCTGTCTGTACATCAATGTTTTTCCTACTACAGTCAACTAAAAATCTTTTATTTCCCTTTTCTTTTTACCTATCTTATTATTTTTACTACTTCTCCTATTCCATCTTTATGTACTTGCTTTACTTCTCCACCCTCCCCTTCCAACTAGAAACTTTCCAGGCTTTAGTTCATAATATTTTCACATTATTAAGAAGGAATAAATTAATTTGACCATCCTCTCTGTTAATATGGCTTCAAATCAGCACTTCACTCATTTTATTGAAACTGGAGTCAGAATAAACTGTTATGAGCAACACTTGCAAACTGACTGCATTTCAGCTCCAGTGCTGAGTATGAAATAAATATTTATACCTTATATTTTGGAATTTAATTAAAACATGACATATAAAAGAATTTTAAAAAATACAAAAAATACTCTTTTTGCATTACAGTGATAATTTACAAATTTTAGAATTAAATGACTTTATAATCCAGTCAAACAGGCTTCACCATTTCTTTGAAGAGTAGCCTTGCAAAATACAGAGAAAAAGGCAGAGACTTTATCTTGTAATTCCAATTGAAAAGTAATGGTTATTAGAATATGAATATTCTAAAGAATTTCATCTGTAAGAAATAAGTTTCTTTTATAAGTAGTCGCATATAATATTACTTGGAAAAGACTAACCAAATCACCTCAAATCACCAAAACAACCAAATTTTCTTCTTCATCAATGACACATCCGTCATTAATTACAATGCCTTATTTTGGCATTTTCCTCCCTTTTTATCCTTCATCTGCTGCCTGCTCAGTCAACTTAAACAATACTTTCAGAAATGGCTATGTATATACATTTCTCCTTGCACGTAAGTATTTGCAGTTCTTTTCATTTAGAATTGATCACTCTAAATTATCCACAAAACCTCTGAAGTCAATGCTGGGGTTGTATGAGCAAGTGATAACTAATGTGCTGGGAGAAGTCAGAGAGGCAGCAAGGGCAGAAAACACAAGGGCTTTGAGTGACCTAAGAGGTGAAATGTTTGCATGTGCTCAGTGACTGTTCTACAGAGAAAGAGGCTAAGAAGGCCACAAGAGTAAATACGGCTAGTGGGATGGTATCAAGTGACACCTGAAGCAAAACCTTTCAGTAGAAGTTGTCTTTAACAGTAGCTATAACACACTCAGATTCAACTTATCTACAGGGGAAATGCTTGCTAAAATAATCCAGCACGATGCACCAACTTTCAGAAAGAGGAGCTATAAAAAAATAGCAAGTTTTTAAAAATAAGCTACAATTCGTGGGTAAGAAAACTATGTCCTTACAGACAGCATAAAAACTACTAACAAAGATAATACTGGAGATGCTTTGCTAATGCATACCTTCTATGGGGAAGGGCTTGATATAGTGAAAGAAGCCAGTATGACCAACAGCAAGCTAAAATAGTTTACTAGAATTAAGAGGACATTCAAAAAGCTGAATTTACAAGCTGGAGAAAAACACAAGGACCACAAATTCCAGTAGTTTAGAGGTAAAAATACAAGTAGACAGGCAAAACCAGCTTAAGTAGTAACCAGTGAAAGGAATTCAAACCAGACATAACTTCTTGCAACCCACTAGGAGCACAAAATGCACCAGCCAGTTCAGTGGGGCAAGGTGATGCTAGGGCAAGAAATGGAGGTCTTACAGGCAAGAAGACATTGTGAAGAACTGAAGGAACTTTTTGCATGGTATATATCTTAGAAGAATCAATAACTCTAAGTCCAGGATCCTGGTGAGTGAGCATGTGCATATTTGGGAGCATGGAGAAGCTCGGCAAAGGATCTGTCTGAAACTAAATTAAGCATAGAATAGGTAATCATCCCCATAATCAAAATTAACATCAACAAATTGCCAGGACAAAAATGGATCCACTCAAGAGAGCACTGGAGAATGAAACAGGTGAATTACTAGTGGTACGTGACCTTCACTTAAGATTATCTTCATATGTGAAGACACAGAAGTTACAAACCAATCATTAATGCACATTTTGGGGAATTACATACAGGCCTGTAACCTTGATGTCTGTACAAGGAAAAAATTCAATATAGTAATAGCTAGAATTAGTGAACACCTGAATAAACACAATCTGCTTGGAAACAGTGAAATACGGCTAAAAGAAGTTCCACGTTTAAAACTTGGGTTTTCTGAAGCAGTCAACAAGCACATGCGTAAGGGTAAGCCAGCTGATACAAGTTACAATGGGTACTCAATGGGTTTTTTAACTTAATCCTCACCAATGGCTTATAAGGAAGATGATGTTAGGTCCTCAGGTGGTTGCACAACAGCATGGCAGAGATGGGACACAGTGTACAACTAAATGATGTCACAACAGAGGGAGGCCACAAAGCACACTAATATCACACTCAAAGGCAAAAAGCAACAAGAAAGCAGATCAGTTTACTTCTCACTACTTCTTATACTCACATGCAGGGATTTTGAGAGGGAAGTGACACCAAGCATAGAAATATCACCTACAGCATTCACTACAGTCAAACATATACAGAAGTCAAATGGACATGGTCCATGGACTGAGCTGCTGCATTTCAACTCAGAACATAATCTCAGCAAGCTCTGTGAAGGAAAGGGCTCCACTCTTGAGATCACAATAGAAGAAATATTATCAGTACTCAGCTTCTGGATGCTCTGTGAGCTGTTAAAGCCAAATCCAGAACACAGCTTTTAGTTAATGTGCATAAAATATTACATGGCAGCTCTGCCCAAATCCGCCAGTTTGACTTGTTTTCTCTTGACAAGAGATGGATAACAGCGTAATGCGGGAAGTCATCTCCTGTGTGAAGCTAATCATCAAGGGGAAAACAGTTCAGGTATAAAAACCCCCCATGCCTTCAACACATTTGAGGCTTCCTGAAGAGCACATTAATTAAGACCTAACAAATGGGATTTCCTGAATTTCAGAGAACAATACAAACAGAATGATGACAGTGTTAACAATTTCTTTCTGGTCCTTTGGTGCACAATTTCTATTTATGGACGTGATAGACAACACTTCAAATAACAGGTGAAGGGATACTCACTGAAATGTTTAGGGGAAAATACTTAGGATCTCACAAGAGAAACTTAAAAGCAAGTAGATCAGTTTTACATTTTATTCAAAAGCTATCATCTCTGGATATAAAAGGTTTTAAGTGACACCAGGGATAGAAATTAAGCTAAGTCATCTATACCATACAAAGTCTGCAGAGGGATTCTTGTGTTACCCACTCTGACTATGCTTGGCAGACGAAGTAAGATAGGATCACAGCATTAGAAAGAGCGAAACTTGTCACTTTTTCTAACATGCATGAAGCCTGAGAACTACCTTTTCCAAACAAATAAAATGGTGTTTTAAAGGCAAAACACAGCTGTGACCATTTCTGAATGTTCTTTTTATGTGTATGGCGTTGGGCACTTCTGCCCAAGATACAACACAAACAATGTGAGACTTGCTTTGTAATCGTGTTGAAATGTTGCAAATGTCACCTTTTCTTTTACAGTGCACCATTAACTAAATCCAGAAAAGACCTTCAATTTTGCGTGCAGGATTTGATTTAAAATATTTGACTCAAATATTTGACGTGGTCTACTGAAGGGTGTCCCTGCCCATGGCAGGGAGGCTGGAACTAGATGATCTTTAAGGTCCCATCCAAGTAAGGACACTCTGTGATTCTATTTACCAATCTACCGACTCACATCCCTAGATATAACCTTGATACACATGTGTTTCACAAAACACATATAAGATCAGTGCCAACAAAGACTGCAGCGTCTAGAAGCCATCAGCCAGGGCCAGCTTTACACTACCAAACATTAGCTAACAGCCCGCGTGGTTATCACTTATTTTGATGACTGCACTTCCACAATGCTGTAATCGCACATCATGAAACTCCTGGCAAATCTTTGCAGGACCACAAATGAAGAACCCAAAATCTGCACATTTCCCACCCACAAAACTGAGTTTATAGCACTTCATCAAACTAGACTGACAATTACGCTAGTAAGCAACAAGTGAGCAGATTTAGCAAGGGCTTGTCTATCCAGTTATTCTGAAATAACTATTTTGGATTTGTGGAGCTGTCTTTTTTCTGAAACAAAATGACATTCCATTAAACAATTTTTAATCTTTTCATTTTATTAGATTAATGAAGGAGAAGGCACTCATTCTGAACCAAGAATACACAGTTAACTGTTAGTCTGTATGATTGCATTGCTCCTCTCCTTTGCACTAGTTAGTTATTTTTTTATTGTAGATAAGTCTTGAGAGTAGAGACCGTATTTACAAACCACACAAATAAACAATGTATACCAGAAGAAGAGTTCATAACACTTTGGGAAAGACAAAAAGCAAATTGTGCAACTAGGTAAGATATTACATGTGACAAAAAACCCCAAACATGTAGAGTCCACACCGACATTCAGATATACCCTTGGACACGACAAAAAAGGCCTTACGCTGGCTATCTGTTCACAAGTCTTTTGCTCAAATAAACAACTTTTGTCTGTAGAAAAGTAGATTTTCACAATACTCAAACAACTTTTTTTATTGTATGTGAAATAATTTCTTCCAAAATATATTCCACACCCATCTGAATATAATCTCTATGACACAGTTTTATAGAACGAACAGACCTATGGATTTATGTGGTATTGGTTTTGATTTTTATTCCACAGCACAAGAAAAATGCACACAGTCATGAAGGTTTACAGTTTCACTAGCACACAATGTGTTCATATCTTGCAGTACATGGCATTTTTCCTCAACCCCCAGCTCCTAGAGCCAAGAATATTACAAGAGAATCTAAACCTCTGCCCAAGTCTGTAGTCTTAATAACTAAAGGAAAAGCTTGTGAAAATGTGGATCGATTGTTCCATACAGACTCAGAAACTGGAAGGTATAACAATTTTCTTTCCAATTGCAGGATTTTTCTTGAAAATGGCTGCAAACAACGAGAGTTCTGGAAGAGGGGTTGGCAAATTCACTTACCAGCAGCAAACTGGAGAATCCCTGGTAAGAGGAGACATAACTCACCTGATCTTGTTAGAATTCGATTTCTCTTTACCAGCCCTTTGTTTACAGGCTGTTCTCTCAATAGAGAGCAAGAAGCAGAGGAAGCAAGATAAAGAATCTGCAATCTCATCCAACAGAACGCTACTTGGTATCAGGAATGTCCCATAAAAAAAGCTGAGGGGCACTTTGTTCTCAAGACCTTTTGCAGTGGTTACCTCAGGCCAAGGATGCTGCTACTCAGCACTGCATTGCAGACCTTCTTAGACTTGGATTTCTTACATCTGAACCCTGTGCCAACGAACCTGAACCAAGCATGAGAAAAACCAACATCCCTATGGCAGGAAAGAACAGGCTGCAGCAACAGCCTCAATCAAACCCAAGAGGCAAGTATGTCTCCTATGACTCACAAAGTTTAATGAAAAGGCCTGTTACTGGTATTTTGGATCCAGGGTTGTCTACAGCTGGTTTGGAAAGGCGTAACAACAAAGGCATTGCAGAAGCATAATACCAAAGACTGGTAACTGGGAGCTGTGAAGGACTGAAACCTGGGAATACACAAAGAAAGGGGCGCTGTAAGTCAGAAGACAACAGTGCAAATAAATGAAGCAGGACTACGTGCATGATAGAAATGGCATTTAATTAATTGCCTATTTTTTTTCCATGAGATCACTACATTATCCACAGCGCTGGATGGTCCCACGCTAGGAAAAACTGAGGTGCGTTGTTTGCAGGATCCCTGATTCACCTGTTGCAGAAATAACATTTCTAGTTTCTAAGGAAAGAGGCAGGGAGGGAAGGTGCAGGACAGAAAACAGGATAGCTGTGGAAGAACTGCATTCTGTGCTACCTTCTGGTAGCAATTCCTGCCCCAAGTTGAACTAATCCCTGAGACCATGCTGTCATAGGTAATGCCATTGTATTCTCTGTTTTTCATATGGTTGATACAAAACGTAAATACTAAACACAGCTGCAACAGAAACTTCACTTCGAAGTACAAAGCGAGCATTTTAGTTTTCAGTTAATCACTTTTCTATGCTCCTAAGAGCTCAAAATATTAGGTATTTGCTCTACTTCAAGAGATGGACCTTGAGAAGACCAATAAACAAACTTTTTGGAGTAACTTCTAACCAGAGGAGTTGGAGTCCCTTGCATAAGAAAAGGTTTTATTCAACCAACACCTGAGTATTTTAGTGCCAGCATGATCTGAGCACGTACAATGCAGTACAGGAGCAGGATACTACGTACAAACAAAAATCCAACTTCAAAACAAAAATCCAACCTCCTGTTGTTAATAGCTACCATTATCAGCTGGATGCAGATCACTTTGGAAAGCTATGATTAGTCATGTGGGAAGTGTCTTGCAGGAAAAAGTTCTTATCTGAATTGCTGAAACCAATGCTTCCTTATCAGCTCAGATACGTCTGCATTTTTTAAATGGAGGCAACATCAATTTCTTCCTTAAACAGCTTTCATGTGTTCACAGCAGCTTTCTGAAGGAAAGGAGCGGGCTAAGAGCTTCTATTCAACCTGCAACCATTATATGTGCAATTTTAAACCTGTCTCTTGCCACTGATTTAGGTAAGCGCTGACTGTTGTAACAAGTCAGAAACCCAGCTCCCATGATAAAGTAATACAGCTTTAATTTCCAGCAGCAGAGAGAAACCCATTGATTTTAAATAGTCAAAAAACATTTTTTGAAAATTCACTCATAACTAAGTCTTGAAAACACCAGAGGAAAATATCTGAGGGAAAAATAACAGGGGCTCTAAAGCCTACATATCATTACATAGATAGACACATAAATAGATGCCGTGCCTTCTTAATAGTGTGAAATTCAGTACCATCTGCTAACACAAACACCATAGGCTTGTCTTCAGGAAGTCATTAATTCTATAGATAACGCAAAGACCAAGGAGACCAGCAGGCAGGATGCAGGGAAATTTCAGACCCACAGCAGTAAGCAGGTGCTGTGCATTGTGTCTAAGTTGTGTTCTGACACAGCAAATACTTTGTGAGGCTATGTGAACAGAAGTGATGCAACACGTAAATGTTGCCAAACACACAACACCGCATCCTAACAATTCCGTGAATTTTCAGTCTCCTGTTTAAAAAAACCAACATCAAAGCAAGACTAATTGCCATGAAAAATCACTATTATATTTCAGCTCAAGCATTGCTTTTTAAAAAGTAAACAAATAGGATAGTTTCAAAAAAAACAAGTTTTGTGAAATTTACCCTTGTGCTATATTTTTTTTTACATAGTACCATATAGTTCTGCACTATACAGCTCATTATTTGTGCCCTCATATACACTCAACCAGCACATAAGCCAGTACTTGCACAAAAATCAATCATTACCTAGCTCGGTGAAATCATAGTTTCTGAGATATTATTGTTGATTTTCCTTGGTCATCAAAACTCCAAAAGATTACCATGATTCTTGGTGTGCAGGAATGCTTTAGCTGACATATAAAATTGCTTTTTGTTTTGCACACTCCTTCATTTTTCCTCTCCAGAAAATAATTGCAAGAGTAGCTACACAGATTATATTCCCTCTTCAGACAACAGCTCAAAAGCTTCAGTAATGTAATAAAGAACATTTCTACTATGCCCATGACCTACCTAAATTGTGACTTTGGAGGGGAAGAAGGAAGTTCAATTTTCATCCCTATTTGTCTTGACCTCTATCCTAAATGAACAGATGAAGCAATGGTTATCAGCACCAGCTGTAACTGGTTTAGAATCATGGAGTCCTGTCCAGTAGGAATCAGACTCTGGCTGTCAACACTTCTCAAAAAGGCTACAAGCAGCACCCAGAATGCAATAAATCTTTTTTATTTCCAACCTTACCTGGTTTCAAACCAGCAAGATTCTGTCAGAGTTTTCCACCTCTTTTACCCATTCCACAAAGCACAACTTCACAGCATATGTGGTGTTTGAGAAATCCAGAACGCCAGATGTTAGTATGCATGGGACACAGAAAAAATCCCCAGGGGGAAAGAAAAAGTAAACTGCATACAGTTGCACCCCAAAGCATGGGGGAAAAAATGCCACCAGCTGCTAATACAGAAAAAATAGTTACCCATTCGGTACTGGAACTCAATTTCTTCACCCACATAGCTAAATGTTTCCTTATCAGAATACAGCTGGACATCTCAGAAAATCAAGGAATGCACGGACTGAAGAGTTTGTGGGTACAGCTGTACTGCAGAGTAAGAGTGATGCTGAGAATCTGGGGCCAATCCGCAGAGTCTGCGTTCCTGGCCCCAAGAACTGCGTTAAGTCTGTGGCCTTACCCTGTCCTAAGTCTGAGGCTTGAATACTCAGAGGATCTGCAAAAAATAATTACTAAAAGCATCAAGGAATGCAAAAAGCAACTTCCAAAATGGACAAATTCTCAGCTAGTGTAAATCACCATAGATCAACTAGAGGCAGCTACACCAGCGGAGACTTCCATTTACAAGAATTCTGTGCTGTAGGCTGAAAAGCTTGCCTAATTTGCAGCACAGCTCAAAATGATCAAACCCCAAGTGATCTTGCACTAGTACAGGACCTGAAAGCTTTGCTTTACAAATTAAATAATAGTTATGTAGCACACTTGCTGCAAAGCATTACTAAACCTTCCACAGCCTGTACATATGCGTGGTAGAAAAAATATATCTGGTAGACATAATTTTCAAATAGCTAATTAATATCAGTGGCAAGGCATCTTAAAACGAGTTTCAGTAACCAGTGCACTTACCAACAAGCAACCAACCAAACATATTTTCGAAGTGTCCACACTCATGAACTTTAATTGCAATATGCTTTCCAAGCTTTGGGCATAAATGTTCTAATTCAGAGGCTGCAATAATACAGAAATACTTTCTGCTAGCTCAATATGAACTTTAAAAGCTTTGTAAATTTTTTTAAATTTTTACTTTGAAGTGATAAATGTTCAAGAAAACATCTGCAAGGGCTTATTCCTTGCCCTGCTGACAGATATCTTAACTCTGCATTTGGTCTTAGATCAACAGTGATGGGGGCTCCATTACTGAGTAATGCACTGCTGTACACTACCCTGTTTAATTATAACACAGAGCACTATTAATACCTAAATACACTTTTATTTGAACAGAAAAGTCTTAAAAAAAGAAAAGGAAATTCAAGAAATATGGGCAATATGTTTAATCTTAAAATGTGGGGAGTGTTTCATCAGTTCCAACACTGCTAAATTAAATAAAGCCCTTGTTCGATTGCCTGTCCTCAGTTCATAAAATCAATTGTTTTCAAAACCTAAAAGATGCATCAACTTTCAAACAGTGATAAAGGTAAATAAGCAAAAAACTGGCTGGGTTTTCTGTCACGTAGTATGTATTGTAGATATTACAACTGAGAAACATTTTAAAATGCATATAAAAAATAGGAATTTTTGTACAATGGAGCTAAATTTTTTATATTCAGTAACAACATACCTTTTAATCAAAAGTAAGCGCAAACCAGCCTATCTTTACTGACTTCAGTGGAACTGGGCTGCTCCACAACAGCTCCAGGATGGGTAGAGGTTTATACTATGCTCCAACACATTCCAGCAAAAATTAAAAAAACTATAAAAGAAAACACTCCCATGCTTTTCTCTCCAAAAATGAGATGTACTGTTACAGGTGAAAGACTTTAACAGATGCATATTTAAAAACATTCTGGTACACAGTTAGGGAAAAAAAAAAAAAAAACAACAACAACAAATCAAACAAAAAAAAACCCCAACATTTGTAAATCCAGCAGTCTAGACAGACTATCATCTTGAAGTCTAAAACATAAAAAATCATAGGATCTACTTCTCACTCCGTATGTTCTTCCCTCCTCCAGTTTCAGCCTAATCCTTAATTTAACTCATTCAAACATCTCTGCCAGAGAAAGTCAAAACAATAATGTCAAACTTAAGAAAATGCAGAAGATGTTAAACATAGCAATACAGTGCCAGTCTACGCGGCAGTGTATTAGGAGCTAAGCTGAATACCAACCACCTCACCCAGACAGTGTTCAAATACAAATAATAGCTTTCTTCCCTTAGTTATTTTATCCATCTGCAATGGTACATTTTGTTTTTCTTACAAAAAGTCTTGAAGTTTCTCTTACATGTAGACCAGGGTTTGACATTCAAAAGACACACACAAAATCCACATCTGCTGACTTAATCTGTCACAGCTGCCAGTGTCAAGTATAACAGCATTTAATTTTATGGTGAAAAGGCATCACAGGTTCCCCCCCCCCCCCCCCCATCCACTCTCTTGGTTTATACATCTATGCTTACCAGTATGCTTAAATTGGCCTTTCTTGAATAATTGAAATATAAAGCAGGTATTAACTTACCTTACGCCCATCGCTTGCATGGCAGTTCACATTTAAAGGAGTCAATAAAGCCATCAGCTTTTCTTCATTACCACTCCTGTAAATGAGGAAAAGATTAGGGAAAGGGGGGAAAAACAGCAGAGCTCTTTGATATCCGTCTCCTTAGCAAGTATTTTCCAAAGTGTAGTATATTGAAATCTGTACTGTGGCACGGAGAATGCTGGATGGCTAAAGAATCTTGTGAACATTTTGAAACCAAGGGTAAATATAGAAAAGAATACTAAATTTGCAGTTAAACATGTTGCAACAGATCATGCAAAAACACCTCAGTTTCTCTCCTTAACCTCGTATTTCCTTTTTCTAATTTTACAGATCCTCTGAAAGCCATTTGTCGAAATAAATGTTCTGAATTTAACATATTTTCATAGCATATGGCCCATAACATTTGAAACAACTTGGGTATATACCAATACCCAGAAATTTTTTTAGAAGGGTTAACGGTTTATATAAAATGGTATTGTGCAGTCAGAAGGAAGGATGAAAAGCATCTTTGCAATATACAATTGAACTTTACACCTTTTGTATAGGCTTCCTTATGCTCTGTTCTGATAAAGCCTATTTTCAAAATACATCCTACCATAGCAGTAAAAACCAAAAGAAAAGAAAGATTCCAATATTTAAATTGCCCCTAAAAAGAACAGTCACAAAACAATAAAGAGGATTTAAGCAGCTTAAAGCAAAAACTCAATATTAACCTTATAACCACCATAGTGGGGGATTTCAATTACATAAACAGGCTTTTACATTCATACCAGACTAAAGTCTGAAGAGATTTATGCTAATTAAGTGGTTTGCTTGCAGCATTTCATGGAAAGGCAATGACAAAACAGTACTATTTTAAAAACCCCTTTTCCTCGCCTGCTTCCACCCCCAAAATATGTTTTATATTCTAAGCAGCACTCACCTAGCAGCTTCCAGGAGTTCGTCCTTCTTGTATTCACCTAAATGATTGCAAAATATCATGCTGTTAGCATTTGGCAGAAGACAGATTAAGAAATGCAGTAGGAAGCAAATACAGAATTAAAACAGAGAAGAGGAGAAAAAAGCCCACACCCCGCTGGGTGATGGAGCTGTGACGTTAGCCAGCTTGTGGAGGCAGCATCACCAGTACCTTGGAGACGGGCAGCAAATTGACGCATCTTCTTGTCCAATCCTCAGATGGAAAGGCTTTCTTCGGACAACCAATGACTGCGAAATCTTGTGTCCAGAAACACAGTCCCGCTGATAACAGCATGTCAGCTGAAGACAATGTCCCCACCCCCTGCCCTATTCAGTATGTCACATTATACTTGGGAAGCATAATAAATTCCAAGACAAAGCAAGGCAGTGCGGCTTTTGAAAAGGTACAAATTACTGATCTCCAAGGCTCTCACCTGCCTATTTGAATGGTAATATTACACTTCACTAAGTTCTTTAGAAGAGCAGGGATTATTAAAAAAAAATCCAGGTATTATACCATCAGCCACTTTCCAATAAAACACACATTTGAAATAAAAAGCACAGACAAAAGAGGAAGAACTCTGCAACAGATTTTGTTACGAGACTCTGAGATTAGAGATAACCACGAGTAATGTTAAAGCAACATTTACATTTGAAGTCCTGAGTTAAAATAAACAACTAACAGGGGTTGCTGCATCACAGGATTAAAACTGCATGTTAGTATTTTAAAAACATCATGGAACAAGATAACCTATGGAAGTAAGACAGTATTCTACAAAGCTGAATCATGATGACATTGTACAATACAAATGGAACGGAATTTTAATTCAGAAATTAGAAAAATAGCTTCTTAGCAGCTTTATGAAGTCACAGAAGAGAGTGTATCCTAGACCCAAAAGGTACAGGCTTTGAAAAACATACTGTATACCATCGGCCAGAGAATTAAAGCCTCTAACCACAATGCTATAAGAAAAATAGGAAGCAGAAGCTGTCATAAAAGAAGAAAAAAACCCCTTTGTGCTGCCTCCTATGTGTAATTGCAATATGCCTCCAGTGAAACTCCCATTACAGGTGAGGAAAGCCACTGGGCCATGGAAAATGCCAGATCGGACAGCAGGTAAGATGGAAGGTTCATCTGAAAACATCCCTTAAAGAAGAGCGGTAGGGTGCAGGAGGAGCATTAGAGTCCCCATCCATCGCAAAGAGCTTGCTACTCCCCCCACCACGGTTGCTCCAGCTAACAGCAGAGGGTGACAGGAACCACAACAAAACCAGCCCTCTCCTTAAGGAGTCCCCTTTATTTCAGCGTCCTGCCTTCACACAAGGGTACGGAGGAGTGTGAGTACACACAGCCATGTGCTCCCTGCCCCATTCCCTTGGATGTAGACATGGAATTTTCAAAGGCAATATCTACATCTCAGCGTACTGGTGATTTTTTCCTCACACAGGTGTGTTTAATTGCTTTCTGAATGATATTCAGCTTTGGGAATTCATGACAACCTGCAGCAAGGAGTTCAACCATGCCACTCACACGATGGGTCTCCTAACAGCTGTTCTGTGTTGCTGAACCCCAGCAATGGAGCACGTAAGTTCAAAGCAAAGGTGAAACTGGTTATTTCAAATACAGGCCAGAAAGGTTAATTTAGCTTTTGAAAAAATTTATATCTATGTTAAGGAAAGCTTCATAATGACAGAAATCAAATGACACAGAAATATGACTGCCTTTGACTTGCTACCACTCTCCAGCTTCATCAGAAGTGGGGCCTATCCACCACAGGCAACAGCCTTTTCTAAGCCACGGTACCTGTTCCTCTTTTTTTATTTTAATGAAGATAAAATACTGGGCACAGTTGTGAATGTTTCAAATCAATGTAGGTGAAAAGCTCTGGCCAGCACGTGAGGGAGAGAAAAAGGCTCTTTATTACTACTGCATTGTTTGTGCAACAATCTCAAACAGCTGGATTTCCTGCAGTAGAGTTATTGGCCTGTATTATATCAACATTTTAGAGATGTAACCAGATTAAAATACCTCTTTGCACATTCTGGTTTGGCAATGCATCTAGCAGTCCTAACTAGGCTTTTGAATATACTAGGTTAGAGAAGTGTAATAACATTTTTCCTTCATGCTCAGTAAGTTGGTATTTTATCACACAAAAGCTGTTTCCTCTAATACTTTGATTAGCAGAAGTACTACTGTCCAGTGAAAAAGGAAAGCTGTGGCTCTTTATTTAGAAATGTCCCCCTGCATACCTACTTAGATCAGTTAGTTTTACTAAGCAGTACTTTTTTAAAAAAGGTATTTACATGCAATTCATACATGCAGTTCTTGAAATTCATAATGGTTCTCCCACACTGATTAGGATTAGTTTATTACTCTCAAAGAGCCACTGTATTTTGCAAATCAAAACCTAAAATCATATAAGCACTTATAGCACACACACAAAAAAAAGGGGTCAAGTGAGCTCCACAGGCTCTGTGGGATGACGAGGAACCCCCTGGCCACTCGAGCAGCCAGCTGGTGGGATACCATAGAGCTGAGAGAGGTCTGGCTGATGGCATTTGCGAGAAGCGGGTGGCACTGGCCACAGGACCGACTGCTGCTGGCACAGGCTGTGCTCCCACCAGAGGGCTCTGCCAACACAGCTAACGCCGCTTGGCTACGCAGCTCATCAAAGGCCGTCCTGCAGCAATTGGCCACAGCTACCTAATAAAATATTCATTTGCAAGCATTTGAAAACAAACCATGTGTGCATGGGCAGAGATGAATTTCAAGTTCTAAGCAGAAGTACAGGAATACAGGAAACCTCGCATAACACTTCTGTTCAAACAATGTCAAACTAACTTTAACGAAGCTAATAACATCTCTTAAAGAGCTCTTCTGGGCAGGTTAGAATTTATAGTTTTAATTTATAGTTTTGCAAAAGGGCATCTGCATGCTGGGTAGCCCAGAGATAGCTGGCCTGGGAACTTCTTAAGGCAAAGACAAGGTGTGAAATGGGGAGCAGAGAACACTATAGCAAAGCAGTGTCCCTGGCCCTATCTCGTCAGACAAAAGCTGGTAGGTAAGCAGAAACCACCCAGTGTCTGGTATTCACTGCATCTGATCAAGTTCCTTGCCTACAGCTTGCTCAGCATTCTTTAAACTATGAAGCTCTCTACTTGATCCCAGCTCCAGATCACACCACTGCTGCTCCATTTATGCTGGAACTAGAAAGTCATCACTGGTAACCACAGATAATCAGTGTCTCAAATCACAGCTATTAGGCAACTAACTAGCTCTATTTCTGTTCCCCTCCCAGGAAAAAACCAGTTACCTCCAAGACTTCTGATCAGCTGCTGCTACGCTTGTCACTGCTGTGTCTGGCCCTAGCTGCATTCTGCAGGAGCTGATTAGCAGCAAATGCTTATTAACTATCAGACATCAGTGGCTGCTTGCACCTGGCGGTTGAGCAGATCAGTAGCTGGAAGCCGGGAAAAAATAACATAATGAATCAATCTTTACAGACAAATAACCCTATTTCACTCTCTCCCAAAAGTCTTGAAATTTCAACTGAATATTGAAAGCTGAAAAACCTATCTGAATGCATGGCAAAAATCAGCAGTGCTTTTTCTACACTCAAAACCAAGGTGAATTCCTTTCCTATCCCTCCATACACATCACCTAATACAGAAAGCAGACAGATCTAAAATGTGAAGCTGGACAAGGCAGGTTTTGCTTTACCATACTACCACGCGTCAGCTTTCCACAGTGAAGACAATTTCCTAAAAATTAACGTCACACAAATTAAACCAAGCCATTATTATCCAATGGCAGCATATAATGGGAACAAAAATTATTAACATATTCTCAAACAAACTGAAAAACTAAAGAGGTTTTTCCATATGAAGCTGTACATCATATGGAATCACAATTATAAATTTAAATTCCCAGAATACTTATAAACAGTGAAAATTTTTACGCTAGCCAATGACATGACAAAAGAACATGAGCCTGATGAATGTGTAACCATGGCCACAGGCTGGGGAGGGAAAATTCATGAATATCACAGAATCACAGAATGTTTGAGACTGAAGGGACCTCTGAAGGTCTCTCATCCAACGCTTCTACTCAAGCAGGGTCACCTAGAGCAACCTGCTCGGGACTGTGTGCAGGTGGCTTTTACATCTCTCCAAGGATGGAGACTCAACCACTTCTCTGGGCATCCTGTGCCAGTGTTTGGTCTCACTGAGCTCAACGCCTTAAGTTTCATGGTAATCTCAGGTAATCTCAGGACCTCCTGTTCTCTCTTGGCAGCTCAGGTCTAGCAGCATTGGAAGTCAGGGGTGAAATCTTGCTCCGTTAGAAAACACAGCAGCTCTACATTTTGACCACGTGCAGACCTAACACTTGTTATTGGTTGCCTGCCCTGAAAACCTGAACTTCCATTCTTGAAAATACACATCCCACGAGAAGATTGACAAGATCTTCGTGAACAGTCCAGCAGATTTTTTTTTTTTTTTCCCAAACAAATATTCACAATTACCCAGCAACACAGAGGACATGGGTTCTCCATCAGAGCAGTAGAGACAGCAGGTATCAAAATCTCGCATTTTTCCTCATTTAGAAGTGTTTCTGGTGCCTTTCCAACCACATACTCAGCTAGCACATGAATGCACAGGGCTGTTGGGAACACAACAGAGTCCTGATGCATCTGGGAGGGTTAAGAACTTGGTTTTCCATCAGATTTGTTTCTTCATCCAGCTCAGTCCATGGCCAGGGACCCAAACAGGTCCCTGAGAATGAAGACCTTTAACAAGGATGGTGCTGCAACAAGAGGGAGGGGAATGGAAACTCTACATTTGGGCTGCCATTGCTAAAAAGAAAGCAATCCATGGACCAGAATCCAGAGTTTAGGAAAGAAATACACTCAATAGAAGTAAATTAAAATACACCTTTTCCCTGACACTCCAAGACTTTACAGACCTGTAAGTGACCAATGACATACATCCATATACACCATCCTTTTTAATCTTCTGAGGTCTTCGGAGTAATATTTAAGTATTTAAACATTCAAGTTATAATCAGAGCACAAGGCTTTCTGTGCTTGTGACAGACTACTAGGGTTGTTGGGACAGGATGAGTTTTTTGGGTTCAAGGGTTTTTTAAACATAATTTTTTTAGCAAACTCAAATTTTATTTTCAACATGGCTGCTTTTGGAAGGGTCCAATCATACCACTAAAATACTCATCAATTCCTTCTTCCCCATTTAGCTTTTATTATATGTAAAGCTGCAGGTGAAACGAAAATATGGAGTTAAATCAGAGCAAGAAGGTTTTTAACCAACTAGCACAAGGCTGTGGGAATAACTACCTAAAAAAAAGTCAATGAAAAAACAAAGATATGTTGAAATAATAAGGTTTGGGAAAAGGCATTCATAACTAAGTACTCTGAGAAACACATGAGAATAAAGATAAGCAAATAACAACAATTTCAGGTTTTATTAACAATTATATTATACTTTACTTCCCACTTGTTTAGAGTTAATTTCTTTATGCCTCTTGCACTTCTCTGCTCAGCAGTCTCTCACAAGTAAATGGGCTGATTTTATAAGCTGTCTAATAGGCTTAACCAGGAACACAGCAAGATCCTAATTTTAAGCTCTTGTCACAGATGAAAAACACCAAAGTAACGCTAGTATATGCAAGTAACAGAAAAGCAACTCAGAAGATAATGCCTTCAAGAACAAGTTCCAGCAAGGAGCAATGTTACCAAGGAGGAAAGATTTGGTGCCTTGACTCTGCCTCTTCTATGAGATGAGTCAGGCACTGTGCATGTGGACTCAAATTAGACATTTGTAACTGAAATTTAAAAATTGAAAATTACTCAGCTAATAGTGAAGTCTTTCAGGAATATGTTTTAAATGGTGGTGTGGAAGTCAAAGAAATAAGTAAACATCATTTGGTTTTGGCCATAACTCTACCAAACCACTGAGCTAGCAGCATCCTACCTGGAACATCTTTCAGTTAAGTGCACAGGGCTCAAATGCAGAGCATTCCTGATTTACTGCTCTAGAGAAAAAAGCCTCTTCTAAAGTCTGGCAGAAAGCACTACATCAAAAAATCTGCAGCTTTATATAGTGCAGATTGGCAAAACCTCTGCCAGGGTCTTAACTGATAGCAGAGATTCTTGTCTACTAAGCCATCAGTTCAAAGCACATCTATTACATAAGCATATATAAGATACAGCAGTTACCAAATGCTGTCTTCATATCTAGGCATAAATTACACACATTGCACATTAGGGGTTTGGTCACTAAGAAGGATCAGGTAGTGTATCAAAATGGGTCTTCAGTGCATGTGCAGTTACAGCACCAGTAAGTTCACATTTGGCACATGATGATTCTGTTTCTCAGGAGGCCTCTTTTCAGTGGAGCTGATCTACTGGTTACAACAATGCTACCAGATTTCCTACATAGTAGCAGAAAGATGAACAAAGTCCCTTTGTCAGAGGATTTCAAGTTTCTTAACTCTTTAATCATTAGATACAAAGATGAAGCTAAGTCACATCACAGGAGTCAGAAGAATTTTCCTGAATGTGTAGAAAAAAGGACACAACACATCACACTTCAAGACAACAGTGATAATAATGATAGTAATAATAATAACAGGAACAAACCCCAAGCCAGTAACAACCCAAAGCAGCAAAAAAATCCCCCCAAACCCAAATAAAACCTACAACCATCCATTATGTCGTAATCCATATAAATAATTACTCTCAACAACGCTACCACACCCTACAATATAGTTTCTTCTGAAATAATAAATCTGACAAACATTCTAGAATCTGTTCTCTTTAGTGGACCTGTACAAGTAGTTTCATTTTTCCATACCAGTGCATGCTACTCATATAAACACCAAGCACACATCCATTCTTTATTCTTAGTGTGAAAAAATCAGTATTTTCACTACAGCTGTACTATTTTAGAATGCTGTACTTATCTTGAAGACACCACTACTCTCATCTGTCATGTCTTCAGACTGAGATTGAAAAAGTTAAAAAGATTGCAGAATATCAAGTCAAATGACTGGGAAGAAAACCCAAACCTTCAGCAACTCCAAACACACTGGTGTGATGGAAAAACTGAAGGGGTTGAGGCTCATCTTTTCACCAAAATTCAATACTCATGACATCTTTTGTGAAATTACATATGGAAAAAGAAGTCTGACTTTTTTTTCCAGATCCTTCCCCATTACCCACCCCTTCATGCCTACTGCAAAGGCAACATTCCCATGGCTCTCTCCTTCATTTCTTATATTAATTCCAGCTATCAGCAAAAACAATCATCCACTGTAATTTTCACTACTTCGGCCATGCCCAATATTAATAACTAATAAACTGTTCCATTATTCAGCCACAATTACTTTCTCGTTTCTGTAATATGCCTGCATATGCATTTTCTCTCCAGGATTTCTAGGAAAACTTTCTGGAGGAAGACAAAGGACTAAGAAACTCTCTTTGTTAAAGATGTGAGTACAGTAGAGGTGGATAGATAGCCAAGCTACTGTCATATTACTGCATCCTTTTCAAAAGCCAGCTCCCTCCCTTCTCTTTCCAAACAATATCCACAAACAAGTAAATTATTCAATTCCCCAGAATATTCTCTAAAGACAAACCACAGAAATACCTGTTATAACTGACACAAAGTATGGAAGAAAACTAGCAAGAAAAATATAAAATGTAACCCTCAGGAAAACCATATTGTATAAAGGCAAGCTCCAAAATTATGCTCTATCATCTCATCTCTCTCTGAAAAGAACTCCAGAGTAAATATAGGCAGACTAAATTTTGCAGTCTCTCCAATTTTTCTGTTGTAGATAAAATATGCTAGCAAGCTGGGGACAGTGTGTCTGAGAATCCATAGCTGGGTTTAAAACTGAAGCATTTATTTTAACCAAAAAATCTATATTCTTAGCTATAGTAAACAAGACAGATTTTGTACTAACAAATTGTACAGATTTAAAGAAGTGGGGGTTTTTAATGCTTGATAGAAAATGAACAGGAGACATAAAATGCCAAAGTATTGGCAAATGTGCCAAAGTATTTTTTTCACTGAACAGTACAATCCTTCCTCTGTACGTCTGAAGCTGCCCTGTGTATCTAAACTTACTCTACAAGCTTGAGAAAACACAGGCTGCCACCTCATAAAAAATGCACGTATGTTGCCATGCTTGCCCTGCAGCACACACCCTGGAAGGAACTCAAATCCAGTTAAATCACTCCTCTAGCTCCTAGACAAAAATATGAAACATTTCCTTTGCCTGCTGGGCCCCAGAGGAATGAGCAGAAGGGAGAAACTCCTTTATAACTGGAG
Organism: Eulacestoma nigropectus; assembly: GCA_013397775.1. Taxonomy (NCBI): domain Eukaryota; kingdom Metazoa; phylum Chordata; class Aves; order Passeriformes; genus Eulacestoma; species Eulacestoma nigropectus. The sequence goes on along the minus strand of VZTE01004632.1, from coordinate 2,255,727 downwards.
GAAATGGGGCAAACCTGTCAAACACACAGCAATGAAAGAGCTAACATGTACTTATGCAACACTTAAGCAAAGTACAGCAAATAAGTCCTTAGTAAAAGAATAACAAAACAGAGGTAATAGATCTTGTTATAATGAACAATTTTGTCATGCCAAACACAAAACTAATCTGTCAACGGTTCAGTTTAAACATTTTGGAAAATATGCATTTCCGCGCAACAAAAAGATGGTAACAAAATAACTCCCCAAAAGTAACCCATTTGCCTTGCTGCTGTGGGCAAGTTTTCCCTCCTCATAGGTTTTTATTTGCCAGCTAAGAGTCAAAAGACAGCTGGAAGATAAGGGAAAGTTTGGTACAAACCAGGGGGAGAAAGGAGACTATGGCATTACTGGAAACAGGATATGTGGATTGATATGAAAGACTTGTGCTGGTATCCCAGAGTAAAGAGAAGCTGCTTAACTTGGAACATCCTTCCCCTCCCTTATCATCCCCATCAGATTTTATTATACAGATATTATATACTTGAATACAACACTTCCATTTGTTTTGTCTCATTTTTAAAAGTTTTCTTTTAACACCTTTTCTGAAGGTGTTTGCAGCAGCAGTGATCAGACACAGTAACTCAACTCAAGCTTTGCCTGATCTGAGCCATGGTGAGGTCTCTGCATATTCACTCAGGCAAAGGCTCTGTGCCCTAATGTGACTAAGGGTGCGTTCTAAGACGAAAGAAAGCTGCAATTTACAGAAAATTATTGAAACCTAAATCTGCAAACTGTTATCCTCACTAAAAAATAACTATTAAAACAACAGTTGGGGAAAAAATGAATTTTCTATTTACACTCAGGCACTTTCTGCTATTCCTATTGGAATAACATATCACAAGATGGAAATACAGCAGTAACAAGATCTACTGCCAATGTCCTGGAGGTCTATCTGAGAACCGTTACATTATTTACCAGCAATGAAAGAATAACTAAATATTACATACAACTCAAGTTCTGTAAACATTTTCAGTCCCTTATATCAGTCTCACTGTTTTGAATGCTTTACTGGTTAAATGCTTAATAGAATAGACTATTTCAGTTTGAAGGGACCTACAGTGATCATGTAATTCAACTGTCTGACCACTTCAGGGCTGACCAAAAGCTAAAGCTTGTGGTTAAGAGCATTGTCCAAATGCCTTTTATGCAGTGACAGGCATTGACCACATCTTGTAGAAGCCTGTTCCAGTGTATGACCACCCTCTCAGTGAAGAAATGTTAACATGCAATCTAAAAACTTCCCATGGCATACCTTTGAACCATTCCTATGCTTCCTGTCATTGGATCCCAGGGAGAAGAGCTCAGCACTCCCGTGTCCACCTCCCCTCCTCAGGAAACCAGAGAGAGCAGTGAGAGCATCCCTCAGCCCCCTTTTCTTCAAACTATACAAACTCAAATTCTTCAAACTATACAAACTCAAATTCCTTAGCTGCTCCTCAGAGGTAACAGGATTACAAATATGATTTCTTCAAAAGAATAATTTATTGCCCTAAATTACAATATAGCTCATTATAAAGACTGGAAACGAAATAGCATCACAGGAAAAAAGACGTCTGAGAGAAGGAAAGATATACTAACACGTTAATTAAAGAGCTTTAGTTTACCAGACTGCTGACATTGTAAGGAGAGCATTCCTTCTTCAGCTTTCATTCATGCACCACAAGTTTCATCACATGCAATACAGAGTTGCCTGCTCAAGACATACCATATAAAAGGTGACTACGGACCTCAGTTCTGTCCAAATGGAAACTGTTGATACACCATGCACACTTTATTGCTACTGGAAAACTAAGTACAAGGACTTTACTGTCACAGGTACATCCATAAATAAAGCATCTTCCAAAACAGGTGCTCCCTCTGTTGCTGGACAGAAAGGAAATACATAAACTGCATGTACCCTCAGCATACATAAACTGCATGTACCCTCAGCATGACAACTCTGCAGGTTTCCATGTAAACCTGCAGTAAAAGGTAGTTTTATTGTGTTCTGCATGAAGTAGGAAAAAATACTGCTTTCCCTTTTCACTCACTTTCAGAAATTTCACTAGATTTGAAGATTCTGCTTACCTCAAATAATTCAAAATATAATTGGCCAGAAAGTATTCCTACATTCCTCATTCATCACAACCATTAATGATTTTAAATACACTAAAGAAAATATGTTTAAGTGATCTTATTAGGTAATGTGATTACCAGCAGTCCCTAAGCCAGTCTGTTTTTCCAATGGCTTTATTTCAAAGTTATTCTAAGATACAGTTCATTGTTATCTTTCAAAAAAGTAGTATTTTAAATCTCCATTTAAACTAAAAGGAAGGACCATGCAAGAGTTAACACAGGTTCTCTCTACTACGCCCTAGGTGTTTTAGTTCGGCTTACCACTCCTCCCAGAGAGTACGCACCATCAAGGAGAAATCATACTGTATCTTCCTCAACACCAGTTTAGGATTCCTGCTTATCCCTTTCTATAAAAGTCCAGTTACTGATGCAGGAAATGGTGAGATTACTACTGACAGAACTTGCTTCCTGACGTTGACTGTCCTTTTTGCCATCCTCAGAGCTTCCCTTAGCAGAACAAAGACAGGTTATAAGAGAACTGGGTCTGTCTTCAGGGAGCAGCACAACGAAAACTGCAGGGAGGAAGAACAAACGCCCAGAGAAAGGACAGCTCTTGCTGGATCACACTGTGCCATTAAAATAGTTCCAGCCATAACAGCCAGCCTTTACTGCAATCAAAATGGTTTTGGATTTAGACAAAGGACACAAGGAAAGGAACAGGCAAGGAAATATTCAAGGAGAGGGAGTATAAAAACTTTCTGGCTTCTCTTTTTCCATTCAACAGTCACACGAGCAGCCCTGACCCTTGGCAGTGGGCTCTCTAGGAGTCCAACAGTGTAAGATGTCAGTCTGCCTCTGGTTTTTGTCAGACAGTTTTTATATTTACCATTTTGGTCCAAATAGATGGTTATGCTTAGATATGGAAGCCCACATAATTGTTGAGCATACAGATGGTGCTTCACAAGAAAATTTCCCTCCATGGTGTCCTTCAGCAACTCAAACCACACTTGGAAGTATGATACTTTCAAATTTTGGGCAGGGGGATTCCTAGCCAGCAGCTAAGAAGGGTCTCAACAAACAGTCACATTCCTCTTTTCCTTCCCCTTTTTCCTACCTTCTCCAAGATGCTGCCCCCAGCCTTAGCAAAGACAGAATATCCTATATAGAAATTACAGCCACATATGGTAAGAAGCCACAAGCATGCAAGTCATAAATTATTTTGCTTCTGATCTGCTAGCTCTTCAAGAGAAAAACACTTATCTACCATCTTGCAGCAGTGCAGGCAGACAAAAGTAGGCAGATTTTGGAGATGGAGCTACATTTGCCCTGCCAGTGAGCAGGAATAGGTTTCCCTGCATAGCTCAACATGATTTCAAGAGAAGAGAGATCCATGGAAGGAAGATTTACTGGATAATTAGACCAACAATTTCTAGAACACTGATCAGAGTTCTCATCTAGCTCCCTGAGGATAATGCACCATTTGAAAAGGCATCACTTAAAATACTTATCTTTTAGATTTGTGGGGAAGATCAGCAGTGCAAACACAGAAATGTTATTCTCTCCATTCTTAGACTAGTATCATATTTAATCTTGTACTTACATACAACTCTGGTTTGGGTTTTTGCTCTGTCCAGCTCTCTAATTTTATAATAAATTCTTTCTTCTTGTGCATATAGGGAAGAAATTATTTCTCTACTGGAAAGGCTGCTCACAAAAGATTTTTGGCTATGACTGCTATAAAGTAAATAAAATCTGCACACTTCCTTTCAAAGGAAAGGTTATTTTTCTCTGTTCTGTCAGACAGAACAAATCCTTCACTTCCAGGGCAACAGATGACAAGAGACTAACCAGCAGAACCACATATGAAATTGTATATTACTGAGAAAATGTCTCTTCACACAGCTCTGCTTTGCCCACATTTTTAACAAGACACTTGCTTAACAAGAACAAAAAACTAAGTTTCTCTACAACTGCAAAATGGACACCCAGGTTTTTGGATGGTTCTGCTAACTGGCAGCAGTCAGCACCAGATTATCTGTTCAATTTCAGCACAAAATTGCCTTAACATGTGAGATTTACCTTGCAGGCAAAGGTAGCTGAAATGTAGACTCCCTGCATTCATTCCTGCAATAGCCTGGCCACAACAGGAAGTCTGTCCTGAAGAAGGTTAATTCAGACTGACCATACACTGAAGTGAGCTCTTGACTGCCCTGTTTAACAGTGGATGTAAGTCAAGATGCCAGTGCAGCCCACACCCTGTCTCACTCCTGAGCAGAGTACTGAGAGCCTACCACTCAAGGGAAGCCCACAGCAGGAGTTCAGGCTGGAGCAGAACACACACCAACCTGCCTTATGACTTTGGGCAAGCCAGTGACTGCAAAAGAGTATTTAGCTACAGAAGTCATGGTGCTTAATCCTCTAAGTAGAGACTATTAGAGTGGTAATTATTAATATAATGAAGTAGCAAGAGTAATATGATCATCCAAAATTACTTATAAAAATATTAGTAAAGGCTGGATTTTATTAATCAAAAAAATAGATTCTCAGTTCTCAGCTGTTCAGAAGGAAGATTATCAAGGCTCTGCCTTCCTTTTCCCACTGTTCGTAGGAACAGAGCTCATAAAGGCAAGGTGCATATTTTATGGAGTCCAGCTCCCTACATGAATCTGTTCAAAAGCTTTTTAGAAATGAATAGCCCAATTTCCTTGGATTTGATGACATCCCATGTTTGGTTTTTGTTACTTATGCCCCCTCCCATGTTACCTTCCTGAAAGTAAAAGTAGACTGCATATAGAAAATGAAGGGATACTGCACAGAATCAGTCATTTGTCATGAGAAGCTGCTACTTTAGGGCTGACAGTGGTAGATGTGAGGATCTGAGAGGTATTCAAAAGCACTGATATGCATCATAGGATTTTTAATTTTTAGAAAGAGACAAGCTCCTCTATCCAGTCTACTAGGTTTATTCCTCAGAACAGCTTGCAGCCTTGCCAGCCACTTGTGTCACCTGGGTTGGCCATGTCAGACACATATGCATGGCAAGAGGTATTGACTTTGTTGAAGGTGGCAGTCAGATGAAAGTTGCCATGAGTTTGCTACTTGTGTAAGGACAGAGCTGTTTGCCTCACCGAATTGAAAGAATAAACTGAATTCCAAATTTATGCCAAAATGTTCTTGCCATTATACAAAATAAACATCTAACAGACAAGAACAACATTGTATTCTTAGAAGGCAAGCAAAAACAAATTTGCAGAGCACAGAAGGATGTGGACCATGATGTTCTATGGCCAATAAATAATCAAATTAAGTTATGAACTGAAAATGCTACTGAAACAGCAGAAAATACAGAAGGCTTAATTTCAAAACACAAGGGAATGCTTTCAAAAGAGTAAAGTGCTTACTTTTTAAGTGACCAAAGGAAAATACAGAACTAGAGAAAGGAAACATGCCATTCAAAAGTCTGTACCCTACAGAACAGGCAGCTATTTAAAAATACGTTCTGATGACAACATTTCAAAATAAATGCTTGAAAATGTTATAGCGTCAGTCCTTTTAAGTCAATGCAGTGTGCAGTGCAGTACTGCACAGAATAAAGCTTCTATTCAAAGAATAGATACTTGACAAAAAAGAACACTATCTATGAATAACCGTTTCCTGGAGATATCTTTGAGAACTTTTTTTGGTTTGTAAATTATTTGAAATAGTCTTTATATACTGAGACATTTATATAACCAGTCCCCTTCCATGCATTCTGCAAAAAGCCTCAAATCACTGCTTGTACTCTTTGCAGAGTAAAATTCCATGCCTGTATTTTCCCAATCCCTGAAAAATTATGCTGTTCCCTCTGGAACATAACACTTTGCTCTTCTGCCAACAAGGAAGCCACCAAACACAAGTCAGTTTTTCAGCTTTCCTTGGCTCATTCACTGACTCTAGACTGGTACGTTGTCATCTTCGTTTTGCTCTTCGAAGATGCTTCACCTGTGAAGCTCTACAGACATTTCATTGCTGCAGACAACCAGCTGCAATTTATGGATAGAAAAGACGTACTCCTTCATAAAGAAATAATGTGGTTTTAATGTTTTACTCATTCCTGCCTTGAATGCTATCTGAAGACAGAACATCCTTCTTCTCTGCTTGGCAGCATTGGTTTTCTTCACACCAGCTTTGCCTCGGTTTTTAATCAGGACAGCAATACAGAATGTGGAGACAAAAGAAAAATAGTACTATGACGATATGGAAACTGCACAACATCACAAAAGTAAAAGAGAGTTGAACATGCACCTTCCTATCTGCGCACCACCCAAGAAAGACGAAGAAACCAGTACATCATGTTTATTGAAGACCTGGCAAGAAAGTGCCATAAATTCACCACGATAGGTGACACTGCTAGTTCAGTGCCTCCTCATAAGGGGAGGATATCAATTCAAGCAACTGCAGATCATCATGCTTGACCTCAAGAGCAAGTACATAGGTCAAAAACAATTATTGAGGAAAGATGACAGACGCAATATGTAACAGCATCAGAAAGGTAAATTACCCCAAACAAATCTTTGATGCAATGGTTAAAAGGAAAACACAGGATACCTTATCCATGCAGATAATTGGGGAATTATTAGTTCAGATGAGGATTAATACAGGTATTGTAAGAAAGAAAAGAACCTGAATGGCAGACAAATCATGTTATCCTTGAAAAAAAAAAAGCAAACCACTGAGCTCAAAAGTACGGGGCAGGCTACTCTGTGGTTTGAATTACTTATTCCCAGTAACTTCAATTCAGTGCCAGTTCATGCAGTGCTCTGGCAGGTTGATTACTACAATAGTCACAGCAATATCAAGGCTGCCATTAAACTGAATTACAACAGCAAGGTAAAAAATCATTGTGAACCCAATCAAATCCATAGAGTTGTGATGTGACAAAGGAGAGACAAGTAATCCAGAGCCATCAACAACCACACTGTCTGTGCCTATGGAAGGAACTGAACCAGGCCAGACAACGTTACGGAATTCTGCTCCAGGGTTATACAACTATAGCATTAGTTCATTCATTTTTCTTCAAATGTGCAGCAGGCCAAGAAGCCTTTTGTACATCACAATTCTTTACTAGTCCTTGCATCTTTTGCATATTTATACTGAAGTGCCATCATCTTTTTCCTTTTTGGAAAAAAAAATTTTTAACTCTGCTCTGGCAGTGTAAAAGAATCCTCAAGGTCAGATTTGCGATCCCTTAGGCCACCAAAGTAGGAACAAGATGATTTTAAACAAATGAAAAATCAATTCACTCCGCATTTACTTGCGCCCTTTAACTTCAGTCTTTCAACCTTAATTCAGCTCTTTTCCTTTTCAAAATCTGAACTTTTCAAATTTTATTTATATTTTTCCATTGAGAAGTTTCGATGATAAAATGACTATTCCAGATCCCCTAAATAATACAGTTAGAACACTCTAAAGTATGCTTAACTTTAAGCATGCACGTGAGCAGCCCTACTGACCTTGATATTCTCATGTCTAAAGCACTTTGCTGAACTGGAGCTACAAAGATGAGCTATCGTGTTTCTTTACCACAAAAAAAAGTGCCTTACTCTTCAGCTCAAGCACATAATCAATTGCTCTGTCTGGTGCCATTATCACAGCCAATCTTCCTTCCTCAAATGTTTTACACATGCATCGTATAGTGGTAGAGCAGCACAATAATAACAATAATACAGTTACCAGTCTATCTAAAGCTCTCAGTAGTCTATAGGAACAATAAGCAACTCTGAGTACTGAATTATGACAATTTGCACTCTTTCTGCACTTGCATCAAGTACCAAATCCTTTTCTCTTCTGACAAGCTAGGAAAAGCACTTCTTTCAACTTTTACCTGATACAGATTCAATTCTTTCAGGCAAAAGAATTCTTTGTTTTCAAACCTCTCTAACCTCTCCTTGATTGCCAGGCAGGGGGAGGTATACTTCAACCCTCTGGAGACCACTAGAGGAGGAGGAAAACAAGGGAAAAAATAAGGACTTGTTTCAGACATGACTTTCTCAAAGTACATAGGTATTTAGAAAGAAGCTGTTCTAGAGATTATGACAGACAGGGAAAAGAAACAAAATAGGAAAAAGACAGAGCTGGTCCAGGACACGAGAAAGAAGAGTTACAGACTGGAACTATTCTAATATCAAGAGAGACATTAAGAATCCTCCAGGTGAATTAAGGTGTATAAATATTTCCTTGGTTTGTAGCAAACCTCACTGGATACCAAGAGCATACATAGAAACAAAAGAAATATTAAAAATAGTGATTTTGCATCCAAACCCATTCCAAACATTTAAGACAGCCTGGATTATAGTCATACAACACTGGCCACTGATATATACTGCCTTGTTACAGATATAGTTCTTCAAACTACCTTCACCAATTAGTAAGGCCCTGCTCAAGGCAGTCTTTCTCTCACACGAGTGTACTGAGAAGCAGGGCTTTTAAAATATGTTCACCTGACAGCTATGATACATGCAAGCAAGATGATAAGGTGAATATATTCAGGATCTGGTGACATTCCTCAAAGTCTTCACCCCTCAAAATAATAGCAAGATTCATCACATCTCCATACTCTGTTTGCTTAGCAAACACCTGCAAAGACTGAAGGAATAAGAGCAATAGCAACACTGTAACCTGCAGCATACAGCTGTGTTTATGCAATACACAAAGGCCAGCAAATTCATACTGATGCCATTCTGCAATTTATTAAAAAAGCTTTGACTGCTTCGATAACAAAGAATAGCATTAAACACAGCATGGCAGGATCAAATGAATTAGGAACAATAAATCTGGCATTAACAGAATGAAAAGCAAAGTGACTGAAAAAGCCTAATCCTCTAAGATGAAAGTATCTTTGGCCACACACAGAAACACCTCCCCTTATTTCTGCCAAAGGCAATGCCAATCCATACAATTACTGTAAAAGTCTGGGTTAGCTCAACGACCTAGAAGAGTTTAACCAGAGGGCTGTACAAGACAGGCTGACAAAGATGTCTCTGATACTCCTGAACTCTGGTGTATCTACATAAGCATTTTATTCTACATCTGGAGAGGGCTTTCAAAGTAATCACAATCCTGACTTACTGCAGTTTTGTGCATATCCTGTAGCAAACCTGAAGTGCATCACAGAGATACTTCCAGAAGCTTTCAAAAGAAAGCACTGCAGACCCCTACTTAGTAACTGCTAGTGTGTGCCAAGCCCACAGGACTGAACTAGACCAGGGTTACCCTATACTGAAGAAAAAAAAAAAACAAAAAAAACCCAAAAAACCCCAAAACCCCTTATGTTTAACGAGTTGTTGACAGGAGAGATAGCAAAGGCCTCTAAGGTTTTGTATTTCCAAAGCAGGGAATTGAACCTGTTGTTACGCCCGACGAGACCCAGTCTCAGTGTTTTAAAACCTAACTTGAAAAAAAAACAAATATAGCAGAGGAAGAAATGGAAAGAAGATAAAGAGTGAAGGAACACGAATTAGGGAAAAAGTAAAGAAAATTGTTTTCAGGCATATTAATATGAGAAAAATTAATATGTCTTCACAATGAAGAAGCTGACTTTTTAAATTTTCATGCAAAGTAGCAACAAAAGACAGAACTTTTCAGTATCTTATATAACCTCACCCTGTAACAGAAACTGGAAATAGAGAAATAAGCACTTTATTAGGAGAGGAGGCTAAAACTAAACTCCACCAGTATAGACAGCGAGGCTATTGCCTACTTAAGGCCAGCTCTTCTGACACGCTCAAGGCGGCCAACAGCAGTATGCTAAGGGACTGTTTCAAAGTTGTCTCACAGTACTAAGAAACTTAAATTTTATCCCACACTCTCCCACAGCATACTTCCACTCAGCACTTCAAGGCAAGAAGTCTGGCAATATTTAGCTGCCTTTACCTGCCCATCCTAATACAGTTCAACAAGCTTCCAGGAGCAACGATTGGGAAGAATGTGATACTTCCAAATGCTGAAATTAGCATTTGTAAACAAAATGCCTGGGACAAAGGCAGGAGCCTTGACATTGTAATACCATATTTATATACCAATTTATATGCCAATACCATATTTATAAAGCCTGGGTACTTAAAAAAAGAGGTGATGCTTTCCACCATAGCTCTTACTTCAGCTATATCTTAAATCAAAGTGAAAATCCTAGAACTTACCATTCACCAACTGATATATACTCTAGACACAATTCCTTCTACCTTAACTAAGACCTGGAGCTATCAGCATATAAGGAGCCCCAATTACTGACTAGGACAGAAAAAAACACCACTAAGACCTGGACCCAGGTCACCTGTGCAACTTCAATTCTTACATTTCTGAGCATGTTCACGTCTGACTCTCAGCCTTAAGACATTTCTGCCCATTTTCCTACCTCCCCCCATTCCTACATGCACTTCACCAAATTTGAGTTTGGTTCAATTAAAGCAAAGCTACAGACAAACTTTTAATCATGTAGTTTCCCACCAGCAGATTACGCGTGTTTTCCAGAGCAGAGGTAGAACAAGAAGCAGCAGTCTCGTAGAAGTGTTACTAAATGCTGTGATTGAACAAATGTCATTTGCAACATTTGGTGTTTTCATTTGGTGAGTGGAGAAATCAGGAAATCAAAGAAATACAACTTACACAGCTGTTTTTTCTTTTTTCCAGGAGAGAAGCCCCTAGCTGGAAAGAAATGCAAAGTAAATGCGACTAAAACCCAGTTTGAATTTACACAGCACATACAACAGCATATTAATTGCTTCGCGTTAACTTGAAATGAATATGCCTCTGACAACAGCAATTTTTAAAAAATCATCCTTGTTAACTGCTTTGTCACCTTGCTCAGTGCTCAAAGGATTTCATTAACAACTACTTAACTCTATATACCCTATTTACATTGAATGCGTATTTTGAAGAGGTCTTTAACAACTCACGGTCAAGCTTGCTGATGTGTATTTGCACTGTTTCCCCAATTTCCCACCATTTTGATACCTGCTAGCAGATTCTGGAGCATAGCTGGTACCTTCAGAAAGTCAACTGGAACAAATACTTCCAGCAGCAATAAAACATCTTTCGGCCGTAACCCTGATAATAAGTTCTTTGGAGGTTTTGCAAATGAAAATTTTCAGAAACTTACAGTCACTCAAACTGAGGTGGACTTCCATAAGGGCAGCCAAAGGCACACCTCTGAATCCAGCACAGATACCCACCAAATCTGAAGTTTCTGCATTAACCATGGATATATTAAAACAATTCAACAGTAATACTTGGTTGCAGACACTGAGAAAATGACTTGTTTTACTTTGTTGCCACCAAATCTTTTTTACTTTTTTTTTAACTGGAAGAATGATCAAACACTAGATCAGGCTGCCAAGAGAATTTGCGGAGTCTCCATTCTTGGAGTTTTTCAAAACCTGAACGGACATGGTCCTAAGCAATCTGCTCCAGTCAACCCTGCTTTGAGCAGGGGGGTTGGACTTTCTTCAGAGGTCCCTTCCAGACCGAGAGCTTCTGCAATTCTGTGACACCAGACCAGATTTAGATCTCAGATCTTCAAACTACACAGTACAAAAAGGACATAAACCCATTAACTTTGATAGTAGGCTTAAATGAAACAGTAATAAATGAATCTCAGACATTTCTGGCTCTCAGGAAGTTTAATTTCTCTGTTAAACCCAAGAGCAAGTGACAACTAAGAAGAAAGAAATGAGATCAAGCAGAATTGTTGAACTAAATCATTCCAGTGCTTCAATTTAAACTGACTTTTCTGAGCAGACCTGTAACAAATTTCAATTTAAACTGCACGGCCTGACAACACTTCCTTGCTTTAGCTATCAAATATGGGAAACCGGGACAAGCATTTATGGGATCAACAATCAGAAACAAGAACATTGCAGCAACAAGATGGGCAGGCCCAAACCCGAAAGATGTTTTTCAGCAGCCTTTCAAAAACGTACCTCTGTAGATCATGCAGCATGCTGGCATGAACACAATGCAGCAGTCTCATGCCAAATCATGTCTTTGACATGCCCACAATGTTCTCAGAAGGACCACCCTGGGCAAGAGTTAGCTCACCTAAGTCTGATTTAAAAACTGACTACAACTATCTTGTAATCAATATTCAAATTTACTGGTTTGCGCACATGGCCTGCAGCAAGACTAAAATACCTGCAACAAAGGGAGGCAACAAACCCTCCCCTGTACAAATCTTCCAATACTTAATACTTTAGAGTATCTTTGAAGCAAATTTACTGGACCTAACACATGATATATAGAACACTATTAACACAGGGCAAAGGAGTGACCTCCTGGTAAAGTATGTCATTGTAGAAAGAAACACAAGATACAATGGCACAAAGGAAAAACACAAGCGCCAGTGCCACATTAAGCCCTAGTACCTGGACCTCGGGAAAAAACTTCACTTCCAGCACTCCTAATGGTATCTGACGTATTCAGATGACAATTTGCTTCTCAGTTTAGGACTGGTTTTGGCACACTGGTATATATATTTTAACAGATCCCAACTTGACTGCAAATACACTGGTCTCTGGTCTCTTCTTGCACTAGAAAAAGCCACAGGCGGATCCCTCTATGCTTTCTGCGTCACAGCATATACCCATTATGAATGGCTCTATACATACCAATCCTGAAAAACAAAATGGATGTGGAAACATCACAACAGACAGAAAATTATCACTTTCTAGTGATATCCTTTGGAGAAAGGGAGGGAAGGGACATTTTAGAAGCAATTTGTGAACTTCTAAATTTTTATTCTGGCTGTGATACCAAAATCCAAAAATTAACAGCTGAAGTACTAGCTGTGAAGCCTCTGGAAAATGTTAAGAGACTTATCGGGGCAGGAAGAACACCAGGAAATAAAACTTCTGGTAAGTTGTCACACAGCATAACATTTTCCTTACCCATTAAATGCAATACTTAATATCCTCAGCTTTATTTATATTTGCTCTATATGGAGGAATAACTGCTTTCTTTAGAATAGAAAGTGTTATCCTAATTGGCATAAAATTCTGCTTTTAACATTACAAATGTTTTTGCTTACGTAAGGTCTAACAACCATCACTGCAGCAATGCCAAATGAATTCTAGATATATTTTTTTAATTATTATCAAACTGTAAAGCACAACACAATAAAAATTTCTAAAATTCACAGTAGTCAAAATGTGTATGTGCTGAATGCTAAATGTAAAATTATAGCTCCTCTTCATGCACACTGATTAATTACTATTACATTCTACATTAGTGTCATTTTTGAGGAGCTGAAAGATGATGCTACTTACAATGACATAGACTGTGTCTTTAATTACAGCTAAAACTCTCAAGAAAATCTCATGAATTATTGCAGAACAGATCTATCTAAATTTTTTAGAGTAATATATGTTTCTTCCAAGGAGAGATACAGTTTGAGTAAATAGCATCATTACTCACATTCAGGATTCATTCTCATGAAAGCTCAAATCACAGAAATTTAAATAATATTTCATGTCTTACTTCTGCAAAGTATTTTCCAGGGCAGTTAAGAATGTAAAATAGAAAATCCAAAATTAACATTGTAAAAATGTTTCCAAAAGACTACATGTAAAATGTGAAAAGGTGAATTGCACAGTATGGAGTCAGTGGAGGTCTACCCATTTTTACACTAGCCTCAATTATTTTAAGTTTTAATATGAACATAGCCATCTGCAAATTTAGGCTGTTTTACTGTGAAAAAGAAGAGATGAGAACCTTTCTTCACATAAATATGACTTTTTTTTTAATTGCAAAACAAATTGCAAAAGAATCACATGCTGCATAGAAGCAGAATGACTGATACATTCACACCAAGGACCCAAGGGCCTTTCTGGAATGGGCAGTATTAAATAACTGAGGCTAAACTCCAGATGGCTGTATTTCATATTAGCGTGACAGCATTGTATACATGGTACACAGCAGATGTCAGTCATTACAACAGAGGCTCATTTTGGGAGCTGAAGTTAACAGCGCTTTTAACAAACTTGAGTCTTACTGTGGTCAGCAGGAGACTTTGTCTATCTAGCTTCCAGCCTGGATTGTGTGCAGGCGTCACAGTTTGAGTAACAGGAGGTGCTGTGGGGGTGGCCTCTCTGAGAAAGGATATGGGGGCTGTCCTGTGCTGGACACAGCCACTCAGAGCTGGCTCTGACAGACCCAACGCTGGCCAAAGCTGAGGCCATCAGTGGCACCGCTGGTGCATCTGCGCTGATGTACTTAAGAAAGGGTAAAAAGCACTGCACAGCAGCTTTAAAAGAGGAATGAGAACACGTGAAAGAAACTGTCCTGCAGACGCCCAGGTCAGAGAAAAAGAAGAGGGAGGAGGTGCTGCAGGTGGCAGAGAAGAGATTCCTTCTGCAGTGCCAGAGCAGATATCCACACTGCAGTCCATGGAGAACCCCACATCACAGCGAGTGGATGTGCCCTGAAGGAAACTGTGGAGAGCCCACACAGCAGCACGTCTTTCGGCAGCTATGGCTCATGGGGGACCATGCTAGAATAGTTCTTGAAGAAATGCAGTCCATGGGAAAGACCCGCATTGGAGAAGTTCATCACAGAATCTCTGTTATAGAATACCACAAAGTTGGAAGGGATTCACAAGGATCATCAAGTCCAGCTCCTGTCCCTGCACAGAACCATCCCCAAAAGTCACATCATGTGCCTGAGAGCATTGTCCAAACGCTTCTTGAATTCCAGTAGGCTTGGTGCTGTGACCCCTTCCCTGGGGAGCCTGTTCCAGTGCCCAACCACCATCTGGGTAAAGAACTTTTCCTAACATCTAATTTAGTTTCTAATAATCTGATCTAATTTTAATTCACAAAGGACTATAACCTGTGGGGAAAGAACCCGCTCTAGAGCAGTAAACAAATTACTATGATGATGATTAACATGTCTTAGTTAACCTATCAGATGTCCAGGAAACCCTGAAACAGACAAAAAACATCAAACCACAGCTCACATGTAAAGTAAACTGAGGGTACTGGATCAACTTAAGAATTTTTCTTAAAAAGGAGAAGGTCCAGTTCTTTTAGCCTTCTTTTAACTTCAGGATTAGTAAACATCTCAAGAGTTCACTATCTACTACAACTAAATGATTAACATGAGACTTGTTATTCAAACAGCTGGTGATACCAAAAAAAGTCTACACATCCATTAGCACCATGTAGGTTTTCCTCAGGTCTACGTATCTGCATCTATTTGTTCCCAAACAGACTCTTGGTTCACCATTCTGACAAATAGCAGAGAAAATACTAATCCTGTACTGATGAATATCATTATGCAAGGCAATACAGATTTTTTCAGATTGGTATCACCAACTTTCTATGCTCATTGGCTCCTTTCTTTATTTTCAGGAGCATAGAGAACAGCACCTTTTTCTACCAGAAATAAAGTTATTGCCTTTGTTTAAAATGGTATTTTTATGAAATTTCAAGGTAACAGTACTGTCTAATGATTCTAATTAAGTCCACTGCTTCTTTGCTGTAAATAATATGCAAATATAAACATGCAGTTTATAAGTCTTAGGCAAGCTCTATTGTTGTCTTCTGGCTTGTCAGGTCTGCCTGTCTTTTCTGTGTGCCAGCAAATAAAATGGCTTGTGGAAGGCAAAAGAGATGCCTAATTTTTAGAGGAACATCCTCTAGAAACAAGGTGTATCAAACAGAAAAGTGAAAAGAGAACAAGAAGAAGGGATGAAGGAAATACCCTCAGGGCCCTCTTGCAATTTCTAACCAAGTGAAATCTGTGAAAACCACGAAGGTACTGCAGGGAACCGAGGAAAGTGCAGGGGGAGAGACCCGGTGACATGAACTTGTCTGTCAGTTTGTTCCTTCCAAGGTTTGGACTTTGTCAGGATGATCAGTGCTTGCAAGTTTAATTACTATAGGTGCAACTTTTTAGTAGTTATGGATAAGGAAAGCTTTGTAGAAACTTCCTTGGAATAACTGTATAAAAGATAATTGACCTGAGGTTTTAATAAGGGAAGTTTCATTTAGTTTGCAGAGATGTACCACTACATTTATGGGTCAATTAAATAACAAAGCTATCTTATTTCTACTTCTAAAGACTTTGTCCAGACTTAACACAGGTATCGTCACCCTATGTTCTGTAGAGCCTAGGGTACCCCTCCTAACACCCAAGCTCTCCTAACTCTCACAGATTCAGCTATATAAATTGCCATTTCCAAAGGAATAAGACTGGGGATATGAAAAGATTTTCCCAATGAAGTGCTAAAAGAAGACAGCTAAAAACAGCTTGCTCATTGACACAGCGCTCTTCAGCCAGCAATTATACATGCACAGAAGCATGGGAGATCTGAAGAGGAAAGAAATTACTCACAGGGTCTCTTCCATGTCCTCAAAGAGAAAGTGGAAAGTATTTTGTGCTCCTTTTACCTACTGGATAAATGTGAGGGAGCTGATTTTGTTTTACTGGATACAACAGTTCTTGTTCACTGATACAGCTTGTGTTTCTCACTTCTAATCTAGGCTCTAACTCTGCAATTTGCTCCTTGTGATCAGCCCTCAAAGACCAAACTTAGCTGACCTAAGGCCAGAATTTCTGTTGCCAAAATTCATTTCCCAAGCTGTTTAAAGGACTAATACATGCAAGAATGAAAAAAATACACGAGCCACCTATGGTCTAATGAGTGCTTAACATTATGGAAACACTTATCACCCAAAGCAGCAGGATCTGTGGAGTCTGAAACAAAGCAGAGAAGCTTATTATCCATAAAGAGGGAAGCCAAATCTTAAAATATTTCAGACTAATAAAATAACAGACACAGCCCACTTCTGTTATAGAAAGGAAATTATTAGACTACAAGAATTGCAACACAGGATAAAACCTCTTTTGTCCAAGTTTTGGGCCTGTAAGCTGTTGCAAGGAAGAGTAAAATGTCTCCAATGTCTGTAAATGGTATCTACAACATACCTGTAACAAGTCTCAGGACTCTGTCTCAATTAGCATTGAAAACTACTATTCTACTCTGAACAAAAGTGTAGCTGTCTTTGTGGGACAGGAAAAAGCATTGTGGAAAACAAACGTTTCAGATACATACTAACTATTATGGAGAGATAATCAATAGCATAGCATACATACTTTATGGTCTACTGTTTTCTAATTCTAGTTCTCTAAGTGTTGCAACATAACAGAGTATGATTTATCAATGCATTTCCAAAACAAAAGGGTCTTGCTTAACTTACATTATAGCTTGCCAGATGCATGAAAGATTTCCATTAATAATGTGGTACCAATTCAAAATCTTTTGTCTTCATGCAAGACTGCCAAGAGATTAACTATTACATTAAAATTAGAAACTGTTCAATGCTACCAAGCAAGTAAAACACTTAATCATACAGTTCTTTTAAGCATAAGAACAGTTGCATTGCACTACAGGGGGAAGTTATGAAGCATATGATTAAATGCAACTAAATTGGGTACAAATAACAAAAAATGTAATTTTGAAAAATCTCTAAAGTACACTGGAAACAAACGGGCTTGTGAGACATGAAAAACAGTCTTTTTTGCCAGAGTTTGTCTTTCATGTATGAAAGATGTAAAGATAAAGGAAGACCACAGCTGTTGCATTTTCAAAGACACAGATGACTTCTTATTTCCCAGTGAGGTCATGCTTTTTAAAATCACCTCAAAAAATACTACATAGAGGTTTAGCATAAAGCTTGACAGGAAGTTAATTTTTGCTATATTATAAACTATGAATCTTCATGCAAGTCTGATAGGCAGCCACGTACAAATGACAAATTCAATCTAATTTCAGAGAAAACTCCTATAGCTCAGAAAGAATCTTCATCGTACATCCACCAGAGATTGACAATAGCCCTCCTACACTGTAAAATGCTATTTCTTCCCTACCCTTGGAAAAGCAGTAAAAAACCAACCAAACAAAAAAACCAAACAAAAACGCAGCAATTAGCCTCATCAAGTAGGCAAGGATGAACAATAAGTATGAGAAGAAATAGTCCACCACCTAGATATAACAACTCTAGTCATGAGAGAAGAAAATTTAAAAAAAAAAGAACTCGAACTTTAAAAAGAAGAAGCAGCAATGTTTGTTTCTCAAAAAGAGACCAAAGATACGGTTAGAAAAAAGGCTATTGTTCTGTGTCCCCCTTGTGCTACCTGGAGTAAGGAGAAAGAAACACAGGAAGATTTTAAAGGCTTGTGGTATGCCCTTGAATTATCAGAGGTTCCTGCCAATGCCACTATGAAGAACCACATGCCCAAAGTGGAAAACTGCACTGCAGTGACTGCAGGAGGCTACAGGAGAAGGCTAAAGAGGAAAGAGATCCCATGTTAATCTCAGGATTTGACATGTGAGGCCCCATTTCTACAGGGAGCACCAAGCCAAACATCTTGCAGCTAAGAAGTATGTTAGACAGACACAACAAAGAAGCTGATTCACATCAACACATATGGTTTGAAGGACACGTTCTGCCTTTTCATACCTTAACACAACACTTTCATAAATAACCATCATGGATAATGCTCAAAGTCAGTTAAAAGCTCAACCACACTCTCTACAGCTCAGAAATTTAACTTTAATTTTTAAAGAAAAAACTCACCATGTTTCTTTGTTCACAAAGACAATAAAAATAGAAAATGCAAAATAATGGGTCTGCATGCTCGTTACTGCGATGGGAAATACTGCTTTGACCTGCATTATTGCTTTATACCCACATATTACACTTCTAAAATAATTGCACGCAGAAAAAAAAAAGACCTTTTACAAGTAACTTGCTGCATTTTATAAAATCTGGAACAAGGCTTTGTCTGCTCACAAGATGCAGGCTACAGCCACTGCCTTCATGCCACCCATCGTACCCCAGAGGAGAACAGCACCCACTGAGATCTTCATTGGAATGGTCTCCATCTTCCTTCCACATATGGTAAGCATTGTGGCCCTGCTTCAGTACACAGCATCTAAATGTCTGAATAAATGCCAGCTTAACCCTAGATCTTTCTTGGATCATAACTAGAGTGGCTCAGCATCCGGCAGGATTGAGACCCAAGGATATATGCAAGAAGAAATTAGCAATTTCCATTTAAATGCTAATACTTATTCTTCCCAGTGAAAACTGAAGTATAACAAGTGATCCCTCATCACACAGAAAGAGACTTGATTGTTATTTAATGATCACAACGAGTAGTTAGAAAGCATGAAATGAAGCTAATAAATCTTCTGTTGAGCCTGACATTTTCAACAAATGAAAGTACTCAAAGTTTTCAAAACCAGCTCCATCCAATTTTTTTCATTTTAGACTAAATTTTCCATGTTCTTCACTTACAGATCCACATATTGGCACCACACAAATTAAACAGAAACACCCAGCTACTTGAACAATTTTTTTTAAGATTTTTTTTTTAGTGCTACCTATACAATATAAAATACACCATATTCTACTAAGTTCAAGTTCGTGCATCAGCACTATCCACCACAGCATCTGTTTGCATTTCAGTGATAAATTAGGAAATTAGACAAATGTTACAGAAGGTTTTTTTCCTTTCTTACTGCAGCCTGCTAGTAGGATATAAATGCAGTTCAGTTTGTTTGGGTTTTAGCATTTTTAAGCTACATTCTATTCTAAGTAAAGGTAAGCTGGGGATGATTTTTATTTGACAATTAAATAATTTTAACAATTAATTAAACAATTTAATTTTTTTTAAATAGTCAGCCATCAAGACTGCTTTTTCTTTCATCCCTGCAAACGGGAAAGATAAGCAAAAGTTCACCAGACTCCAAACTCTGCGATTTCAAACTTAATAGTCAGTACTTATGTTATTTGTGATAGCTTGACTGAATTAGTCAGCAAAATGGCTCCTTATTTTAACAGAAACTACTTAGTTTATCCATAAACCTGTAACATTAAAATATCCGTTCAGAGAGAAGCGTATTTCTAGAAGCCTCTTCATGCACCAATGAAAAACAATACTTGTGACTTCAACTATGTAAAAACGATACTGTCATTACCTAACCCCAGAAGTGCCTCATTTTTGCTGATTAGATAAACACACACACACATACATGTGTGTACATGAGAATTACAACAATCCCACACACTACAGTCCCAGTATAAAACAGCATAAACTGTCTCCAGGGTTAAAAAGCATATGTAAAATACAAGAGCAGCAATGCAGTTCTATTTCAATCTTCTATGTGGGACACTCTTTAAGTAGAGATATATGTACCAAGACTCCACATTAACACTCCATATGATGTCACAGTCAACTGGAGAGGAGCATCTGGAATATTTCTAGAAAGAAAACAGAGTCTCTTACAGATTCAAACTATACTCTGCAACCTGTCCAATAAGGAAGAGATTACAGCCATTTGCTTTAGATTACTTTCCTCCCCCTTCCCTTCTCTCCTCCATGTACTGCCCCTTCAAAGGAACAAGTTGTGTGGATAGCCTCAAGTGTTTAGACACTGGGCTCATGTCATGGCACAAAAGATGCACATCAGACCTGTGGTGCTTGGCCTATGTGATGGTGTAAGTAACATGAGACTAAGTATAAGCTTCTTGTACTTCATTCATCTCTGGAAAGTTTTGTATATCAAACAAAGATCTAACCCATGGCCATATGAAATGTAAACTGCATCTGAGCCTGCTGAATCAGATCACCTCATCAAATAAGTCAGGTCAATTCCATTTCCATTGCATATTTCTACAATTATAAAAGTTCTCTATGCCATGAAATTAATTTTGAAAGACTTCAAGGTAGGTGGTCTAAGCACAGCACCACATGAAAGCAAAACAAGCTTCACCCAAGAAATCACTCCTTATAATAAACCAGTTGTAGATGGAGCTGGTAGCATTACTGATAGCTGCTAGGAAACTAAAGGTTATTTAACAATTATGATTTAAACACTAGTTCCCAACTGTAATTCTGCCAACTTTGAATCCTTCAGGCTGAAATTCTTCTTGCTTATCTCAATCTAGTTTATTTTTAAATTATAAATTCTCCACATCAGTAAGACAGAGTGTTTGTGCTGTCCACAAAGCTCATATAAAATGCTTTGTGTATTTGAATAAAATATAGAACTCTTCTATTCCCTTTGAGAAGAAATTTTAATATCTAGGTATTTTAGAAGAGGTACTTGAATGACCCAAGAGTTCTGCCATATTTCAAGTTTAGAAAAAATGCCTAGTATGGCCAATCTGATAAACCTAAGTCCATGTGTCTAAACTGTTGAAGACTACAGCTTGGATCACACAGATCCAGGGAAAAGCAAGTAGATACGTAGGCAAATAAGGGACAGGAAGAAAGGAGAATGCTGGGAAAAGTCGAAAAGAGGTGCAGCTACAGGGGTCTAATTATGTTAAAACACATTCCCCTCCAATATCTGGTTAACTTTCCATGCATGCTAAACTCACCCTGCATGTATGTGCATTCCACTATGACCATACCACTTTCACAGGATCCCTGACTCCTCTCTGCATTCCGTACTATGAATAAGGACAGCATAACAAACTAAATCTTATCTGCAGGACACCTGCTTTATTTATAAATGTGAAACCACATAGGAACTGCTGGAAGGAGCAAACGTAGCAGCAGAATCCAGTGCACATCACCAATCAGTTTATAACAGAGCATCCTAGGGTGAAATGGGATATCCAAGACAAATACCTATGGTGTGCTTCAAGTCCATCAAAAGAGCAAGACAAAACCTGGGGCGTGGAAGTTGCAAAGAGCTTTAAACAAACCCATAGAGCACTATTACAGTCTTGAGTATACATTGTCTGATCTAAGAGAGAATTTTCAAGTCCCTTTAAATTTCAAAAGTATTAACTCCTTGGCAAAGTCCTACACTTGAACTTAAATTATATCAAGCACACTCTCACCACAGCAAATTCAGTGCAGCAGCTCTGTACAGAAGAGGGCCCAGCAAAGCCACACTGTACAGTCTTGATTCCTCCCCAGAGCATAGTCATCCATCCTGTTGAATGAGGCAGTGGGGAACAGTAAGCAGTCTCATAAGCAGGCTGTGTCCTAGATATGCATAAAAAGGCAAAATAAAGATTGTCTGCCTATCCCATTTCCTAGTCAGTATATTTTCCTTACACAACATTAACATTCTTTTAGATTCATCTGTTAAACCTGGAAAAACATCATCTTAAATGTTTTGTCCATGAATTCATAGACTGCACAGATTTCAGCTGTGACTGGCTCATCGCTTTCAATATTCAGATGAAGAAAACAAGTATCAAACACTGTTCTAGAAGTTATGGTACAAGATATAAAAGCAATGGGAGCTTTTGTATACAGGAATTTTCCTGCTAGCTAAAAATTCTTTCGTAAGAGTTCTATGCTTGCTTACAGACTAAATTACATATTAGAATCAAGCACAATACACAGAAACTATATTAAAATAGTTAAAATTGTAGCATGGCTATCCTACTTACAAACAGAACCAAATAAATGAGAAGTTACATGATATAACATTCTCCATCCACTCAATTCTTACCACTGTACCTGGCTTATTATCGCATGCAGTATACAGTGTGAAAAGGCCATTTTGGTACAATAATCCAGGAAGGATATCCATGGACAATGGAAAAATGTAGTAGAGATCAAAATTGTATTTGGTCTTAAGACTTGCAGAAATTGCTATAAAAATCAAAAATGCACAACATAGAACATACAAAAAAAACCCCAAACCAACAAAGTCTAAACTTAACAATGAACTAAATTACCTAATCAACGTTTAGAGAAGAAATAAAAAAAAAAAATCAATGAAGTATAAGATAGGTCAGTGCTCAAGGCAGAGAAATAAAAAGAAGATGAGTGCTCTGATGCACTATGGAAACAGAAAGGCTTCTTACATGCTTCTGCAATTATTTTTCCTACGGCAGCATGAAAAATATATTTTGGATTCTTTACTTAGAAGCTATGGAGATCTTACTTGTTATTCTGTCCATATGAATAACAATAAACCCTGGGAAGAAATGCTTTTTTTCAGTTTCACGTTGTAAAATTTCAGTGTGAAGTATAGGCTTAATAAATTTGTGTACATTAAGTTTCTGAAAGCTTTCAAAGCATCCACAACTCTATATAACAGCAGAACTGAGAAACAGAAAACCAAAACACTTGATTTAGGCATTCTGTTCTGAAAACTTTGAAGAGATCATTTTTTCTTTTGGCAACTTAAGAGTTTGATTTCATTTGAAGAGTAAATATTACTGAACTGTTATAACAGTAAAAAGAAGAAAAGAGTGAAAAACTTTGCCAGGGGGATGGTGTAAATCAAAACCATGCTTTTCATAAAAGCACCAGTGCTAAATCCCACAGTGCCTCTTTTTACTTGACTACCTACACAACGGACTACAGACTTTTAACTCCTTGCCTAAATTGAGGCTACAAAGAAGAATGACGAGTTGCCTGATCTAGGCTGACACCCACATTCCAAAGAAGCCACTTCAAGATATACATCTAAGCTTAAACAAATGATAAGGATAATAGCACTTAACTCTAAAATATAGAGCAGGAGGAAAGAGAGAAGATCTCATTATCCCAAAATTAAGCCCTATGAAACAAGCATCCAGGGCTGAAGTTACAAAAGGAAGAAATCCAAGCACATTAAGGCATGGAAAGGGACTTTAGGCAGCAGAACATCCACACCAGTTCACATAAATCCTTGCACAGGTCCCTCAATAAGAGATTAAAGAATTTATGCAGTTATAGAGTCAGAACCAAAATACTTCAGACACTTAACAGCTGGAATAACTTGTTTCCTTTAGGATATAATACACTGCAACTTATGTTAAATAACCTACCACACTGAACGAAATATTTAAATTATTTAATTACCCGAGAAAAAACATCAGAAGCTAGAAGGACCTAAAAGAAACTGAGGGAATGAGCAACAAAATGGAGTACTGACAAAGCAATAAACACTGCATGCATAATATAAATCACCTAGAATTATACTGGAATATAAACCACAAACTTCAGAATTCAGAATTGCTTTAGAGGCTCCCATAAACCACTTAGCTCTTCTGCAATCAGAGAGGTAATAAAAAACAAACTTAGCCTGACTAAAACCTGGAATAACAAAATGCCATGAAAGCTATTAAATCATCACTCCAGAAGTCAATTGAATGCTATACCAGAGCACAGTGCTCAAATCAATTATTATTACATTATAAAATATATATATAAACATTATCTTGAAATAATAATGCAGTGCTGGAAAGTGGAAAGAGAACCAGTGATCCCAGCAGTACCACCAAAGTGCAACTTCCTTTTCACTGAGGTGAAAATTTGTATGTCCACATTCTAAAGATCAAGAATTGCTGCTCTTGAAGAAGAAACATAGCAGTACACACCAAGTATGGCACAACATCTAGAACAAAGAGAGGACTGTTTCTTCCACTTTCCTCTCGATGAGAGAAAAAGGAAATGTGAAAGAGAACTGAAATGTGACTATGCCAGAACTGAGAGAAGACAGCATTTAACTCCTGGCTTGCTAAGCAACCCGTGTACTTTCTTCAAAGAGGAAAGTGGGAACTAGACCACACACTAAATGAGATTTTTAAAAATGATACATTTATAAATACATCGAGATAGTTATCATTATAATATTCTCTAAAAAACAGAAGATGAGATTTAAAATCCATAGAGCTAGAGCTTCTAGATGAGGGCCACCAAAATGGTAGACTTTATGTTCTAGGTCTGTGCCACAAGTACCTTTTGCCCATATCTTTCCAAAGACTGGAAGAGCAATGGCCCCAGCATTCCCAAAGGAAAGCTGATATTCCTCATAATGCCCCAGAAAGCAAACGTAACAGATCACCACGGATTCCAAATGTAAAAGCATCGCATGGCACTCACATCAGTGAACTAGAGCATATGGTTTGTTTCTTTGTGTTAGGTCCTGGCAAAAAGGAAGAGTAAACCTGCCTGAATGCTAAACAACTAACAATCACAAAAACATACATTCAAACAAGCTCTGGAAAAGGCTCTTCAGACCTCTTGCTTCAAGATGGATGTCAACAGCTTATATGAAATAAGGTGAATGTTTTCTGCAGGTCAAGGATATTCCTCAACTGCTGGATTTCTTGCTCTTTTCTGTAAGGCAGCAGATGCAGTGTCACTGTCAGAAAGGACAATGACCTAGACATGTGGGTGGCCCAAACCATTCTAGCAGCCCTTCTTACCATGAAATCACTTTTCCTTTTGTACTGATGTTTATTATACTGTTTTGTAAAGACAGAAGCTAAACCTTGTCCAAATGATCTCATTTAGCACACACTACGTAAGAATTAGATCAGTTAAAGGAAAGGGGGAGAAGGTTGGCAGCTCCCAAAATGAAGTGCTATTGTCTATCTGGAAGGCCTTCAATATACTAAGAGTACCTGGAAGGAAGTAAGACCAACCCAGAAGGAAATAGTTTAGGATTTGAGAAAGTCAAGCTGTAAAGGTGCCACAGGAAAAACAAAATTAACTCACACTAAAATTTCTTCTCTTGCTGCTATTTTTAAGATGGGCAAGTTGTACCTAAAATCCATTTTCCATTCTCTGAAGTTCAGTAAACTTATTGTAGTGAAATATCAGATTTTTCCCTTCCTTGTAGGCAAATTATGCATAAATGGCAGTTCACTTCAAAAAGAACTGTGCAAATATATTTCAACATATGAACTATGCTCCCTGCTTAAATTAAAAAGTTGACATGACAAATAGATGAAAACATGAATCCTCATTAACACCTCTAGTAACCTTAGCCCAGCTATACTTTCACTCATCAAACTGTCCTTCACATCCAAAAAACTCAAGTGAGAAATGTTCAATAGGACCTAAAGCATTTTGTTTGTAAAAGACAATATTTCCATAGTAAGCAGGAAGATCAGAGTCTTATTTAACTTTGAAAATTGATTCTATTAACAAACATTATTTCATACCTAAGAAATCTTCCTTTAATCTAGAGATACAGCAGTTTTCAGACTTTTTTCATTTTGATCTGTTTCAAGGGAGTAATCCTTGAAACCAACAAAAACCAACCCCGCAAAACATTGGCATGAAGTAGACAAAAATATATTATCCAACAAAAATGCCTTCAGCTCCTGCTAACAGCTCCTTTGGAAACTGCTCAAGTACAAAGAACAACCATTCACATAAAGAAAGCATTTTTGAATAGCAGATAATATGGGGAATAAGTGGCAAGAAAGCATCACTGTGTGAAAAAAAAATCCAAACAAAAATATCATTCACATAAATCATTAACAATATTGTTGGCTCGTCCTATACTGTACAGGGAAGATATAAAAGGATGTTCATCTTTAAAGAGGCAATAATCGGGGTAAGAAAATAATGAAGACTAATACGACTTGTAGTGCAAAAGCTCCCAAAGGCCCTGTTCTGGATGGGAGTGCCACAGTGCTATGCATGGTAACAAAGATGAGTCCCCATCTCAGAAATCACACACCCCAGAGACAATTAAATTAAAATAAAATAAACTAGGATATTAATCTGATGTGTTTAACAGCTCTTAGATGTTCTTAGATGTGATATGTTTTTGGAGCCTGTAGTACCACTTCAGCCTAGAGAAAAAGAGGATCAGAATCCTTTTTCTGACAACATGATTCAGGAAGAGTACGGGATGCTAAGTAAGAAGAAACAAAATATTCACCCTCTCAAACATGAAGTACTTGGTTCACACAAATGCTGCTTATCCTGGAAAAGGAGGAAAATAGACTGCTTTCTAAGTAGTAAAAAGCAGATTCCTCAATTATGTAACTTTTTTTTCTTTTTAAAAGAAACTGGTACTGGCTGTTTAATTTCTATAAAATTCACTTCATTCTACAAAGAAATTTTCAAAGTCCATTTCCATCAAAATATTAGCCTTTCATCTGCATTACGTATCCTTATAAAATACATATTTTAAGAGGATGTTGCAGGAAAATGGCTGGAAGCCAAGCCAGAAACTACCACATTACATATCCTTTCTGCAATCCAGGTGAAAAGGAGAGTACACATTATTCTAGACTGGAAGATAGAAAAGAACAAGTCATTGTGGATTCAGCATTTGCTGCCAGAACAGCAGAAATGCTTTTTATGCAGCAGGAATTTGCCTTTTAAAACACATACAGAATTCTTTGTCAAATTGAAAAGGTCTAATCAATTACCAACAAGTTTTCTGTTTACTTTTGCTGTGCTGGAGGTCAAAGGGAGACTGTAATCACAGTTCATTCGCAAAGCAATTAACACAGATGCACAAACCTATGCAAATACTTGGTCAAAAAAGTTTTAAGAGGAACTCGTGTTCTCAACAATCAATAAAGTAGCAATGTGGAAAAGTCTATTATGGTCATACAGCCTCTATCATGCTTCCTATGAGGAAAGGCTGAGAGAACTGAGACAGTTCAGCTTGGAAAAGAGAAGGCTTTGGGGTGACTTAATTGTGGACTTCCAGGAGGGAAGGGAGCCTACAAGCAAGGTGGTGAGA
Source organism: Eulacestoma nigropectus (assembly GCA_013397775.1). Taxonomy (NCBI): domain Eukaryota; kingdom Metazoa; phylum Chordata; class Aves; order Passeriformes; genus Eulacestoma; species Eulacestoma nigropectus. The sequence continues at coordinate 2,228,144 of VZTE01004632.1, read as the reverse complement.
GACTTCTTACAAGAGAGTGTAGAAACAGGACAAAGGGAAATGGATTCAAACTGAAAGAGGGTAGGTTTAAGTTGGATGTTATGAAGAAATGCTTTATTGTGAAACTGGAACAGGTTGCCCAGAGAAGTTGTGGATGCCCCATCCTTGGATATGTTTACGGTCAGGTTGGAAGGAGCTCTGAGCAATTAAAAAGGTTTAATGAAAGGTGCCTCCTGTCCACAGCAGGGGGGTTGGAACTAGACGATCTTTAAGGTCCTTCCAACCCAGGACATTCTATAATAGACACAGATAGAAAAAGGAATCCAAAATAACAATGAAAGCAGCCTTGACACGTATGCTACTTAAAGGTGCAAATACAGTAACAAATTACAGACTGCGTTCCACTTCCAAAAGCTCTAAATATGAGCATTCCTAAAATCCCACCATTCAATACTAAATACTGAAAATTAAGTTAATATATCCTACTCATCCTTAATCCAGTAATACCTTTAAGTTCTGATGCACCTAATTGCAAAGCATTGCTGTAGCTAAAGATTATCCCTAGCCAGATAGATCCTAAGAAATCCCTTAAGCCCTCTTTTTCCAGAGGGATGAAGCAAGACCTGAAGGTAACAACATATGGAAAATGCATGAAAAATAGCAGCCTAACAGAGATACTATAAGCAGGGCAGCACTCAGAAAAATACAGCTCTTAATAGCTAGATTCCATTTAAATGACACCTCCAGTGTTAGGTTTTTCAGTTATTGTGCATCACATGGCAGCTTCAGCCTGAGTCCAGCCCTGTTCGCACAGCTTGGAACCCAGGTACACAGCACAGAGCCCAGCGTAGCCAAGAGCCACCTTGAGGACAAAGCTGATAAAAACAAAAGCTGATTTTCTTCCTGGGAAGAACAAACACGTACAAAAAGAATGTCTTTTTATGAACAACTAAATGCATATATAGCCCCATGTGTGTCTACATGCAACAACCTGGTAACATTCATTGGCTGCAGATGGCTTCAGCCACTGTGAGGCATTAGGGGTGAGCCCAGAGACAGGTGCTGGCTATATTTCACAGGATGTTCTCAGAGGGCTGCTTTGAATCCATCTCCACTTGTTTGCTATGACACAGTGCCCCCTCCCCTGACTGAAGCACAACATGATCTAGTGCCCAGAAAAATCAGTGGAGCAGACACGAGGTTACAGACTTCCCTAATCTCCTACTGTCCTCTACTATCCTGAAGTTGCATAGCCTGAAGAGCAGCTTGGGGCCTGTAACCCCCACACTGTAGATATGTCAAGTTCCCCACAAGTAAATGTCAAATATCCTTTAACACTTCTGAAGTACCTTGACTCCCTGGTGCCCTCTCTATCTTCAGCATCTGTACAACTGTACCCATTAACAGCCAAAAGTCAGATTAACCTGCTTAGCACAGCTAATATTAGTGTTAACACTGTAGGAACGTATTTAAATTTGACACAGAGTAATTCAAGTAAATCACATGTATTTAAAGTACACTGTTCCAAAGGCACTCTCAAATCACTGCAGCGCTGTAGATAATTATGTATAGCACTCAGCACACTGAAAAAAGAAGATGAGGAAATGTTCTTGACAAAGTGAAGGGAGCTGGTGTGCTCTGAACATAATCTGAAGAAAGAATACGGGTGTTGCATAGCACATAACCTATAAATTAAGCTGTCAATAAAAAGAGAGAGGGAATAGGGGAAATAAAGGCAAAAGAAAAACAGCTATTCCTTCAAATGAACCTCAGCTGCTGAATCCCTTTCTATAAATCTAATTGTATATATTTTAAAATCCAGTATTACTTTGTTCTAAACATTATTTCCTCCATGTCAAAATCAGCACAGAGGACCATGTAAATCTTGATACCGGTTTGACAGGCTACTATATTATACTTTTCATGCTTACTGGTATGCCACAACAGTTAATTTATAAAAAAATCAAAGATCTGTAGAATCAAAGTTGTATCTGTGGATATTTTCATGAAACATTGTTTTGCAGCTAATAGCCCCTAAATAAGAAAAAAACCTGATAGATGAGAAAGGGTTCAACCCAAAATGACTAACGAGGAAGAGGAAGGAAAGAGCAGCATGTGAATCTGCAGCAAAATCTAACTTAAGTATTGATCTCTGCAATCAGTAGCAGGTTGTCTTTCAGATCACAAGTACTTTTACAGTTACACAAACGTCCTTGCTTGCCTAACAGTGAAGGTCTTGAAACAATTGACCTGATTTTTTTTGTTTCAGAAGCTAAGGGATCCTGTTCAATCTGTCTATTGGGTATCAATTAAAAAGAAAAAACCCAAAGAAATACAGTAAATAACAAATGATACTATAACAGAAAATTACAGCATTAGCATAAGCAGAATAAGCAAACCTACAGCAGCACAGCAGATTAACAATTACATCAACACGAAATCTGGTAAAAGACAGTTTTAAAATGCTCTTACACAACAGAAAATCTGGAAAGGCAGAAGGCTCTTCTGATGCTGAACTTATACACACAAAATAAACTCAGGTAACACTGCTGAGAGATGTATGCATCTTACCCGTGAGTACAGCTTTTGCTGAAGGGTCTGCCAGATCCAGTGCAGATTTCCCATCGGTGTTCCGAATGTTTGGATCAGCTCCGTGCTGCAGCAGCACTGTGCAGGGAAAGCAGAAACAGTATCTTACCTCAGGTATACACAGGTTATTTACTGTTAAGTGTCTCCTCGGCATTATGAAGGCATAAACAAACATTGCACAATTTTCTTTATTTTTCCTTCTGTTTTTTCTCCCTCTCTCTCTTTCTTTTTTTTTTTTTTTTTCTTTTTTGGTTAAGCACTGCAGCAAAGGACCTTCTCCAGACTAAGGCTAAGTTGGCAAGTTAAGATATAGTAAGACCACATGACTTTGCATGATAAACATGAACCCCGAATCTCTTGCAATAGTCGGGTTTGGGTTCCTCCTGACAGCTAGCTGGTATGCTGTGCATTCACTGACTCACACTAGGAAGTCTGCTGTGGAACCTGCTTCTGCCTTTACTACCACTACTGCTGCTTGTTACCACTCCCGTTCCTTTTCCAGCTCAATATTCCAAGTTACTCCGCCTCTATAAATCAGCAATACTCCAGCCTTTCAGTGGCTCATCACTTGCGTAGGAAACCTTAACCACGGCATATCAGCTCACCTTCAAAAAATGTAACAAATAGAGTGAGATGTGTAACCTGGTAGCCTACAAACTGGACGCTCAGGGGCTGTTATTCTCACTGCTATTTCTTTTCCCTACTAAGCCTATAAATACATGAAAGTTCAAGTACATAAAAATACTTAGAATGCAATATGCAGCCATAAGGCTAGGAAGGTGTTGATACCGTAAAGTATCAACTAGAAAACTTCATTTTAAAAATCCCACTATTTCACCTGTGAACTCTTTTGATCAGAAACAACATAACGCAATACAGATCACCGCCTCTCAATATCAAGACATTTTGTACAGAACTGGAAAACAAAGCCCATGGCAACGTTAGAGGCCTGACAAAAAGACCCCAAATGTCATGCAAAATACGCACAACATATTACAAATTCAGAGCAACACACTTATTTTGTACAAGTGTGAATAACAGAACAGTATACAGAGACTCAAGGTCAAGGAGACAAGTAATAAAAACCAGCAGACATTTATGGTTGCTCACATAACCACATCTATTGAGATACAGCTGGACTGAAGAAGTCAAGACAAAGAAATAGCTGCAAACAGTTTTTGTAACTAAGGGTATAAAAATACTTCATAGACAGAATTCTCCAGGAAAAACATAACCCAATTTAGAACAAAACTAATTACTGATATTGTGTGTGTGTGTATATATATATATATATTTACACACACACACATATATATTAAAAAAAAACTTTAACCAGCAAAACACTTTTCAGAAAAACTTTTTTCTAAAGTAAAAAATTTAACTGGTAGTATTGTTTTTATTCAAACCTCTTTTCCTATACATTTCTGACTACAAATTCTTTTAACATTGCCAAATTTCATATATTTTAGCGTACAGGATGCAATGCTACATGCTTGCCCCCAAGCTGAATTTTTGCCGAAGTTTGGTGCTTCAGTGAAGTAAATTGACTTATTTTACACTTTGATGAGAAGGCGCAATTGCCTGATCTTTTTGAAAGAAGACTCAAGTAGGAAGTCTAGGAAAAACCTAGGTTTTTTTGTTCGGTGGTGGTGATTTTTTTCCGCATGTCAAGACAAAAACACCAAAAAGGCGGGGGGGGGTGGGGGGGGGGGTGGGGGTGTGGGTGGTGAGAATCAGCTAGCACGTGCTCACTGAATCTTGTTAGGATCTGGCACCTACATTTCTGAAGACACCATCTGTGCCATACGTGCTACCACCCACTGAGAGATCTTACTCACGGACAGGTTTGAGACTGAGCCAGCCTCTCAAGCCACTCAGGCACACTCCACTAGGAACAGGCAAACAGGACCTTTTGCAGATTTGTTTAAACCCAATAGGCAGTATAGGAACTAAGTATGGAGAGACAGACTCTGTATGTCCCATCTCTCTTCTCTTGGACCCTGTTAATGACTTTCTACACCAAGGGAGAGGGAAGCCATTTGTCCCAAGAGGCATCAGGGTAAGAGTAGTAGCCTGAAAGACAGTACCAGCAACTAATTGTCTATCAAGAGAAAGGCAGTACAAAATGATGAAACATAGCATAGCACTGACCGGACAAGAAGGCAAAAAAGGATTCACATGGCAAAAAGCCTCAGTCAAAGAGCTAGGGGAGAAAACTGAAAAAGAAGATGTGGCAGGGAAAAAGACAATAGCCCAGAAAAAAGTCCATGAAGAAAGACCAAGAGAGAGGAATAACTGGGATCTGACCAGTTTGGAGGTTTGGACTAGCATGCGAAGCCAAGTTGAGGCAGGTCAGGGCAGGAAAGGTGACTTTAAAAAATGACAGGTAACAGGTCTAGGACTCCCAAAGGCATCTGCAACTGCTTGAGCCTGGTGTTAAAAGAGAAGCATGTTTTCAAGTCTCTTTATTCTTCCATCCTATGCAAACCAACCAAGAGTGTTTCCCTGCTACTTCTGCTGGCACACACAGATGACAACACCACAGTACTGCTTCCAGCTCCTCTCCTGGCTAAGATGACAAAGGATTGTGCAGTGTATCTAACCTGTTCAGTAGTGCTAATGAACCATGAAGGATTTGGCCAAGGCTTACAACATACAATTTGTGTCCAGCTTTTACGTTTTCTTAAAACCTAGGCAAATACATTAAAAATTTACTAACAAGGCTTAAGCTGGTTGCCTGCAAACACCCTGAATTATTGACTGCCTGTGGAACACATATTTAAAGTGGCCAAACCAGGTTCAGAAAAATAACCTATCAGAACTCAATCGCTGTAACCGTGAGACTCATTCTTCTTTTTTCTGCAATCATTCGTCCCACTTGTCCTCCAGCTTCTCCAACAGCCCAGGGTATGGTCCTGCAGATACTGCCCTTATTCAGTCCTAGAAACACATCTACACCATTAAATGACAACAATGGCATCTTGGAAAAAGAAATCAATCATATAAATGAAGACTGTATTAGAATGCATATGGATAAAGGAAGCAAACGGGTTACAAATGCAATCTTATTCTTATATTTCCTCTATTGACTATTTGATTCTAACGTCTCCATGCTTTTTAAGTACATAATCACACAAAAAGATATCCCAGTGAGCAATGTTGTCATCAACAGGAATTAACAAGAGAAATCCAGTATTTGATGTTTAGCCTATCAGTGTAACGCAGCTGTACTTCTATACCTGGCAAACCCCAGGTAGCTTCTAATTGAATGTTCTCCTGTGTGTTCAAAACCTTTAACACTTTAGCCCAAAACAAAGTCTCTTCTAACCACAGGGTATTTGAGATCTAGACACAGTGTGTCTCTCTAAATTTCCTTTTCAATATGCCAGGGATGTGTAAAAATATCAAGATAGATCTCCTGTGTGGGGAAAAAACATTCCCTCTATTGTGTTTCTAAAGAAACACAACAGAACAAGCCATTCTAGCTAATTGTAGCTATTTTGGATTTCAAACACTGCACACTGGTTTTAGAGGATAGTTTCTGAGTAGCCTGAAAAGGGAATGTGGAAATAGTTTCTATCAAGAAACTTCTGTTTCAGTTCTGTACACTTAACAGGCTGTAAGGATGTTGTGGCCAAAAATTAACTCCTGAAAGTTTGTTAATTAGCATATTTGGATATGCTGGTTTATTTCCTCTGGACAATGGGGACATTGGGGTATATTATTTTTCTGTATTGGAGGCAGTGCCCTTAATAATCTTGTAATACCATTAACAGGCTATCCCTGCCTTTTCTACAGACCATATTGTACAAACAGTATAAAGAAGCTCTTCTTTTTATTAAATCTTCATATTGCATATGGACATCAAAATCCTGTAACCTTAACTATAATACAAACATAGACTGGTTTGGATCTATATTTTTACCCTCACTGCAACTGCTAAAATACTTCAGGTTCTGATCTTCACATACTATCTGAAATGCCTTATTTAATTACACTGCTATTATATCTGTATTATCAGTACTAGAGACCAGAAAGGCCATAAGTGTTACTACATTAAAAAAAAAAGTTACTGTATTGAACAGAGCGTATACTACAACCACTAATCATTTCAGATTAGTGCCAACTCACTACAGCAGGATGAATCCTAAAATTAAAAACTTGGCCCACAGCCTCCTGGCATAGGTATTTTGAACTGTGAAGTTAACCAACATAATCTCACTTGGCTGGCAAGAACAACAATTTTTACTTTTGGTAGTTTCAACCTTCACATTTTCACCAACAAGGTATGGCAAAAACTTCCCTGGTAGCTATACATCAACAAGCAACAAGTATGTTTTTATTGGGCTGGGAGGAGGAAGTTTGTCTACACAGAAAACATCACCCAAGTACTTAGTCCTTCCTCCTTCATACTGCCACAGTTGAAAGTGCACCAAATGAAAATGCTTTTGATTGAAAGACATAATGGAAATAGAATAGGGATAAAAATACATTTGTTTGTTCATATTAGCACAAAGATCAGAACAGTTCAGTTATGACTTCTCTAGGCCCCAAATCTACAGCTTCATAACTATCCCTACAGGAACACTAATGGAAAAGTTCACATTTGGTTTCAAATCAGATGCATTCAAGTACAAAAAAAAAGGCACATCCAAATTTTTTACTGTTGAGTGAAAAATGCAAGAATGACAGACCTTCCAGAAGTATATGTACTTCAAGCTGCCTACTGCTTTTAATTATATTTCCAGAGTTGCTCACAGCTCTACCATTGCCTAATCTCTCCCCACCAGTTTTTTATCACTGTGCCCCACGGCCTTGTGCTTGGGGTCCCTTCCAGCTACCCCAGCTTTAGTATATATTCTTCCTTCCCTCTTTTCATGTTTGACTTCTGGAGACAATCTCCAAAGGTTCTTTTCAAACCATAAACTTTAGCTTTATCTACTTACTCCTGAAGAATCAAGGTACAGAGGATACAGCCTAAGAAAAAAGCCCCTTTTTGATTTACAACATAGACACTATCTTCCATTTCTCTAAATGACAACTCTAGAGCTGGTCAGTGTCTCACTCACCTGAGGTCCCAGGAACAAACAAACCTCTCAGTCTAAGTCTCATGTAGGATATGTTTCCAAGCTGACAAGAAATACAGTGTGCTCATTTATCTCCACATTCTGAAAACATCTAGACAACACCCTGGAATCCAAAGTATTAACTTTTTTCAGCCAATGCTAAATGCATCTCCTCCCCTAACTACCAGTGCATGTAAATCAAACCACTAAAGTTTTGAAGCTTTTCTCATGTTACAAGAACACCAGTTTCTTGCCTAGATACTGTACTTCTGCGATCTAGAGCCAGTAATCCCATTTTGGCAGGTTACTAGATACATAAGCCTTTTTGCTAAATGACTATATAAAACAAAAGTTGTAGCACCCTACTCTTAGCTTCATAAAAATGAATATATGAGATATGGCTAGTAACATTAACCACAACTGTATCACTGATTAACTTCTGCCTGTGTGAGCAAACCCAGTCTCGCGCGTATCATGGAGAAACAGGCTATACTCATCAGCCACTGGAATTGCAAAGAGAAAATGTGAGAGACAGTATCCCTACAGAGGTCGCACAGAGCTCCAAGGTTTTAAGTATCACTACTGGACCTGATGACATCCACGGCCTCAAACACCACTGCCAGCTCAGTGAAGAGAAATTGGGAAAAAAAGGACAGAAACAGGTACTATGCTCTTGACTGCCCCTCTATAGTGAATGCCGTCAAAGTTGAATGAAGAGAGGATTATGGAGCAGAAAGGCTAAGCACACCAAAGCACATAATTCAGAGCAAGGATAGGATAGAGGCAATAACCAGAAGCATCTGGAAGCATTGCAGGTAGATTATTGGTAAGAAGACATGATAACCTGGTGGCAGATCAGGGCAGGAGTGTCCTGAAGACTTCTGAATATCTGCCAGAGAAGGAGACTTCACGACCTCTCTGGGCAACCTGTTTCACCTAGACCACAGTGGCAGAATTGCCATACCCAGCCCTGTGCTGCCCACCCTGCATTAGGTGGCTGCAAATGTTTGGTCAGGCAACAAGGCTGATCAGAGAAGCAATCACTTGCCCAATCCTCGTGCAACAACATGACATGCTCTGGGTGGCACAAGGACAGCACAAGGACATGTGCCGGTGACAGGAGTTGAAAAGAGTAATTTTGTGTTTCTAGTTCAGAGTATATCTAACATTACCACCCAAAGTCCTGCTGGGTCAGTGTGAGTTGCTAGCACTTCTTATCATTTGGCCTTCTTTACTTCCCTTGTTCAGAGCATTCCAGTTTCCCATTACCCCAGACACAGGTTTGTTCCCAATGAACCAGCATGTCAGTTTTGTTCTTTGCTGGGGGCAGACAGAGCAAGAGACAAATACACTCACAACAGAGGTACCGAGCAGAAGCTTACAAAAGCAACGCTAGGCTCCACTATGCTGAAATGAAAAATTTTAAAGAGAATTAGGTGGTGTTCCCCAATGGCCTAGACAGAAAAAGGAGTTCTGACAGCAGGAGGGAGCAGCAGACAAGTAGCAGAGAAAAAGTGGTAAAGATCTGAGCAACAGTGATAAAAGTTCTGAGCAACAGAGAAAAGTCAGGGAATGCTGATAGGTTAGTAACCAAGAGGGAAACACCTGTTTCCCAAGAGGAAAATGCCTCAAAGGAATTATGGCACGGTCCTCTAAGAAAGTGACAAGGCCCGTGACACAGCTGAAGTGTCTCTATACCAATGCATACAGCATGGGTAGCAAACAGGAGGAGCTGGAAGCCACTTCGTAGCTAGAAAGCTACAATCTAATCACTATCACTAAAAAACATGGTGGGAAGGACCACACAACTGGAATGCTGAAATAGACTATAAACTGTTCAGAAGGCAAAGGCAAGAAATGAAAAGCAAGCAGGTGGCTGCCCTCCAAGTTAAAAAAAAAAACAAAAAAACAAACAAACAAAAAAAAAACACAACAACAACAAAATTGGATTGACTCTAGAGAGCTGCCTTGGAGAAATAGCAATGAAAAAGTTGAGAGGTTATGGGTAAAAATTAGGGGCCAAGCCAACAAAGTAAACCTCATGACTAGTGTTTACTACAGCCTACTTCATCAAGGGGAGCTTGTTGATAATGAGTTCTTCCTTCAGCTACAGGATGTTTGCAGGCTCTAATCCTGCTGGGGGACTTCAATCACCCTGACATCTGCTGAAAAAGCAGCACAGTAAACTGTAAGCAGTACAGGAGACCCTTGGAGTGCATGAGGAGAACTTCTTAATCCAGGTGACAGACAGCTCGACTAGAGGGGAAGCATTAGTTCATCTGTGTTGGTAAGCGACTAGACCTGTTGCTTACCAACACAGATGAACTAATTAGGTATGTCAAGATTAGTGGCAGACTGAGCTGCAGTGGTCATGTCCTGGTGGAATTCACTATCATGATGGATACAGACGAGGTGAAGAATAGAGTAAGGACTCCAAATTTTAAGAGCGCACTTTCAGTTGCTGAATGAATCAATGGATAAGATCCCCCACAGAACTGCCCTTGGTGACAAGGGAGCTGAACAAAACTGGCAGCCCTTTAACGACATTTTTTAATAGAGCCCAAGAGCTCCCAATTACCACATGTAAGAAAACAGGCAAGGGAAGCAGGAGATAAACATGACTTACTAAGGACCTCCTGGTCAAACTAAAGTGTAAGAAGGAAATGCACAGTTTTACAGGAACCCTGGCTAGAAAAAGGAAGATTAAAGTAAACATACCTCCTCTTGATAAATAAGACACAAGAACTAGTGACAACTGATATGAAGAAGGCTGAGCTATTCAACAGTTTTTCATCTCAGCTTTCAAGAGTAATCTCTCTTCCCACATCTCTCAGTTTCCTGAACCTCAAGGCTGGGAGTGTAGACTGCAGTTCCCGCCACTCAAAGTTCAAGACCACCTGAGATACCTGAACATTAGTCCATGGGACCCAGTGAGATGTATCCTAGGGTCCTGAAGGAATTGGCTGATGTTGAGATGCCCAAGCAATTTTCAATTGTATCCGAGAAGTCTTAGCAGTAAGGCAAATCCCCAGCAACTGGAAAAAGGAAAACGTCAAACCCATTTTGAAAAAAGGTAAAAAGGAGGACCCTGGGAACTACCAACTAGGCAGCCTCACTCTACATCCAGTAAAATCATGGAACATTCCCTTGGAAGACACATCAAAACACATGGAAGACAGGGAGCTGCTTTGAGACAGAAAGCGCAGATCATGCCTGACTAACGTGGCAGCCTTCCACAATGAAATGATTGCATCAGTTGACAGAGGAAAACCTGCAGATATCATCCACCTGAACTTCTTGCGAGGCTGGAACGGGTTGTCCAGGAAAGTTGTGGATACTCACCACTGGAAGTGTCCAAGGTCAAGTTGCCCAGGGCTTTGAGCAACCTGATCTGGTGATCACTATCCCTTGCCCATGGCAGGGGATGTGGACTACATGATCTTTAAAAGGTCCCTTCCAACCCAAACCATTCTACGATTGTAACTCTGCAGGCCAGTTCCTGGAGATCCACAGTTTTAAAATTTATACAGATAGATGGTCTTAAATGGTCATTTTCAAGTAAAAGAAAACTACCTCTAGTTTAAAAATGCTACTTTGACCAAACGTGATGTAATCTGGATAAATACAGCATCTGTTTGCATGTTCCTGTTACCTTGTCATTAGATAAACAATTGCAGCAGCTGCGGTGGGGGCAGCAGTATGTGGGAGGAGACAACACACACAGACAGCTTGGAAAATGGCTCTCCTAGCAGAGGCATTCTTGCTTTACAGCCAAAATGACCATTTGGTCCATCAGAGTCAGAAGATAGCCATATCAAGTATCTCCCTTTCTTGACACAGATATGATATTTGAAAGGCAGGTTCTCATGAATCCATACGCTGCAGAAACTGCACTAGTTCCTACAGTAACAGGATGCAATATCAAATTGAGCAGAGGCCCAGTAAAAGATTAAGTGGAAACAACACTTAGACGTCAAGTTCCTTCAGCTTAGTTGAGCAATTCACAGAAACAGGCTTCAAGGCAGCATTAAGAAAACAAAGAAGCATCATGAACAAGGTCTCCCAGTCCACCTTTTTGCTTGTTTGCTTTGAAGGGAAAAGAAGGATCTAGACAAAAAAAAATTACAAAGCATCACTTTGAAGGGATTTTAACTTAATTTAACTCTTAATTTTTCAGAAAGACTCTTTTGTCTTAGTCATTGTTCGCCCCAGAAGTACTTTCAGACTTTGCTCAATGAAGTTTCAACCTCTTAGCAAGGCAACCTGACTCCCTGTCTATAGCTACATACCATAAACCTCACTTCTCACCATACTGCAAGACTTCAATGCATTCTAGACTTTAGTTGGCACTAGATGTTCCAGAGATCAGATTTATCTAATCAAACCAAGGTAAGGGGAAGGGATCTGAACCAGACAACCAAAACCACAAGTATCATAGCCACAGCAAGAGCTCTTCCAGCAGGGGAAGAAGATACTTTTTTGAAAGGCTCCCTCCTCCCTCTGTGATTGCCTTCAAGTCTTTCCCTGTAAGTAGGTGCATCCTGAGTTACAAAATCCTGAGTAACATGCTCAAGGGAATCCTGCTTGAGTAGAGAAGTTGGACTGGATCACCTCCAGTGGTCCTTTCCAACCTTACTCTGTGATTTTAACTATGACTGGTTTTCTGTATGTAGGAAGCACCACAAAATTGTTCCCTGGTATGCCAGTTCTGCCTACCTGTGATTAAATATGCATAGAAAGAAAGAACATGCAGAAAGTTCCAGAGCCCGTAGGCAGCACAGCAGAGGCCAATAATATCCTTCTGCCCTCAGAGAAAGAGCCAGCGTAGATTGCTCAGCCTACATGAACAGCAATTCAAAGCCTTCATCTTGCCTGGACTTAATGAAGTAAATATCCCTGTTTCATTTTTTTGATGTAACACTTTCCAAGCTAAAATTTTCCATTCCAGCTAAGAGTGAGAACAAAAGTATATGCAGGTTACGCAGAATGCAGTCTTCTAGAAAGCAACCTCAAAACGTAAGTGCAATTGTAGTTCTTTTGTTTGCTTGTGGTTTTTTTACATCATGCAAGGGAGAGTGCCAAAACACCTCCCCCATGAACACTATCTGCACAAAAAGCTGTGTAAAAGAAGTATAAAGGAAGCTTTGGGAGTTCCACAATGAACCTGCAAAACACAAGAACTCTAGAAGCTTCAGCTACCAAAAAAACAAAACCAACCCAAAGGAAAAAAAAAAAGAAAAAAAGAACAAAACCAAAAAACCCTTCATTGAGCTAATAAGCAATGAAAGACAGTACACTAAGCATTTATTTAATCCCATTTATTTGCAGCCATGCACATGCACTCCTTTAACACTGAATCACAGCGAACACAGTGAATCACGGACCAGTGGTGGTCAAAGGGACCTCTGTAGATTATCCTTCCTGCTGCAGCTGAGCCACCTACACTCAGTTGCCCAGGACTCTGTTCAAATGGCTTTTTAGTATCTCCAAGGAAGGAGACTCCGTAACTTCTCTGGGCAACCAGTGATTAGTCACCCTGATGGCAAAAAGCATTTCCTGGTGTTCAGAAGGAACCTCCCATGTTTCAATTTGTGGCCATTTCACAAAGGGGCTTAAGAATCACATCTAATGAAGTGTGTTTAAGTAGTCGTCTGGAACACGCATACTGTTAAGTGTGCAAAATGGAATAGAAGACCCTTTCATCAAAAGAGCTCCAAAAAAATCCAACAAAAACCATTTAGCCCATTTGGAGATGGTATGGATTGAGACTCACTATGCAACAATTACATCACAACCCTTTTCCTTGCAAGCAACAATTCTGCAGCTACTTAAGCTTCCAAGCATTTGGTTTAATATACTATATTCAACAGCTAGAAATCTTAACTGCTGCCCTGCCCTACAGTCTGAGCAATTTATGTTTTCATCTATATCCCAACCTGAAAGCTGCTTTTAGGACAAGTCTTCATTGTTTGGTCCCAATTTAACTTTTCTCTGAAGGAATTCACCTTTTTACTTCAAGTTTTATTTGAATAAATGCCAGCTATAATCCCAATATCCCACTTGACAGATTAAGAGCCCTGCTTTCAGAGTCCTTGAAAAGCAAAAGCAGCCACTGAGGCAAATCAGGTCAAAAACATCTTAAGAGTAAAAGGAACTGAGGAGAGTTAAGAGAAACCAAAGATTAATTCCAATCTCTTGCATAAGCTAACAATTTCTTTCAGGTTAAGTCTGAGGAAAAAAAGTCCTGGTGGAAGTTAAGTTACAGATTGCATGTGAAGTTAGCTGTGTGGCTATCAGAAGGCACTATTTGCCAGTGCACCAAAATCTAACACTCGAGAACCAACACGAACAAAAGAATCTTGGAAGTTTCTTAGAACCTGTCCTGGATCTACCATTTTTCCAAAACAGAAAAGCATCTGAAAAAACATTAATTGAAAGGATTTAAACCCTAGAAGCAGCTCTCATCTCACCATTCAGTGAGGCGAGCACAAGATGGGGACAAAATCAACCACCAAACCCCAAAACAAGTGTCACATTACACGAGCACATTCCTCCTTTTCCAGAGGTGAATTTCAGTGCCTACCAGCTTTCAACAGTACACAAGTCACAGATGGTGTCTTAGTCACGCACCCTATGGCACACACAGAGTGACATTTTGATGTGATTAAGAGCTAAAACTCTTTAGATTAAAGAAGTCCCAAAATGTAAAATAACTTTTGCATATTTTGCATAAGCTTGAACCTTGCGTCAATTTTGTAAACTCATCATTAGTCCACAACACAGCTACCAAATGTTCAAAAAATACAAGTAACATATAAAATCTTAGGAATAACAACTTGTTCAGTCCACAAAAATGTGGTTAAAGCTACGGGTTAGCCAGATGACATGAGTATTCTCAAAAATTCTGTTTATGAAGTAAAATGAGGAAGCTAAGAATATACTAAATTCAAGCAGACCTAGAGCTCAACTAACAACTGACTAGCCAGCAGTACTACATGTATCAGTCTTGTAAACTTTCCCCAGCAACTACCTTAGATCACATCATTAAGTAAAAGTAACATTGCTGTCAATTTTTAAAGCCCAGAGCTATATCCATTTTTTTTCTTGCGGCCCTAGAACTACTCACCACCATGGCCTATTGATACCGAGCAGTCCAAGTCTTAGCGTATTTAGCATTAGGTCCTTGACAAGCAAATATTCTACACTGCAAAAATCTCAATCTGTCAGGTGAGATATCGTCAATGCTATAGGTCTCACGCTAGGGAACAATGCATGTTACATCAGTCTGAGTGGGTTCTTTTCCTGGGTCACCCATGTCCAGTGCCATCCTTGTGTCACCCCAAACAAGAACATAAAAACAAATTGTTCCTCTTGCATCCCTCATCGTATAAGTTCAGTATTCAATACTATAGTTAGGTCAAGAGTACTGTGCCTTACCAAGGAACTGCTCAGTACTGCTTGCTTGGACAAGACATCAGCAAAACATGAAGACTACACACAGCAGCACAAATAGCAAGATTCACATCAGAAACCTCAGCCTTGCTGCTGCATGCTGCATTTGTATAAACATGGTGAAATAAGGAATTACAGGAGTCTGTGTTTATCAATCATGAGTACTTAGCTGCACAAAAGGCTGAAGTGAAGACCACCAAGAGACAAGAGTTCAGTATTTTCAGTAGGCTTCAAGCACCCGCAATTCTTTTTGCACACTTGCTTTACATGCTTTACAGGAAAACCAAATCATTAAAAAGAGACATCTTCGTTTATTCACTATATGACAAAGATTTATTTGCCTACACATTCAAAAAGCAAGACCTTTATATCCTGTAGTAATACTTTAATCAATGTTTTCCATTAGTCTAAGGTAACATCTGAGAACACTGCTACAATTTGCTCCACTCATTTATGCCTTTAACATCTACACATATAACTACAGATTGTTTTTAAACCGCATATGAACTGCATTAAGGACCACACGGTTCCGCTGAGAAGCTAAAAGTGGATATTGCTACAGTAATCAGAAGCGTTGTCCCATAACATTAATTATTTCTGCAAGGTATTTAGAAAGCCACTCTAAACTGATACTGGACATCTGAAAGCAGTTTCAGTGTCTGCAAGAGGGACCATCTGTTCCATTACTCTGTTCTGAATGATATGCGACTTCTCCCCTCCCTCTCAATTTGCAAATAGCTGACATCAGTACTTTTGAAGACCTTAACTTCCCAGAAAGACCCTATAGCAAATTTTCCAGTAGTGTTTGCCTGTTATCGTACCACCTCCTTCACTGCAAGAAATCAGATTCCGATTTGATTAACACTCGGAAAGAAACATCACAAAATAAATTACTCTTTTCTTTGTCCTCCAGAGATTCTCCTGTGCCAAGCAAGCAAACAAGGGAAAAAGTCATTTTCTTGACACCTGAACTTTGAAAAAGAAATAGGACTGGGAAAAAGTCTAAAACCTACAGATAGGTTATAACATATTAATTGCCAATACAATTCAAACCTAACAGAAAGAAAGACAGCTTTCAAATTATGCATTGCAATAAATCCCAGTCCTTCTCAGACTACTTTCATGAGGGTGAATTTCAATCAACTTTTAGCAATACAAAAACCATAATCTAAATAATAGCCTTAAGGACTCTAAGTAACACAGTAACATGACAGGCTTTACAAGCCTTCAAAACCACTAGGTCCAGGTATGAAGATAAGAAGACATTTTATTGGCATAACCCTGCAGACAAGACTTCCTCACCTGAAATAAGGCTTCTTTTCACCTGATTTGTACAAAGCATCATCCTCTCTGCTATAAAGTTTACTGTTGATTTTGTTTCTGAAGAGGGTTTAACCTGAGGATTAATCCAGCTCAATGCTTGGTCCTTGTAAAAAAATGTTGTGGTTCGGCACTTCCACCTTGCATCAAATAATCCACTTATTTTAAGGTTCCTTGCACTCCAAGACCTTTCTTTGTTGGGTACATATGTGTGACTGAGACTGCTAGAAAGTGTCTATCACAGCTACACATGCACAGGTACCAGCGTGCAATAACTCCTGGAGACTACACTCCATAACAGACCTGTCTGCACACAGATGCCACACACTGAAGAGGTATCCTTCACACACAGGAACTGATCCATTTCCCTCATGTCTTTCTGCCCAAGTCCACCGGGGAGCACTGCAGTTGCATAAGCCATGGCAGAATGCCCCAAACGGTTTTCTGTTGTCACTTTCTACAAAAGCCCTGTTGTCTCACACTCCAGTCCATTGTTACTATGACAACAGTATTACAATGCCTCCCAATTACCAATGTATGATTTCAGTGGTGAGTTCCTCCACCCCCACCAGCTGATAGAGAAGGCAGCCTTATTTTCAGTTCTCTTTCAATAGGGCAAGTCTGAACTACAGACTACTGAACTACACTGTAGATGCAAAAAACGTAAGACTCAGCCCTCAAGGCTTTAATTTCTGTGATGAATATTAACATTTAGAAGCTAACATAGCTTAAACAAGCGGTTAGAGGACATGAACTATTTAAAACCAGGAGCAAGTACTTAATTGAGACAACAAAAGTATTCTTCCACTCAAGCTAAAACATGAAATTTCCATCCTGTGTTTGCTATTATGCAAGGTTCCTTTGAGAAAGACCCCATGAAGAAACAGTATAAGAAGAGAAGCATATTACGTGTCTGAGCCACTGTGTATGCACCAATTTAAAACCACTTTGCTACTCCAAGAAGCAGGGTTCCAAACAAATGCTTTAACTTACAGAGCAGAAACAGACCAAAATAATTCCTAACCCGAACAGTCTGATGAGCCTGCTTCCACAACAACTGATTTGGCTTTGATCATTATTTGAATAACAAATATTATTATGAATAGCCAGTATTTTTATTTTGCATATCGGGACATACGCTGTTAACATGGACTGCTTGTGGTTAAGCTTATCAAATCACAAGGTATCTTTCCTCTTACATCAATATTAACCACAACTAACAGATAGGAAAGCTCCACACTGTAGGGATTAATTCATGTCCTCCTAATGGAGCAAAACGCACAGTTCTGGTACACAAGAACAGTCTAAAGCCCTTTAAACTTCTCTGCAACTTAAAAAAGTTCAAAT
The DNA here is from genome assembly GCA_013397775.1 of Eulacestoma nigropectus. Taxonomy (NCBI): domain Eukaryota; kingdom Metazoa; phylum Chordata; class Aves; order Passeriformes; genus Eulacestoma; species Eulacestoma nigropectus. Next base: position 2,210,391 of record VZTE01004632.1, on the reverse strand, counting down.
ACAAGTCACTGTTTTCCCCACAATACACTATGAACAGTCAGTAACAGAAGTACTCCAACTGAGTAGTTCAAAAGTCAAAGCAGGAACAGAAACAATATTAAGCATCTTCTGATATAAACAACAGCAATAGTAAAAACATTTTACACAAAGTATTTAAAAGTACTTACTTGAGAGTATTTTCCAATGATTTTACAAGCCTCTGAACATCAGATATCCAGGATGCCTCTTTGAATCTAAGCTTCCTTCTAGAACACCAGTTCTCCAAGAGAGTCTTCAGGAATTCAGTGCATCTCTCCAACAAACAGCATAACCAGATCCCAATGGACCTCCATTACCAAGATCCCCTCTAATTCCTATTAAGAAGCTACTACTAGTCTTCTTACAGGCTTCTGTCTATCCAGTGGATAAATCTAAGTCAGCGTAATTATTTTTCAGTTAAGATACCAAGTCTTCTCCCTGTCACCCCAGCTCCAAAAAGAACTGGCTGCTACACCTTGCTCCTTGATAGCACTTCCTGTGTTTTGGTTTAATTATTTTTCAGGTAGTAAAATCAGACACTGCTGTAACTTTCACAGTAATACAGTTCCTCTGCTTGAAAGGCAAAGCACTCTGAGCATTCTAAAATCTCTTGGGACAAAAATACCGTAAACTGCAATCATTTTACTATTTGCTATACCTGCCTTCTTTGCAAGGTGACCAAACAAATGAGTAGTTCAAATACTTTAGTAGTTCAATGACTTTTAGTAGTTCAATGGTTTTACCATTTCTACAATTCCTTTAAGGTTTACTGTGTGCTAGTTCTACCCATAAACTACCTTGCCTAGATTTTTTAAAATCCTAACAGAAGGTTTATCTGCCCTACAGGAGGGGTCACATAATACTCCCTCCAGATTTTTCAGTCAAAACATGCACAGTAGCAGAAGGTAATAACTAATGAATTCTTCTTCCTCAGTTGTGAGGAAGCACAGTAGGGTGAAGAACGTTTTGACGTGCTTACAAATTACAAAGAGGCATTTAAATAACAGTGATCCCTATATTAAGGGCAGGACCTATATATCAGAAAAGCTGTTAGCTTAAAGTTTTAGCTTATTTGCTTGTTGTATCTTTCAAGTGCAAAAAGGGTAAAAGAAAAAAAATCAAGTTACACAGAAGTTCTCTGGTCAAAAAGAGACAAATGCACCTTGACAGTGCCATTAGAGGTCACTTCATAGCACTGGAACAGTAAATTCACCATGCCACAGGATCTTTGCAGTAGATTTTATAACTAGCCCGAGGAAGCCAGTAAAAACGCTAGTCTCAAGTCATATTAAGTAATTCTGTATGGATCCTTTGAGCACTGCATGGGCTGAAAGTGATTTTTAAAAACTTTTACAGCTTTGTACAGTGATGAAAGGAGCTTTTCAGCAGATAGTTTTTATTTCCTTAAAATTACTACAGTACTCTGTAGGTTCAGATCCATAAATCATGGCATCACCACAGAAGATGCTTGTGTTTGTGTATTTTGAAGGATGCCCTTAAACACTAAAACACTAAGCAGGTGTATGACACCTGAGATAATATTTAGCCTAGCAGTCCTATAAATATCAACACTTAACTGGAGATCCACACAGGGGAAAAAAAAATCTCTGCAAGAACAGCTACAGCTTCTGCAGAAACAAACACACTGGAGGGCAAAGCAAACCCAGACAAACTGCATAAGCACAGCTTCTGTAAGGTTATTTTTAGCCCAGTTTTTTTTTTAACAACAAAACCAAAAAAACAACTGTGCTACGCAAATAGTTTTAAAGAAGCTTTAGCACACAGGAACTACCTCGAAGCCACTCCCATGCAGTGCTCAGCAACCAGAAAACCACACCAGAAGGAAAATTAGGTTACCCTATAAATGCACTTCACCCATTTTTGGTGTCCATATCCCCCATACCATCCACTTACCCTTAAAAAAAATGGCTGGGAGTGGAGGAAGGCCGGAGGCAGAAATATCGGAATATTCAACAGGATAACTTAACAGAAGACTATGTTTTTCAGCTTGGAAAAGAGACATTTGAGGGAAGACAAAAAGATAAAGATCTATAAAATCACAAAGGACATGAAAACTGCGAACAGGAATGATTGCTCGCTAATTCTCACGAAAGTCCTGAACAGCTTGCAATAAAAGTCATCAAGAAATCAAGAATAATGTTTTCAAAAAAGAAAGGGTTGTTTTCTTTCAGCAAGACTTTTAAACTGTAAAATTCTCTTGCCACAGAACACCTTCAAAGCCAAAAGCATGGCAGCATTTAAGAAGCAAATTAGAGCCTTCAGGAATTTTGTACACAAATAGCTATGCAACACAGTTCAAATGCAGCCTCTACTTTATCAAGTTCCTAAATTGCTGATTGCCATGAGAAAGAAGGATACATTTAAGGCATTTATAGGCTCTGAGTATCATGAGCTACATGCCATTTCTGGAAAAAAATGAGCTACATGAATTTTCATCTGCAGGTCTATACTGCAGTCAGATTGAAAAAATAGATTAATTCTTTCTCCACAGCCCAACATGCAGAACAGTCACTACCCTGACATCACAGCATTCCTCCAAATGCACTTTGCAAAGTTCACCACTCATCCACTATTCCATGACAAAATACGACACTGAGAAACAAAACCACTTTTCATTAGCTCTCGAAGCAGTTCACAGACACTGAAAATGCATCTTCCTGACAGGTAAAGCCATCCTAGAAGTCATAAATACCGGAGGACACTAACAATTGGTTCCAATGCTTCAATAAATTTAGTCCCAAAACTGATTACATAAAGCAAACAATGTTTTCAAGTGTAATTACTTAGCAACCAAACAGATCTGCAGTGACTGAATATATTGCAAGAGATGGTCAGCTAATCAGCTGAGTACTGCTTACCAAGACCTACACTTCCAGACCAGAACACAAAAGCAACTGCCACTTAAGAGAGCCAATACTCCTCCCAAACTCAGCACATTCAACTTCTCTCCCTACACTGTCCTATGACTGCAATATGCAATCAGTAAAATAGAAGAAAAAGAACTCACACCAGCTATTTGCTGTCTTACAGCTGCCTGGGAGCACAGTCTGGTGAGTTTTCATCAGTTCATGTATACTCCTTATTTCTACACAAGCTTCCCAGTGGCAGGGTTTGTACCTATTACTCTAAACTCAGCACAAAAGCTGAGCACTCACAGCACCTTTAGCACAAATACACTAAATTCCAACACTTGTGCTAGACACAAGAGCATTCTACTGCTGGAGTCACTACCTGTCTTTTGCTGGTCTTCCTACCATGCTTCAATGCCTTGAGTTTTTCTCTGAAAAATCTTTATTCATGAATGTGCTGCATCTCCACACTCTGTTCAATTATCACTTTTTCCCTTTTCGACCTGTAAACTGACCAAAAAAAGTGTTCTATGCTAGATGTGATAAAGAAAATATGCAGGCTGGAGAGGCACAGAAGAAGCAAAGGAGAGAAGATAAAGTGGAAAATCCCCACCTATTATATCATTTGGAAGAAGATGCCAAGAGAAGGTAGCCAAAAATGAGGTTAGATGACTAATTTTTACACAGTCTATCACTTTTCAAACAGATATTCAAATTCAGCAAAAAATTCTAGGTTATGTCAGGATTTCCTGTTCTTCAATCAATGCTTTTTAAAAAGCATGGCCTGCTTGTTTAAAAAGAAGCGCTCCAAGGATGTGTTCTTTGAATTTTAAATTTTTTTATCAGACCTATTTTTTTAACAGTTTCTATCATATCAGTTGCAACAGTATACACTCATGGTGTAAATAGCAGTACTGTACAACATATTCCAAAAAGCTATTCAAATATTCCTAGTCAGAATTCAAACAATCATTGTTGCATTATCCCTGTGTATAACATGTTCCTTCAAAAGACTTCAAAATTAAAGGTGAAGACCTTAAAATATAAGTTTTATATAAAACTGCTAGAAAGAACCAGGAATTTTGCCAAAGACAGCAAAACATGCTTGCCCGCTAGATATAAATTGCAAAATCACTGCGAACATGAAAGAACAGGCTTCTTTGTCTATACTCATGTCCTATCAGTTTTATAGAATCAACTAAATTCCAAAGTAGTGTCATACTACAGTATATACTAACCTGGTGACTGGTGGCAGTGCCTTTAGTGTCTCACTCTGACAAATGAAGTATCTGACTGAAGTACAACATACGTGGATAACCGTAACCAAACCGAGCACAACAGCATCATGCTTGCTTGTTAAAAATAAATTATAAAAAAATGCCCCAAAATTCCTACAGAGCTACTTGCATGCAGATTGGAGAAGAACTGCATGTAGTGCTACAAGGCTGCTCACTGCTTCCAAGGAACCCTAAAATTGCTCCAGACAGCAGAAGAGCCTTGGGATTTGATCAGTAAGTATCACATGCTGAACATTTACATGTACATGGATCATACCCTAAGTCTAGCATCAACATTTAGAGTCACAGATCTAATCTGTGCTCAGAATACAAAATTAAGTTCTGTGTAATACAAGCCATAAATTTAATCCTGTACTTCCTTTCACCAAGCCCACAACTTCTTGCTGAATTAAGAGTGAACTTTAAAGGTACCATCAGTTCTTTAATTATAGAAATTAGATCTAAATAATCTCAATTTACTACCAGCATTGTACATCAAAATGGATGTATCACATAATCTGCCTCTTGATCTGACCTGCCCCAACTCCTACAGAGTATTACAAAGTCTTTAGACTATCCAAACTATCCAAAGCAACACTACCCATGCTGTCTAGCTCTGCCAAATCCTAAAACCTCTGTCACAGCCATCTTTCATCTTACCTATAAACAAAAAAATGAGCTGCTGCACGCTCTCCTGCTTCAATACAAGGTTTCAAAAACTGAAAAAGACAAATCTTTTCCAAAGTAAAAAACTTCCGCAGCAAAAGGTCAATTTTCTATTCAGCCTCTTATTGTTAAGCTTTCTTCCATTTAATTTGGATTTTCAGTCAGCAGTTCCCAAAATCAGGCTGACTCCAAAGTAATTACTTCCTTTAAGTCCCATACTAGACTCCAATTACTGACTGGAATTAAACTTACTTTTCCATTCAACATTGTCATAGTAGACTTACTGGAACCTACTATATCAATGGATCTCTTCCCACATAGTGCTGCATAATCAACTATATTCAATTTCTATAGAATATTCTCCATGGTTTACTTTGCATACAGAGATTAAATGGATCCATCACATCACTTGTAAAAAGAAGAAACAGACTGAAAAATTATATTCTGGTGTTTCCTCCAGTTTTCTGTCACGCAATTTCTGGTGTTTATTCTTAAGTAATTACCTAAATATTGCAATAAAGCTAATGTAAGATCTTGTTCTTTAAGTTTTGCGGGTTTCTCTGAAGGAATTCTATGTAATAAAACTTTCAGAAAAAAAAGACATTATCTGAAAGTCTGAGAATTGTGTCTTGTCATCTGGATAACATATAGAACATACAGTTCATAATCTTAATTGAAGTGCGTAAAAGTCAGGCTTTCCTTTACATGTTTGATTAAAAAGAAATGCTGAGCAGATAATTTTATTCAAGTTAGTGTATGTTAAAAGAGTGCAAATTCAAGAAACTGCTCTGAGTGTAAAAGAAACAAAAATAGAAGTTCCTATTTAGAAACAAAGTACTACTAAGTACACTGAGAAAAACCACAAAAGTTAAAGACAACCTAACTGAAAAGCTCTTTATATGCTCTCAACAAATTTTAAACGGTTCAAGTGTTCAATTTTATTTGAAATTGCTTTGGCTCCAGGCTACAAAACACATACTGAAGATAGATCACCACTGAACAATGGCATCCTGTAAATTGTACTGGAAAGCTCCAAAGGACCGAGTTATTTCTCCAGACTGCATAGAATGAAAGGTTTACCATCTTCCTAACCACTACTACAACATACTGAGCAGCCAAAAAGGCAAAGACTTTATCTAGTAAAGCTAGTTTTCTTGACAGCAACCAAGAAAGACAAACCTATGTATTCAGATTTTAAATACTGTAATTTAACAAACAAGGAGACTTCATCCAATCTCTCCAGGACAGTTTTTCTAATGGAAGTTCTGCAAACCTTGTATTACAGACCAAGAAAAAGTTAAATTACTATCACTGTACCTACCTGCTAGATTAGAAGTAGTTAGCTTTTAAAACAAGCAATATCTTTCATCCCAAGTTTGGCAAATAAACAACTACAGCTTCACAAAACATAATCAGGTAAAATTGCAACCTAACAAGTGACAGACACTTACCAATACACACATCTATTTTCCCCTTGATAGCAGCCTCGTGCAAAGGAGTGTAGTTCCAATTGTCCCTAGCGTTTGGGTCTGCCCCCTGACACAGCAGCAGACTGACCACTTCTGCATGACCAAAGGAGCAGGCGTTGTGCAGGGGTATCAGTCCTCCGTCATCACGAGCATGAACATTGGCTCCTGTCTGCAGCAAGTGCTCTACAACATCCTTCCTTCCAAAACCTGCAAGAGAACATATTTCTGTTCATTTGGCTGGCAAAACAACGTGATTTAGTATCTAAAACTGTTCACTCTTGGTTCAGTGTACATTATTCATGTCCCTCATCTACTTCTTGGTTCATTTCACCATAAAGTCAGACTCTATTCACCTGCTCAAACAACAGCTGGACAATTCACTTACAGTCATGACAGAGCTGAACGGTGTTGTATTACAGCCTGCCTGGCTGCCACTCTATCTCATTAAGAAGTTCTACAAAGGCTTCCCATTCTTTTTCAAGAAAAGCTTATTAAGAATTTTAAAACATTACATCATCTGTATGTGCCTAAAGCAAGTGTCTTACACACTATCTCTTGGAATAGGTCTTCATCTTGGAGAAAACCTCCTACATGTCCTTGAAGGACACTGCCACTGCTTAAGCAGAACAACCTTATCTCAACCCAAACTACATTCTTGTTCTTTTACAAACAGTCTTGACTACTTCCAACTGACAGACCAAGGCATTACAGACAGGCAGACCCGAGACCTCAGCTGGGAAATAAAGCCTCAGGAAGGTCTCAGCCTAGGAACGCAGCCTCTTTTATGACCAGGGAAGACACCGCCATAAAGCCAGCACCATTAAACTAATATACTTCAGAATTTGGCATCAGCATGCCAGCTGTTGTCCACAATGAACCTGGAAAGGTTCTACTGTCCAAATCTGCCTCCTATTGCCCCAAATGTCTTAGTTCAGCAGTCTCTAAACTTTTGACTGCACACACCAATCAGTAAAAATATTTTTGCGCATGCATCCCCAATATACGTATATTTAGAAGTCATATATATGCACAACTGCATTATTACATAATTGTAAACATGCACAAAAATAGCAACTTTGAAAGGCTGAGATAAAGATGAAATAAATACTGTTTTAAAATGTTTATGATATTATTGATGGTACAAAATAGCTCTTCTTCCTGCACCCCAATGAAATATTTTGCATATTCCACTTTGGAGACTCCTACCTTAGAGGACATGAACAAAAATCAGGCTCAAGAGGGACAGTTTGAACTAAAACAGAAGTGTTCGTTTTTATATTAGGTTGCATCTCAAAGGCTAGATTGCATTTCTTATAAACCTCAGGGCTAAAAGCAGTATCACTGGAGATTTTAAAAGACTGTCACATCAACAGTTATTGTCTCTTCTGGTAATCAATCATGTGTAGCAACCAGATTAGGGGTTAAGAATCTTATGTGTATGAACTGTGTTTATGAAACAGCAGAATTAAATGCTGCAGTAAGTGCAATTCCAGAAAAGTGGTGCTAATTGTATTAATTCCACAAAACAAACCATAACTAAAGACATAACTACATTTCTAGAAGACAAAGTTCAAGGGAAGCAACAAAGAAGCTGTCAGTTCTCCTTGAAATGACCGCGTAACTCAGGCACAGCAAAATGCTGCTGAAACAGTGACATAAACTGTTCTCAAAAGTCAGCACCTCTGTGGCAGGCAACAACTCATGCATGATACACACCCAGACGCTCACTTCTAGGACAGACTGTGGCAGTTCACTCCTTGGTTAATCCCATGGTAATGCAGCTCAAGGGCCCCAGCCAGCAACTCCAGCCTGGTCACTTTTTGACAGCTGTAAGCATTCCCCCATTCCCACTGTACAGAGCACTCAGCTGCTTGCAGCAGAGATGCTGGGCCATTAAAAATTACAAGTTAGCACACTGAGCAGAGACCAAAGTGGGTTTTCTCTAATACATGGGGGTAAACAGTAGTTCAGCAGCTGCTCCACAAGCTGCTGAGCCACACCAGCAGCAGGAAAACTGGCACACAGTCAGCAATACAGTTTTAGTCCACCACTGCAGATGAGTCAGAGCTTTTTGGTACGTTATATACTGATCACTGCCCATTAGAAATAGAAATTACATTACAGGAACAGAAGCATGTGGATCAAAGCTGGCATTAGTACGAATTATATTTATTTGTCATGACAAGACTGCTATCAGAACATACGTTTCTCTTAACTGAATTGTCAGCAAGGCCACTGCTACTGTAAATCACTGCAGCTTCCAGAAAGAAAACTCATTGTTTTGTTTGTTTCTGTTATAAAGCAGTCAAGAAACACCACCTGTAAGTCTCCATATAGAAAGTGACTGCTTAAGTGGGTGCAACAAAAACCAAAGAATACCTGGTACCCCAGCAAAGGTAACAGGCCTGGGACATAAGGACCAAGAAATAAGCCCTCGAAGTTCACACATTTATATTGTTCTTGACTGGCAAAGGAAAATTGAGCAAGACAAGAAATAAAAAGGATGCTTTCAACTAAACAGTAAATCAATGAATTTTATTAGACTTTAGTTTTTACAAACCGGACTATTAACAACAGTGCCAAAGCTGCTTAAGCATTTGGTTTACATGTACTTCTTGTCTCTCAAGGAAAAACCACCTAAGTATATCTGAAATCCAAGATTCCTTTTCAAATTGTTCACTGTTTCAGGACTATACACACATTTCTTCAAGATGTTGCTGGACATGGGGTCATTGTTAAGGGTATCTTTGGAAATGCCAGCAATAAACACTTTGCAGTTTTTTGTGAATTACCTCTTTTGTTCAGTCCTTAAAAAGCACTGTAAAGGTTACTGTGATGTTATCCCACTACACCAACCATCTTTCAGAGAAAGAGTAACCAATTACGGGAATAGCTTCCCCACCACCAACAGTAAATCTAAGGTGTTGAATTGACAGAGTGCTAGAAAGACTTCAAAATTATCCCATGACCCAATTTGATAAAGCAGTTGTAGCTACCAAAATTTCTGCAGTGTCTGGGTCATCTTGTTTAAAAAAAAAAATAAACCAAAACACATGCAAAGCCATTTTTGACTTATGAAGCACATCCAGTTCAGCTTAAGCCGTAGAAACCTATTCGATGTCATTTAAGATTACTTTTTAAACCCTACTCCTGCATATTTCCAGTGTATCTTTAATTTACAAAGTCTAAGGAAGAGTTCCCAAGAAAGGACCTGTAATCAAAGATCCCAAAAGACAATCCTACAGAAGGTTCCTACAGAAAACATCCACAACCAGGGTAACCACAGAGAAGAGTCCCATTTAAAGGCCCAGTATGCAAGCTTGTTTTGATGAGATTCATCTGTCAGCTTCCATATCACACTCATGGACAGGGTCACTTTAATAAGGCAAAACACTTCTGTAAAAACCTTTACACAGGTAAAATGCACAAGCTTTGCCCTCATTTTAGATTCATGACACAATTCAGAAGTTTCAGGCAAGTTGTAGTACCTCAAAAAACACTGTCCCTGAGAGAAAAGAAGCAGAAATTCTGTTATAAAAACACAGTAGCAAAGTAACATCTGTAATTTAAGGGTTAAATTAAGTCATCAACCAAATCAAAGGAAAGGCAAAAATTCTGAGTGACTGACAGACTCTTCATTTCTCCAGTTACCTCACAGGAACAAATGAAGACAAAGGCTTAGTGAAAGCCAGGAGCTGGACACAGCTATGACAGCTTTGTATAAATCAAGACACCAGCACAACAATTCATAGGAAATGCCACTTAACCAGTTCTCTGCCAATGATGTATTCTTGCCTTTTTTCCACTTCATACCTGTCACTTTAGGGTGAAAGTGGGGAAAAAAAGCTTTAGGTAGCAAGCTGGCAGATTGAAAATTAAGCTAAATAAAAATTTTAAATGCCATCAGAGAAGATGGCACACAAAGACACCACCAAATGCTTACTACTGCTGCAACATGTCTTGCTCTCCTGTCACATCCTGCTCTGAGACCATGAGCTGAACCACCTCTTCTTGTGGCATTTGACCAAAGGAACAAGAGGCAATGGGCTGAGCATGCTGAATGATGAGAGAGGGATGCAAGCAAAGTAACAGGAACACCAGCTGTACCCTTCATTACATACTCCCATTAGGGTTTCCACTTTAAACCTCCTTTCAGTCAGTCAAAAGCTTCACATGGTAATAGTTTACAGACAATCTAATAACTAATAGTCACAAAAGACATAATTCTTTGCTGAATTTTCAGAAAGTTTGGTGAAAAACCAATTGACTTCACTCCAGAATTGGAAGAATGCTTTCCCTGGTAAGTACAATACACCAAGTAGTCAGTTTGATCAGTTTAAGTACAGCTGAACTGTTTCACCCACTGCCCAATTAATGTCACTTTATCACAGCATAGCAAGAACTCCTCCAAATGCCAGTTCCAACCTTTGCAAAGCTGCTGTTATGTGCACAGTTTGACTTATGACATGGAAGACTCATGATTCTCATTAGGTGTTTTTTTCCTCCTCCTTTTACCTGCTTGCTTTTAAGAACAAGACTACAAAAGGAGTTAAATTTTACAGAAGTGTATAATCACAGGAGAAGCACACCTGTAGGTATCACTGGGACCTTAAGCAAAGCTGGAAAGATGCTCTTATTAAATGTAATCCCACTTGTTAGAGCACTAAACATAGTTTATACGGGAAAACAAGCCCTTGAGGTGGAGGAGCACTCAGACACATGACCTTTTCAGAATGGTTTTATGCTAGAAGCAAAGGGTGAAAGAAGTCCAAGCTAAGTCATTGTGTGTCTCTGCTTTAGTAGAGCACACACTGGGATCAGATTATTTCCCTAAGACTTTCCCCTGCACTTCTCCCACTTCAGTAGACAGAACGCAATTAAACTGAGTGATTTAACTAAGTAAATTGAAAAGTCTTCAAGCTGGGAAAAAGAGCACCTGGTTCAATATTACTGAAGGTCTAAGATTTTGCACTTATATCCTCTTGTAAATTCCTTCAAAGAATTTTTAAATGGGAAGGAGACACATTGCACAAAGTATTAGAAGATAATTCAAGAGAACAAGTTACTAGTCACAAAGAAAACAAGCTGAAACTTGCTATGAAGTAATACACTTGTGACACTAACAGAGTTCATGTACCACAAATGCTACCAAAAACATAAAAGAAGGAATTTCAAAGTAAAGGCCAGTAACTTATTGATTCATCTTTTTTTTACATGAAAAAGTGTGCATTTTGCAGGCTCCGAGGCTGTAAGACTGACAGGATGTTTCCTAATTGACCACACAATTTACGTTCTTCATTGTATCCATATGAATCCAGCTGAAAATTATTAAGCCCATTTTAATTTGCACAAGGCAGAATTAAACAGTCACTTGGCTTTACAAATACCTGTGTGAGGTCAGACATCTCTTCTATGACAAGGACACAGGGGACAACTGCAACAAGTTGAGTCAGAGAAGTTTAAGAATGATGTCTCAAGCAAAGCTTTCCAGTGCAATGTAATCTAATTTGCTGTACATTGTACCACAGGTGGAGTGGTCGATTGAGGTGTCTCTGCAGAGAGCGGAAGTGTGTAGTAAGTTACCAACTACTTCTTGCCATTTCCTGGCTCTCCCTCAAGGAACACTCAGTAGCTACTTATATCAGCTCTGCCTCAGCAGTGGCTTATCTTACATATGTCAAAGCAGCTTGCATTTTTATGATTAACAGCTTGCTAGCAGACAAACCAACTTGATCAGCTCTCTTAAACTCTGACCACTGACTGCTTCCCAGCCCAAGAGAGACCCCTTTGGCTTCAGGATTAAAGCCATATACTCCAGAAATTTTCAAAAGCATAGTTTATGCTAGCCTTCACAAAGCAATTAGACTTCCAGCGGTTATTAGTAGTGATATCAAAGGTATGCTTAGAACAAAACTGCTTTTCCCCAAGAGCTTTTTGCCACTACTAGACACATAAGCAGAAAGAAAACAAGCTGTATCACTGATGCTTTAACAAGTCACCTTAAACCAGATTTCTCCAAGGCTGAGCTTCAGTGAGATCACCAAGAACACTCCACTCCGTGATCCCAGCTTTGTAACTTCTGAAAGCCACTCCTGGAAGCCTCTACCTCTTCTTGGTACAGAAGTGGGCATTAAGCCACAGTTCAGCAATTATTATTAGTACTCTCTATATCCCTGGGTAAAACACTAGAAAGACAATATCTGTAAAGCTAAAAGAATGTGCTGCACAAGAACTTGAGGGGCTAACTTCATGATCAAAAATTTCCCATTAAATGGGTGTGGAACTGGACAAGCTTATGACTGTGGCTATATGAAGAAATTGAGTAAGACTCAGCTTATTTCTACCAGGTCCATCCACCTAGTCACTTCTGAAAGAGGTGCTATTATTAATGATTTACAGGAAGGATGAGGTCCAAAAACATATGAACCAGGGTGTCAGCAGGAAATACATATGTATCCTTTTGTAGGGCTCAATGTTGTTTCAGAAGGGAAAAAGCAAGTCTGTTACCAAGCTGGCTGCAGGAAAAAGTTGTAATTTCAGACAAACACTCACAGGAGTTCTCCCCATCCAGGCATATCAATGGTAGAAAAGCCACAGAAAATCAGCCTTGGTATGTGAGTGCTATGCATGGAGGATGACACACACAGAGCCATGAACGCATCACTGTCAACCTGCTTAAAACACAATGGCCCAATACAGGCACTTCAACTCGTAAACCACATAATGATGCACAGGATATATCTTAGGCTGAGAGTGAAGTCACACCATATCCCATACAAATTATACCTAACAGGAGACACCTTATCACATAGACTAGAATCATCCAACTATTAAAAAAAGTCAATAGCATTCCCCAACAGGAAAAAAATCTACCTCTCACATACACACAGAAAAAGCAATCATTTGGTTATGCTGGCAAAAAAGGTATTTTTTTCAACTATGTGACAACACCACCATCAAATGCAGAATTGTCAGGCCAGTTTACAAGAACAGAAAACACTGGCGTGACAAGTATTTTCAGCTACTGAGGGGCATATGATACAGTAAAGATGTTCTTATTTTGGTGAAATAAACAATGACAGTTAAGATCTTTCTCAAGGAAAAGAGGTAACATCTTTAGATCAAAGGAATGCAGTGGAAAGACAAGCGAGTGAAACAGTTTGTCTCATTCAACCCAGTTTGAAGAAGGGAATCGTTAAGCAGAACACAGAATATTCCACTGAAGAGGGTGCAAAGTACAAGAGAAAACAAGTTACTTCTAACATAAGTTAACAGTCCAATTATTTAATGAACTCCCTACCACAGGATGATCCTCTAATAACATGTAAAAACTGGGTTTTGTTCAAACAATTGCTGAGCTACAAACTGCAAGAGGAGTACTCAGAGAAGTATCACATGAAGAGGGCAAGCGTATAACTCTTCCCTAGATATCTGCCTTTGGCCACTAGTATGGATAAAAAGTTAAGCCAAACATACCTTTGTTCATGCTTAGCACAGTTGCTTTTAAAATTTTTTTTAGTTATAAGGAGGCTAGTTTTCATTGAAATAAACTGAATGTTAAAAGCTATGCATACATTAATACCTCCACTTAATTTCTTGTGTGTGTGTGTTTTAAAGTCACTCAATCACTTTCAAGTCTTTAGAACCTGCTTTGTGGGTGCTGCTGGACAATATCCAAGGCCTGCACTGGTACCAGAGACTCAAACATCCTGCAATCCACACAACAGTTGAGACAGTACTGAGTCTTCCCCTGTCCAGGCAAGAAGGATGAAAGGAAAATGATCCTTTGCTCAACCTCTTCCCGCTTGCAAGAGAGGCCTCTATCATCCTGATATGGCCTCAGTATTAATTTCTGCCTTATTAATAGCTAACCAAAGCAGGTCAGATTTATTCAGCACACTACCTGACACTTCAACACAGAACTGAAGAACCAATTCCCCTTTATTCAGTTCAATTGGCAATTCAATTATCCCAAACAGAGAAAATGTGGATAACACTGTTGCTTCAATTTGAAGCAGCCATGCACAATTTATCGGGAAGTGAATAATGGACAGGTGACTCAAACTTCTAGAAACAGATTTAGACCTATCCCCAGCTTTTAAAATAATTGGTAACAGATTTCAGCTCTTGTCCTACCTCCAGCTTACACATATGCTAAGGATTCTGAGTGCTCTCAGAAGGCCCTCTTTATATAGTCCTTCTGCCATGAGAAAGGACATAAAGGTGATTTTCAAATTAGAAACCTTACAAAGCTTAAGGAAACCCAAACTTAGTACTTTTTACAAGGAACTATAACTGGGGTAGTTGTCCTTCCCTATTACAGTAAAAGAACTTAACTGCCTGGCACTGCTGCCAAGCAGGACATCTGAAAAAACAGACTGAGCTGGGGAGAAGTCCAGTACGCTGTGGGAGGGGGAAGGAAAAAAAAAATAAAACGCAGTCCCAAAAATGGGAAATGAAGAAGAAATAAGAATTCCTCTTTCACAAATCACAACATCAGAAGAGAAACTCTATTCATCTAAGAGTTTAGCTTCAAGAAGTTTGAAAAAAAGCAGTTTAAAACACAACATACTGCACTCTCAACCACCCATTCCCCTAGTGAAGGCCATACAATCCACACCTAGGTATGGCTCGTAAACATGAGCTATTATCCAAAACACAGCTTCCTATACACAGCAGACTGCTATGCTCATAAGCAAACAAGTTTTGTGTTACCTTTGGCCCACAAAAGAGATCAAATCAACGCACTGCATCACTGGCAGGTATACACTGCTTAAGATCAGCTGCATTCAAAGAACATGCTTGCTTACAGGCCTTTCCAAAATGCAGCATCTCAAGATCTTTGCAATAAGAAAACTGCCTAATGCTCTTACATGTAATCCACTTGGACCAGACATGCAGCGATTTGAGATAAAATAGGTATGGTATCTAAGGAAAGTCTTTAAATCTAGAAAAACAGATATGGGAATTTGTTAGGTACAAGAACTTCATCTGCTATTTTCCTCATGCTACAAGAAATCACCTTCCACTGCTATTACAGTAACATCTTAATGACATTATCAACTTTCAAAACCTTACCCCCTTAAGTAAGTTTTGTCCTAGTAAGTTTCTTCTCTAATCAGAGCAGAAGTTAACCATTGCAACTTCAGCACTACAGTTTGTACTACCACTGAAGTTACAGCCTGAGATCTCAGAGTTTTAGGGGAAGCAGCAAGGTCAAACTTTAAGTCTGAATCCAAAATTAGCAGAGCAGACTCAAGCCTTCCAAAACTTTAAGAACTTCATAACCACACATGCAGTTGGTACCAGCATTATGTTCCAGGGTTCCTCAAAATTAAAGCCATCTCCATACCCCAGAAGTCTGCTGTGTTTTAAACTCCACTTGCGTAAGCCCTGCTTCAGCAGTAGAGCTCAGGGATCAGAGAAGAAAGAAAAGGAAACAGCTCAGGACCAAAAGTTCCCTTAGGAGCATTGTCAAATGCCTCTTGTACTTTGAAAATGAAAACAAACCCAGACAATCTCAGTGTGTGTTATCTGACTGATAAATTGTACAGCACTATTCAGAGTTCCAGGCAACACTATGTCGTAAAATGTTCATTTTGCTATTGATTTCAACAGTGCTTTAGAGCCATATGCCAGCATTTAAACACTGACCACTCAACACAGACTTGTTAATTATCTTAATTTACGTGTACCAGTGCACCACAAAGCTCAAACAAGATCTGTGCACTTCACTACATAAGGTCCAGTTCTGTAACACTGTGGCACACCTCAGAAAGCTCTCAGACTGACCACAGACCTAGCAACTGTACAAATCCTGAGTTAGGAGTAATGATGTAAAAGACCTTCATTTTACTTTTATCATGAATTTTGTGTGCCTTGTGCCCCCAGAGAACAATACACCCTGTAAGAAATATTCTTTTTAGGAACAGCAGTAATCTGTTACAGCTCTATTTGCCAAAACGTAATACTTACTTCCAGTTAGTCTACACCGTTGGACCTTACTGCTAAATTGTTTTTATAACATTAGTTCTGAACACAATGACATCTCTTCTCTGCAGAAAGTGGTGTATTCTCTCCTGGACACATCTGTAACTTCTACAGTTCCCTTGTTCCACTTGACCCCTTTCCCCAGCCTACTCAGACCACAAGAGATGCAGACATCAACCAGCAACCATGTCCAAATGAAAGCAGTTACAAAGTATAAGGCACCAGAACTGATTCCCATTAAGTACATGTGCATCACAGGAGTCCCTGAGCTGTTACAACACACGTGAAACCCTTACTTCAAGCCAACTCTGTCCTGAATTTCAGTTTCTCGCTTCCTGAGTCCACTGCACAAGTTTGCAGCAGCCCATGGATATCAAACACAGAGATCACCGTCCATACTCTCAGATCTTACAGCCTCTTTACGCTTCCAGGATCTCCTCTCCCACTCATCTCACCTAGAGGAAGGGGATTTAACAGTCATCTCTCAACAGCGTGTAGCGAAACGCCGCCGGGGAAGAGAGTGTGCTCACACTCTTCCTCCCAGCTTAGGCTTGCCCACTCCCGAACCACCGAGGCGCTGGAGGCCTCCTGCCCGAAGCTACTCCAGGGGAACCCTCCCTGTCCCGCTCGCTGTCACTGCCCTGGCCGGGCACGGGAGGCCCCGGTACCCACCGGCGGCGAAGTGGAGCGGCGTGGACTTGCGCCCCGCCATGTCCTTGGCGTTCACGTTGCCCGTGTCCACAAGGCGCTTCACGCGCGTCACGTCCCCATTCCTGCAGGCCTCCAGCAGCTCGCGGAACGCCCCGCTCGCCGCGCCCGGGCCCGCCGCTTCGGGACTCTCGGCCGCCGGGCTCGACGCCGCCGACGACGAAGCGGACGAGGAGGACGAGGATGAGGAGGAGCCGCTGGAGCTGCTACCCGAGCCCGGCGGCGGGGCCGGCGCGGCGGCGCCC
>VZTE01004632.1:2161100-2184757 GCA_013397775.1 Eulacestoma nigropectus | reverse complement strand
GGCGGCGGCGGCGCTGGGGGAGCTGGAGGCGCTGAACCTGAGCGGGCGGGGGCTGGAGGAGCTGCCCGAGGAGGTGGGCGCCGCCCTGAGCGGGCTGCGGGTGCTCAGCCTGCGGCGCAACCGGCTGGGCCGCCTGCCCGCCGCCGCCCTGCGCCACCTGGGCCGCCTGGCCGAGCTCGACCTCAGCCACAACCGGCTGCGGGGCCTGGGGGACGGCGGGGCGCTGGCGGGGCTGCGGGGCCTGCGCAAGCTCAGCCTCAGCCACAACGAACTGGGCGCCGAGGGCCCGGGGCTGCCCCCCCGCCTCGCCGAGCTGGGCTGCCTCGAGGAGCTCGACCTCAGCTTCAACCGCCTGCGCCGCCTGCCCGAGGGCCTGGGCCGTCTGCGGCACCTCCGCACCCTCGACGTCGACCACAACCTGCTGCCCTCCTTCCCTGCCCCGCTGCTGGAACTGGCCGCCCTGGAGGAGCTCGACTGTTCCGGCAACCGCCACCTCGGGGCTCTGCCCGAGGGCATCGCTGCCCTCCGCCGCCTCAAGATCCTCTGGCTCAGCGGCACCGGGCTGGCATCCCTGCCCGAGGGCCTCTGCCAGCTGAGTGCCCTCGAGAGCCTCATGCTGGACGGCAACCGGCTGCAGGTGCTGCCCACTGGCTTTGGCAAACTGCAGCGGCTCAAGATGCTGAACCTCTCATCCAACCTGCTGGGGGAGTTCCCCTCTGCCATCTTGGCGCTGCCCAGTCTGGAAGAGCTCTACCTGAGCCGCAACCAGCTCACCGTGCTGCCCCCTCACCTCTGTCAGCTCCACCAGCTCCGCACTCTCTGGCTGGACAACAACTGCATCCGCTACCTGCCTGACTCCATCGTGCTCCTCCACAGCCTGGAGGAGCTGGTCCTGCAAGGCAACCAGATCGCCATCCTGCCTGAGGGCTTCGGGCAGCTTTCCCGTGTCACCCTGTGGAAGATCAAAGACAACCCCCTCATCCAGCCCCCCTATGAGGTGTGCATGAAAGGCATCCCCTACATTGCAGCTTACCAGCAGGAGCTGGCCCACTCCCAGCCTGCCCTCAAACCCCGCCTCAAGCTGGTCCTCATGGGCCTAAAGGATGCGGGAAAGACCCTGCTGAGACGGTGTCTCATGGAGGAAAATGGGCAGAGAGAGGACATGGGGAGCCTGGAGGCAGGGAACACCCAGCACAGAGGGTTTCCTGGGCAACAGCAGGACATTGGGAGGGTGACAGTTGGGTGTTGCCCCTTTGCAGAGCCTCAGGACAATTCCTCAGCTTGGGTACCTGTCATGCAGCAGGTGGAACATCTCCCTGTTGAGCGGCAGGATATCCCTTCGCGTGTGCCCTCTCACCGAGCGAAAGGGGAGACACCATCCCCTGCACCGTCACTGCCACCCAATGCTCCCCAAGTACCACTGGGACTAGGACTATCAGGAGGCAGTAAGGGCATCGAGGTGATGGACTGGACAGCGGATGCAGAGAGGGGCCTGACATTTATTGTGTATGAGCTGGCGGGGGACCCAAGCTATGATGTGATCCAGTCTTTTTTCCTCTCTCCTGGAGCCTTGTATGTGCTGGTGGTGAATTTGAGTGCCTACGTCCCTCAGCACTTCTACCCCTCTGTGGGCTATTTCTTACACTGGCTCAGTTCCAAGGTGCCCCATGCTGTGGTGTGCATGGTGGGAACCCATGCCGACCTCTGTGCGGAGCGGGAGTTGGAAGAGAAGTGCTTGGACATCCATCACCAGATTGCTCAGCAGGAGAAGAGGGATGCTGAGGGACTCCAGAGCTTAGTCCAGCAGGTGGATGAGGCTCTGGGACAGGACTTTGACCTGCGCTGCTCCAGCCCGCACGCTGCCTTTTACGGAGTCTCGGAAAAGAACTTGAGGCGAAAGAAGGCCCAGTTTCAGTATCTTCTCAACCACCGGCCACAGATCCTCTCTCCAGTGCTGCCTTTCAGCTGCCAGGACCGTTGCCAGGTGCGTCGCCTGCAGGACAAGCTCCTCTCGGTGGCTGAGCACCGGGATATCTTCCCAAACCTGCACCGGGTGTTGCCCAAGTCCTGGCAAGTGCTGGAGGAGCTGCACTTCCAGCCACAAGCTCAGCAGTTGTGGCTTAGCTGGTGGGACTCTGCCCGGCTGGGCTTGCAGGCAGGCCTGACAGAGGATCGGCTCCAGAGTGCCCTGTCCTACCTGCACGAGAGTGGAAAGCTGCTCTACTTTGAGGAGCATCTCACCTTGCGGGAGTATGTGTTCCACAACCTGCCGCGGCTCATTGACATCCTCAATGTCTTTTGCCAGTGGGATGCGACAGTGCTGCTCCAGAAACTGCTCAGCGACCCCCAGATTGATGAACTGAGGACCGCTCAGCTCCATCATTACGTGGAGGGCTTCTTGCTGCATGGCCTCCTTCCTGCTCATGTTATCCGTCTCCTTCTTAAGCCCCACATCCAGAGCCGGGAGGATCTGCAGCTCATTCTGGAGCTGCTGGAGAAGATGGGGCTATGTTACTGTGTCAACAAACCCAAATGCAAGCCCTTAAATGGGGCAGCTGCTTGGTACAAGTTTCCCTGCTACGTGAAAAACGAGGTGCCCCATGCAGAGGCGTGGATCAACGGCACCAATCTAAGCGGACAGTCCTTCGTGGTCGAGCAGCTGCAGATTGAATATAGCTTTCCATTCATTTTCCCACCCGGCTTGTTTGCACGCTACAGTGTCCAGATTAACAGGCACGTGGTTCAGCGGTCAGATGGCAAATACCAGATTTATGCCTACCGGGGAAAGGTGCCTGTGGTGGTGAGCTACCGGCCTGCCAGGGGAGCTCTGCAGCCAGACACTCTGTCTATCGCTAGTCATGCGTCCCTACCAAATATCTGGACTGCTTGGCAAGCTATTACGCCTTTAGTGGAAGAACTGAATGTCCTGCTCCAGGAATGGCCGGGCCTGTACTACACTGTGCATGTCCTCTGTTCAAAATGCCTTAAAAGAGGGTCACCCAACCCACACGCTTTTCCAGGTAAGGCACAGCCCAGCTTGCCTTTCATCTCTTCTGGAGCTTTGCCCCTTCTAGAAGGTGTCACCCCTAGCTCTGTTTCTTTTTTTCTTTTTTTTTTTTTTTCTTTTTTCTTTTCTTCTCTGCTCTGACTCCTTTCCCTGGTGGTTTGAGTCATGAGAGAAAATATTAGGGTAGCTCCAAGGAGACAGGCTTAAAATAACCCTATTCTGAGAGGAGGGGGGTGTTACATCCCCCTTTGTCTGCGCCTTTTCTCTCTGCTTTTTGGGTTTTGGCCCTGAGGGTCGGCGGTGCCATTGTTGAAAAGGCTCTGACCCGTCCTCCTTGTTTTGATTCCTTTGAATGGGACTGTGGTGTTGGAGGTTTTTTTCCCCCTTGTTCCTTTTAGCCTGCAGCTCCCACTTCCTTGGAGCTATTTGTAAACACGAAGAGATGTCTAAAACATTGCAGGTGTCCCCCATCCCCCACTTCAACCCTCCACCCCCAAAACCTGGCCTGTGCTGCAGCCTCTCTGAATGCAGGAAAGCTCCTGGTAGACAATGGGTGTGTTGGTCTCCATAGCCCTGTGTAAAAAGAGCTTTCTCTGAGCCCTGTCTCTAGCAGGAAGCATTCCTCCCTGAAGAGAGAAGGATACTCCATCTTCTTTGTTTAAGTGTCTCACCTAGACGTGATTCCCAGACTGTGCCTTTTGGAGCTGTTCTTGAGAGCATTTTATTTTCATTCCTTTCTCTCCCTTCATCAAACGAAATGATGATAACCTCTCTCCTCTGGAATGTGACTGGTCGCGGTGCTTTTTAAAGCTGTCGCCTCTAAAGTTGTGATTTTCATTGGTGATGTTTTCCAGCAGTATCTGTTTTACTTTGTGTGTGCAGGTACTGCCTTCTAACTAGTGTCCTCCCAGCTCTGCTTGGGTTCGCTCTGCGGCTTGCAGGGTGCCATGGGAAAGGTGCTTTGATGTGTAAATCTGCATGAAATCAAAACACACTCTGGACTGTGAGCAATGCTCCAGAAATCTGCATTTTAACAACCATGTTGGAGGTGTGTTGGAACATTATTAAGAGGTAGCCTGAAATTGTGCAGGGAACTGTAGCATGATTTGAGTTAAAGCAAGCAGTGGTGCTGAATTTGTTAGTAAGCAAATGTGATTAATAAGGTGTGGGCTTTTTTGGGATTGTCTTGAGGTTTGGATTTTTGGTTTTTGTTTTGAGGTTTTTTTTTTCCCTCTGGACATTTAGAATAAGGAGATGCTGTTTGCTCCTCAGCCTGAGTCCTGGCTCCATCAACTGTATCTCCCTCTAACTGCTCACTTATGTAAGAGCCATTGGACTGCGGGGGTGAACCCATGCTGTGAGACATGCTGAGTTATATCTTGCTGTTGACATGGTGCTTAGGGCAATGTGATCTGCTTTCAAAAAAAAACCCTGGAAAGAAAAAAAACCAAACCTGCCACAGAATCCCTGAAAAAACCCCCAGCAAGCAAACCAAACAAAAAACCCTGACAACCCTCCCCAAAACCCCACCAAAATTAGTCAAGACAGCAATCATGTACATGCAGTGTGATGATGTCCTGGGCACCTATTGAAGATTTAGCTTATCTGCAGTCCTGTATCTCCTTTATTTCTTCTTAACTGGTGAATGCTTTGTGGCTGTGCGTTTTCTCCCTGTGAGTAGATGATGCTTTAAAAGTGAAATCTGAAGAGGCGCCAGACTATCTGCAGGCAGTTGGTGTTGTTGCTGACCCCAGTGATAGAGCAGGTTCAGAAGCATGAGAGGGGTATTGAAGGGCCTTTTCCTTTGGATTTGGCTGTGCTGTCTATGTTTCCTTAGAAGTGGGAAAGGATTGCTCTCTCCTGGGGGCCAGGCCAGGTGTTTTGAGACGGGAAGGCACAGGTGAGCAGGGTGCTGAGCATAGGAGGAGCTGGGGCTTGTGTACCAGGTCTCTGAATGGCACCTGGGTGATGCTGCCTCTGGAAAGGGGCTGCAGCATTGCTGAGGAGCTCCAGCAGGGAAGTCAGGCCTTGCTATCAGGGGCACAGGATAGCATCCTAGGTGTGACCCTGCCTTGGGGCAGGGCATGACTCTCTTAAACATGGATACTGTGTGACTCTAGCTGGGAGAACAGCAGACAAACATGTTTAAAAGGCAAGACTGATCTGTGGAAATGCTGAAGAGTGATTAAAGGCTGCAATTTATTGAGAAACCTACTTGTTGTCTTGGATTATGCTTAGATCTAGCCCAGCTGTGATCTGGACTATATGAAAAATCTGAGTTGTGATTTAGCTTGGGAGGCCTGTATGTCTGCATTTAATCTAAAATATTCTTTGCTGTGTCTAAATAATCTTTGCTGTGTGTCTGCTCTATGAATAAAAGACTGTTTAGGAGCCCCTAAATGGCAATCGTGAAGCTGAAGACTTTTTTTCCTCCTGATTTTGTTGATCGGGAGGCGTGCATGTTTAAAGTCATGTTGCCAAGCTTGCTGTCATGCAAGTGAATCATGATTGGTGTCATTTTTGACAAGGAGTAGGAAAGAGATGGGTCCAATGTTACAAAAATATGTAGGGAGGGAGATGTCTGTGTTTCTTTCCAAGCTCTTTAAGTGGAAATCCCTGACAATTACAATGCTCCTAATACTCAAATAGGTCTGTGGGTTTTTTAGGACTGCACTGAAGAAGTGCTTTGCAGCCAGTTGACCTTAATAAGGGAAATATTTCTGTGGAGACACTGCCAAATTTGTGCTCAAAAATGGAAGTGCAGTCTGGCTCCGTGTGGTTGTGCAGTCTGTGTCGACATTCATGAAACTGATGGTGCATTCTTTGGTCATCCAAAATTTTTATTGGAATCCCCTTCAAAAAGGCAGTTCATGAGTTGAGGATTAATCTTTGCTTTTCCTCTCCTTCCCTTTCCTCTCTGTCCTGCACACTATACCTTCCAGTATCAATAATACACACAGAAATACTCTAGGAACAAGCTACTGTGTGTAGAAATGGTTAATAAAAATTTAGATTCTGGATTCAGTTTTCTGAGGGCTTATTGCAAACAGTGAATGAAAGTGATACAAAAATGCCTTGTTAGGGTCCTTTTAAGGAAGTTTTGTGTTTGAAGCAGTTTTGTAGCTGGGTGAAATAGTAACTGAATTGGCATCTGAGCTGGAATCTCAGTGTGCTTTGAGGCTGCAGTCATCCACTCTGCTGAAAACAACTCGGTGTGTTTAGTATTTTTTTTCTTTATATATGCACTATATATAAATAAAAGTGTCCTTACTAGGCTAAGAAAGTCATATCCCTGCTTGGAGTGACCAACAGGAAGGGTTCACCTCTCCAAGGTGATAAGACCTCAGATGGGTCATCACAGGCATTGTGAAATGCTCTCATTTGTATGTGATGTTCTTTTAGCCCCTGGACTGAAGAGCTTTTAGGTTATTCATGTCCCGTAAGCTATTAAGTGACTTGGGATTGGGGGGTGGAGATTATTTGCCATCTCTCTGATAGTAGACACGTGTGCTTTGTTTGGACAAATGTGACTGGATTTTCCAAGCTTGCATTCATGTGCACCTACTAACAGCCCTGCTGCTGTTTCCCCTTGCCCTGTGCTACGCTGGGTCTGGGTCACCACGGGCGCTTCCAGATGTCTTTTGTACAAGGTGTCCTGATGTCCTATGCATGATTCTTCTGGTGTTTGGACAGGGAGGGATTATGTTTGACCAGTGGTTTTCCTTTATTCCTGCCTGTGAAGGGGCTGTATGAGTTTAGACGTAAGAAAGCCTGGGTCTGTGTCCATCGCAGGAGATGGGCACAATGTCACAAGTAAGATAAAATGATGTGAGTTTTCACAGAGTAAAAATATGACAACAAATGGAAAGCTATGGGCAAAGATACTGTGTGAGCCTAGCAGCCCCTGTCCAGAAGGATGCTCCAGAGCTATTGGGGAGCTTTGAAAGGTTCTGGAGGACTAGAAAGATGTCTCCTGTGGAGAGAAAGTGTACATCTGCCACCTGCCTTGCTATCCCCTTCTTGAGGTATCAGAGCAGGGAGGAGATCACAAGCCTCTACTCTGGCTGTCTCCCATATCGAGGGTGAACAGAAGCAGGGATTATACTGCCAGTCACCTTACGGAGTACAGATGGAGGTATCATAGTGTAGTTCCCCTGTGAGTGTCTCTGTCATGGCTAGAGCAGGGCTAAACCTTATGCACATGATTCAAAGTGAACCATGCTCGCCAGCCCCACATTGGAGTCAAAAGCTATCATGACCTCCTTTGGTTGCTGGGATGGAGTCAGGAGATAGGGAGGTGGAAGATCCTATGATGTGTCATGCTGTCGAGTCACCCCATGCAAGGTGAGGCGAGAGCAGGTGAGACTGGTTTTGTCAGAAGGGCTCAGAAGTTGCTCCAAAATCTGAGCTGCTGCTCAGTGAAAGGCTCATGTCAGGTATCTAATTCCACTTTGTAGTCATGCTTTAAGCAGCTGGGGTTCTTTTCACAGACAATTGCAGTAGAGCAACACCTGCTTGTTATAGAGCCTGACGCTAGCACTAGGCAGCCTCCTATTTTCCCCATTTGCAGGTGGAGTCTTTTTTCGCTTGACTTTCAAAGTAGATGCTATGGCTGTTTTGGGACTGTTGTCACACTATCCTGCAGGCTGTGGCTTCAACAGAGTACTGTGGCATAATTGGAGACAGTGGGACAAGACTTCAGCACCATGTGAGCTCTGGCCATGGATGATCTGGCAGGATGAAGCTGAACAGGGCCTTATGGTTCGGCAGAAGAAGAGCATAGATTGGTTGCTGGACTTGGGGAAGCTACTGTCATTCTGTGGCTCTAGCATGCATAATTTAGTTTACTGACTAGAGCTGGTTTCTGTGTTGTTGAAGTGACAGCAATGACTGGTGTGACTTGCTGTAGGTAACAGTGTAGAAACAGAGTAGTAGCCTATTTGCCATCAGGGATTTTTAGAGATTTGCGTCACATTAACCTCTGTGTTGCAAGGTGAGCATTTCAAGTCCTCTTGTTTGGTGGCTGTGGCTTCCTCTAATTTAAACAACATATTAAAAGGGACAGCAAATGTTTCTGTGGTCTTGGAGGAGGCTGAGAAATTGCCAGAGGAAGAGTGTGGTATGCAGCATGGATGGCTGCCATGGGACTGTCCCTGGTGGGGTACAGATGTGGGAACCAGTCTTCGGAGAGAACTGAAGTAGCCAGTGCAGACCTGGGCTTGTGTCTGACAGTCTAGCTTGGGAGGACACAGGAATGGGAGGGAATGTGGATGCCAAAAGAAAGGCTGAGGTTTTTGAATTACCTTCTTAAAGCTATCCTGCAGTGTCTGGTTACCTTGTATTGTGTGTGTTTGGGGGCTTTTATTTTAAAGCTTTTACTATAGAACTTGCTAAAATTAATTGAAATTAGAATGGCAACATGCACACTTAACACTGCTTGAAGAAATCCTCTTCCTTGCTCAAAGGAATCCTTTTCCTTACACAAAAAGTTCCTATGCATTTCTGATAAAAGAAAGCTTTACTGGTATGTCAACTCTGGTGCAGTGAAGCTCTTCTGGTTTGTCCCTTAACAACTTGGCTTGCCCTGACCTGTTCCCCATGGGAGTCATCTCTGGGCTTTGAGCCTCTGGACTTTGAGCTGCCATCACTGAACCAGGGAGACACTAGATTTGGTTGAGTGGATCTTCTTGGTTTGGTTAGTGAAGTAAAGCAGAGTTCTTGGCCTTCAGTGCGTTACTTTTTTTTTTGGTTTGTGTTTTTTATTACAGTTGCTGAAATTTGTCTTTGCACGAAACGACCTATAAAAGAGTTGCTGGGTACCAAATGATTCTTTGTTTCATTGCGTGAGATCTGTTTAAGAGCTGCTGACTGCGAGGGTGAGATAAGATGTTCTTGTAGGTTTTCCGCTCTCTGGAGTCAGTTGATTACGTGAGGTCTGATTTGTGTGCTGCTTCAGCATGCTGTGGACACAGGTGTCATGAAACATGCTTTGCATTGTCTTGTGTGCTCACACATCTGGTGATATACCTGCTTCTACAAACACTGAAGTGGGAAAAGTTTTCCTGTGTTAAGTTTAGTGAGATTTAGCATGCGAACGATCCACATGCAGGTGTATTACAGGACCTACTCATTATGCATCTCAGGAGCGGATGGTGGAAAATCACCAGCAGTGCTGAATTATTGTTGTCTTTTGGGGATGTGAACACGTTGATTGACATTGGGATAGAGCTGTGAAAAAACAGTATCAGTTTAAAAACAAAATAAGAGTGCATCTAGTAGGTAATTCTCCTGTCAGCTGTGGTGTCCATTGCTTTTGCAGTATTAAGCAGGCAACTGTGGTAGCCTAGCATGCTCTCCAATCAGTAATTTGCTAGTAATAGTGCAGGCTACTTGTTTGGCTCTTGAAAGCAATTTGGCAGGGAAGAAGGAGAAAAGTGGTAAGTCTTGTGTGGGGTTTGAATTCTTGGAAGTCATCCATGTACAATTTTTTTTTTGTACCTTTTTTTCTCCCCCATCGTGAATAGAGGAAGAATAACATCTAGATATGTAGATATGTAAAGA
Organism: Eulacestoma nigropectus; assembly: GCA_013397775.1. Taxonomy (NCBI): domain Eukaryota; kingdom Metazoa; phylum Chordata; class Aves; order Passeriformes; genus Eulacestoma; species Eulacestoma nigropectus. The sequence continues at coordinate 2,175,189 of VZTE01004632.1, read as the reverse complement.
AAATTGTAGTCTAGAGGTTGAATACAAGATAATCAGTTATGTCCTTTTATCTCTCTCTCCTTATTTGTAGTGCTTGTGCTTGTCACACAGATGTGGACAACTCTGAGAGTAAGCAGGCTGGCTGGTGCCAAATAAGATCACCTCTTCTCAGGTGCTTTGGAGCTTGTGGGATGCTTAAGGGAGCTCCTTGGAGGGACAAGGAGTGGGAAGGGAGTGCCTTAAGTATTGTGTGAATTATAACCACCAAATTCCTTTGCTGCAAACAAAATGTGTCAGTGCTTTTGACTAGCTAAGGACTTATCTGTGTCTGAGAAAGTAAAGCAGTTGGGTTATAGGCGTCTCAGCCTGCCTCCATGGTCTGCTATATGGTGGTCTTGCCTACATCAGGAAAGCTGATGGGATTCTGGTGACCACAGCGTGAAGGAGCTGTCTTATACAGAGGTTGAGGAGGCCATGATGTTTTTAGAAGCTGTTGCATGGATGAAGTTTACAGTCTTGGATGGCAAGGCCACCTGTATGAATGTGGCCTTTGTTCCAGCTAGACCAGCTGGAAGAGTTTTGTCCTCTAGCAATTTACTTCTGGGGAACCAGATGTAAGAACTGAGATTGAGGGGTGCAAGACCTGTGGAAAAAAAAATGGCTGGCTGGCTTTGTGAGAAATTTAACTTGGGATGTTCAGATGGAACATCTTTGAGGGCTTATGGTTCTGCCTCAGGAGGCTGCTGGAGGCTGAAGGCATATTGTACTTGAGGTATTTTCCTGGCTAAAGCTTGGTGCTAACACTGATCAGGTTGCCAACAGGGTCAGTGGTAGTGTGGTTTCAGACTTAACGCAGATTCTGTGGTTAGGAGTGACTTGTCTGTGGCTAGTGGATGGAGGCTGTGCTCAGACTGAGCTGTGACTGCTGGAGTGCTTGCCTGCTGAAGTTTTTTGTGGTTTAAAGCAAGACCTTAATTTCAGATTTGTTTTCTTGTTTTCACAGTGGTCATTTTCAAGAGCTCTGAGCTTTACCCAGAGGTGTACTGAGTACACTCCTTACTGGTTTTAGCTGTGAATTCTTGGGGGATGGGTGTGAAAATGGCCTAGGACCTACAGACTTTACAAGGCAGCATTAATTTTGAATTGGCAGTTGAACATGGCAAGCTCTGCATGAACCAAACAACAGCTTTGAGATGAGCAAGGTGCTTCCGTTGGGAAGTCCATTAAACTGAGCGCTTTGTGAAGATGAGACTAAACTGAACTGTGAGGTCAAGTAACCTTCAGCACAAAATAAAGTTCCATCTCAAATCCTGTTCAGACCTGCCTTTTATTGCCAAGTGCTGACTCAGATTTGGTGCTTGAACACTCCAGGAAGCAGCTGTATTGTTGTTGATCTAGGATATGTTGAATTGTGCTGATAAGATGATGAGAGACTTCTGCTGGGCTTTTATCGGCGGGATTTCACAAGCTTGTCTAAGTGCATTTCTGCAAGACTCTTTATGAAAGCAATACCAGGATATCTCTTTTACCCAGTTTTAGGGTGATGTTTGCCAAGAGTCCAGTTTAGAGAAGCATTTTTATTTGTGGTATCTGAGGGAACCTATACTGTTCTGGGAAGACTCCTTCCTCCTTCGTTCATGGTACCCATCACTTTCTGTAGAGTTTTCAGTCTCTTCCTTTTACAGTGTGACAGGAACAAAACGAAGGTACAACAGTGCTAGGATAGGGATTTAGGGGCCTCATATGGGCCACAAATGACTGGTGATAAAATTAATATTGTAGGCTTTTGTCCTAACAGAATACAAGATTATGGCACACTTCACTCAAGACTTGTTTCTTGAATGATCTGTACATAGTAGCTTTCCAGTCTGTGTGCTGAATTCCTCTTGGAGCATGTTCTTTGCATTTTTAGCAGGTGTTTTTCTCTGCAGCAATGCACAGTGAGCAATGGTATCTAGTAAGGGACAGATCCTGCTCTGCAGTAGGGTAAGGTTGTTGATGAACTTCCTAAGAAATTAATTGGCCATGGTTTCCAGAGCTTCAAAATCTGCAGGGTTTGATTTGAGACAGAGGTGCTTGACCTAGTTTGCTTCCAGTGCATCTAGTGGTTTCTGCCCCATAAAACCACACAGTGGAAAAATATTGAAGAGGTACAGTGATTTGGCCTTGCTTCACTTTGAGAGACGTGCAGTGCATTTGGTTCTTCTGCATCAATGCAAGGTTAGCAGCAGAGGACTGCTAGAAGGGCTGATTTGTTCCAAACCTATCCCGAAACAAGTGTTCTCACATTTAGGAAGATGACCCCCTCCTTGCTACATGGGCAACATACAGAGGATGAGCTTCTTGCAGCAGAAGAAAACGACATCTTTGTCGTGCTGTTTCTGAAAGTTTATGATGGACGCAGCAGATCTGCAAAATTGTCCTGCAGCACAGACCATGAATGTACATGGTGCAGCAGCACCCTGCTGCTTCTCTAGCTGTTGTTGTGGAACTCTGTTGCTGGCTATTTAGTACCTCTCTCCGCTCCCTGTGGCCTCTTTCTTAAACACAGAAGTCAGGTATGGATGGCAAGCAGTTTTTCTCTGAACAGATAGTATTAGAATTTAGCAATTTGCAGAGCTGAAATGTGTGCAGGCTGTACAGTGTGGAGGACAGAGAGACAGGGACCTCTGAGACTGGCTGCCTGACATCAGTCTTTTACTCTAAATATTCCTGTTGCCCATGTCTGAACAGTTGCATTTTCATCTCTCATTAAAATTCTCAGATAAATTGAGATCAGTAAAGAATGAAATACCAAAAGATGGCTGGTGATAAAGACTCATTCTGATAAGCAGTCCTCTCATATTGACCCTCCTGACACTTGAATTTTTATCTTTCCAACCTCTCTCTGTATTTATATTATGTGTAACTCACCAGTCTGTACACATGTTCTCTTTTACTACATTATGGAGAAAATAGCATGATTGTCTGTCAAATTGCTGATCTTTGCACTTTTGAGGATGACATCCTCAATGTATAATAATCTCCAGCTGTATTTATTGTGATGTGTGATAGGGAATAGTTCAAGTTATTTATGTAGAACTCTTTCTTTTCTCCCCAGAAGAGCTGAACAGCTAGGACTTTGTCTATATGGGACCAAAGGGGGACTTGAGGCAGCTACATAACTTAGTTGTCCCCTTACGTTTGTAATTCTTTATCTGTGAAGTTGTGAGTGGCTCACAGGAGCGATGACCTTCCTTAGCAGGAGGATTTAGTCATGATGGGATGCACATGAACTGGAGCAGAAGTGGTAGTAGGGTGGCAGCCGGGCTGCTCTGCACACCTTTGAGAGATCTGCTGCACAGAAGGCGTCTTGCAAATTGCAGACACCCCCGGGAGTAGCCAAAGGGCATGGGAAATTGCAAATCCAGACAAACCGGTGTCTGACCGAGAAACAGCTGTGTGGTGCCAAACTCTCACTCAACGACAGGGAGCTGTTTCTGGGTCTAAAATGGTTTTAAAGTGTGCTGTGGGTTGAGAGAACAGCTGCTGGCTTGGCCTCCACTGCCTTAATGTGGGCTTTGAGCCAGCCAGCCTCTGTCCCACTGTTGAACTTCTTGAGTCACTCTGTCTTGCACCACTGTATTGCTGAGCAGCCCAATTAGGAACAAGCAGTGAGAGCTGGAATAATCACTTCTGGCTGAAAGTATTCCCTTGGTAGTCGTTTGGATGGGTTGACTTTCTTGGGGAAGCCTCATCTGGACTGTATCTTCAGGAAGCCAGCATGCTGTGTTCAGAGAGAAACAAGCAGGTGGACCTCTCCACATTTCCAGGACATTCCAGGCAGGGGAAGATGGACAAACTTATCCTTTTTATATGTCTGCGCTACTGCAATGAATGGAAGAGATGGAGGATTTTGTGCTTCCTCTCCTGGTCTGCATGGTGCTTCTTACCTCTTTGCTGTGTGTGGCTGTATTTTTGCCCTGGGTTTGCATGGCAAGGTTTTGGTAGCGGGAATGGGGCCCTACAGGGTTTGCTCCTGTGAGAAGCTGCTGGAAGCTTCCCATCTCTCTGACAGAGCCAGTGCCAGATGGCTCCAAGACAGACCCACCACTGGCCAAGGCCAAGCCCATCCATCAGAAATGGTGGTAGTACCTTTGGGATAACATACAAGAAGGGGAAAAAACCAAACCCCCTTGCAGCAGCAATTGCAGCTGGAGCAAGTGGATGCCTGAAGGAGGCTGTTATCCTGTGAGAAGCCTGTGCTGGAGCAGACTCCAGACAGGACCTGTGGACCCCTGGAGAGAGGAGCCCACGCTAGAGTGGGTTTGCTGGCAGGACTTAGGACCCTGTGGGGGACCCATGCTGGAGCAGTCCATGAAGAACTGCAGTCTGTGGGAGGGACCCCACACTGGAGCAGGGGTAAAGTGTGAGGAGTCCTTCCCTTAGGAGGAAGGAGCAGCAGAGACAATCTATGATGAACTGACTGCAGACCTCATTCCTGACCCTCTGTGCCCCTGGAGAGGGAGGAGATGGAGAAAATCAGGAGGAAAAAAGGAGTGAAGTTGAGCAGAAGAAGGACTGGGTAGGGGAGAGATGTTTTAAAATTTGGGTTATTTCTCATTATGCTTCTCTGATTTGATTGGTAAAAAATTACTTTAAATTTTCCTAAGTCGAGTCTGTTTTGCCCATGACAACAATTGGTGAGTGATCTCTCCCTGGTCTTATCTCAATGAGCCGTTCAATGTATTTTCTCTCCCCTGTCCCATTGAGGAAGGGAGTGATAGAGTGGATTTGGTGGGCACCTGGCATCCAACCAAGGTTAACCCACCACAATTTTATAGGCAGAACTGCTGGATGAGGTTGAATGTGCTGAAGCAGAGGGTACTCGGTGGCAGGTTTCCAAACCAGGGAGTCGGCAGCAAGCACCAGGCCTATTTACACTCGTTGCATAATCAGATGAGTTTTCAGCTCCCTGTGCGTTTCTCTAAATCTTCCTTCTGAACAGCCTCTTTCTTTGTCCGAGAGATTTTCATGCTCTTATTTCAGACAGTGATGCATGCACTAGGTTTGGAAAATTCTCATATCCATCTGACTCCGGTATATCAAAGTGGCTACATTTAGAAAATCTAACAAAAAAGAGCTTCCCCTTCCTGTGATCTGACATAATGTTTCTTGGTTGCTATTATTTTTACTACAGAACAGCTTAAATCTATTTTGGTTGGGCACTAAGTGATGGCTAGAGTGTGAAAGAAGAAATTTGTTTCTGTGAAGTCAGGCAGCCATGCTGCAGCTTCGGGGTTCTGAGGGCAGCCTGCTCCTGCTGAGCATGTGCCAGTGCTGTCTTGGGGCCCCCTTACAGCCCTGCTCAGCTCTCTCGAGCCCTGCCTGCTCAGTAGAGGGTCTCTGGGTCTCAGAGCGTCAATGGCTCTGAACTTCTTCGACATCTTGTAGATGTAGTGAGTGGCAGTGGTGATGAATTTAAACAGGCACATACACCACTACTTCACTCATCCTCCAAGTTTTGGAAGGACAGTACAGGAAAGATGTTTGACTGGCACCAAAGTAGCAGGCACAATGGGAGTTCATGTGGGAACTAGTCATGCCTCTGGTTTCATGGGTCTCTTTAATACATGGACCTTTTACTGTACACTGTTAGGACCAGGACTGAGCAATCCCTGCCTGAAAGATACACTGGTGGTATCATGCCCTGCTGAGCACCTTGAGGTCTTGGTGTCCGGAATATGTAATTCAAGATTTCAAACTTTTTTACTTGTTCTGGATTTGAATTTTTATTTGTTTGGGTGTGTTTTAAGCCATCTCCTTTGTTAAAACTTTCTCTGTGGAGGTTCAAGCTTATATTTTACTATAACTGACTGCTCTGCTTCAACAGCCTTGTGACTTGTTTCTGAACATCCCACGCCTGCTTTCATACTGAGATGGAGTGAAGGAAGACAACTGGGATGTTGGGAAGAGATGCCTTTTTTTACTGACCTCAATATCCCAGAAATCTTCTGAGCAAAAATTTATTTCTTACTTTAGCATCATTTTAAGCTTCTGGTGGACAATTGTGTAGAAATGTTCAGTGGGTGAAAATGGAGGCAGTGTGAGCCTCACTCTGAAACTTTGGTTATCTCCAGGTGCTTTTGTTCAGGTTCATGATGGTGCCAGAGGGTTATGTAGGGAATGAAACTCCAGTGTGCTTTATCCTCACTAAAAGGTCCAGTCAGATCTGCGTACCTGAACCTGTACTGTCAGGAGCTTTAGGCAGGGAGTCTCGCTCATGCTGTCATGTGAAGGATCGTGCTGTGATCCAGCATTGGTGACGTTTTCATGGCAGCTTGAGTAAGCAAGAAGTTTGTAGTTTCTCAAAGGAGCATGTGTGTGCCCAGGGGGAGCCCTACAGGTTCTCAGGTGATCATTACTGGATTTTGGCAAGATCTTAACTGATGCTTGCATAGGCAAATAATTCAGCTCAGCAAGTGGCTGCTGTGGTCAGCTTGGAGCCTTGCTAGGGTGAGATGCTGAAATAAAGAATCAAGAGCTGAGTCTTGTGTATGTCTTTTCCTAACCAATGTATTTGTGCTTCAAAGGCTCAGCCAAAGTAAAGACTTCCTTGGATGAAAGAAAAGTTTGGGAACTTTCCCCTGGGATCAGAAAAAAAAGAATTACTTTTCTCTGTGTCTTTTGTAATGGAAAGCTACCACAAAGCTTTTGAAGCTGTCTGTTATTTCTAACTTGTTCTTTGTCCTTCTTTGAAATAAATCACATCTTTCTTCTCTGACAAAAGAGTGTTTAGCATGTTATGTACATACACACATGCACATTTTTGAGTGCCTGCAGTCAAGTTTAACACAATGTTTAAGAAGATGTTGCCGAACAGGGCAAGATTATGTTCAGTTTAGTGATTCACACAGGGATCTGATTAAAAAAAAAAAAAAAAAAAGAACCCCCCCCACCAACCATTGGGCTGAAGAGGGTGTAATGAGAAGAGATGTTTAATGGGCTGTTTTGGGAAGTGCAGTAGGTTGGCTCTGAATCTGTAACTTGGATTTCTGGCCTAGCGCTTTGCAGATGCTAAAACTGTGCTTCCCATTAAAATCTGGCAGCTGTGCAAGTGTAGCCAGGTGTCTTTGGCTACGGGAAGCTGAGCAGTGTGGCTGTTCACTTACTGCATGGCTGCACCTGCCCCTGGGGCACCAGGGTGGATGCTGGCAGTGTGGTCCTTGTAGTGAGATTGGGCAGCTTGAGGGCAGTTCTTGACCAGCCTCTAGTTAATCGCCTGTATGGGATCCCAAGTTGTCATGTTTTATGGCAGACCCATGGCCAGGCTCCATGTCAGAGTTCATTACTCTTAGCTGTGCTTCCTGAAGCATTTAGCCTCAGTATTTCTCTGAAACAGCACCTTTGTCTGAAAGCCGTGTCATGAAACAGTCTCTGCTCTGCAGCTGCTGCATCGTACAAGTTTTGTGCATGATTCTGCTTCTCTGGCGTGTACCAAGTGTACCCAATCCCATCTGAATCTTGCAGGTGAGTGTTGGAACGGAGAGCTGCCCACAAAATTCTGATTCTGCTGGAGACTACGCTTTTACCCCTTGCTCTGTGCTGCTTTATTCTCAGTTGTGTAACTCCTTTTTAATCAGAAGTAATTTTTAATAAAGCTTTGCCTTGCTTAAAGGACTGTTCTCCTGGTTTGAGAGTTTAAGAACAAAATGCAGGAGACTGAGGGAGGTGGGAGGGAACCAGCTGAAGGAGGATGGATATAGGTGCCTCTGTCTGGCTCCCAGGCAGCTGCTGGTGAAGTCCAGAACTGTGGGATACGTTTCCACTAGCACCAAGCACGCAAAATCCTTACGTGCACAGATAGAAGCAGTTCATAGGTCTGTGCTCTCTCGAAATTTTTCTCTCACAGAGCAAACTTCTGGTGGTGGTGGAGAGAAGGAAAGGCTTGATCTAGTCCAATCTGGCTTGTACTCCCCGTTTTAACCCTCTGTGCCCAAAACACTGGTAGTCCTCTAGGGCCTCCTGCATTTCAGAACGAACTGTGGCCCTGGACAAAGTGCAGCATTTACTTTTGTTGTAATGGCAACAGCATACAGTGTGTGTGATTTACCTTATTTCTTTGGCTGTTGCTCTGCCATTTTATTGTGGAAAGTGCACTGCCTAAAAAAGCGTGTGAACTCTTAGGTAGCTCTGAAATGTATCCTCTTCTTCTCCTGTAGTGCCTGCATTTTCCCTACTTTGCTGGCAGTAGCCACCTCCTGAGCTGTTACACCTGCTTCACCTCCCCTCAGACCAAGCCTGACTGGGGGCCTGGACTCTAGCACTGAATGGCATTTGAGAGCAAGCATCCTGCTGCTTCCTGGTTTTTTTCAATCCCAGTAGTCCTCACTCTTGGGATATCTCCAGTGTATGCTTAAGATGTCCCTGAGTCTTCTTTTTGATCAGTGTAAGTTGATGACTGGGAAGTTTTAGGGTGGTTTCTCCCCAAGACAGATCCCATCCAGAGGAGAGGCAGTAAGCTGGCAGTTCAGGTGAGTTATGAAACATCTGAAGGGGGGGTGGGTCAGGGCTGTGTTACAATGACACTGGTGAGTAAGTGCCTCAGAGTTACCCACCTGGTGGAAATCTGGAAGTAATACTGGTTTACAGCACAAAGAGGGGACCAGGAGAGAGCTCAGCTCTGGGACAGAGTTCCTGATGAGGGAACTGGCAGCTCCTGGAAAGGTGCAGGACAGTAGAGGAAATGGTGGAAGAGTTAAATGTTCTCTTGGCAGCACTGCTGCCTCCCTGGGAGGCTGAGGAGTTCTTTCTGGGTCCCAGAGCTCCTTCCTGTTTCAGTAACCAACATGACTACCATAGAAGTGATTTTTAAACAGCAAAGATGGATGCTGCAGTTGACTTTTGGGTACTGACAACCCAGACCAGATGGCATTTAGCAGGCAATGAACTCTGTAAGAGTTAAGTAGCAAAGCTATTGTTTCTCTATTCGCATGACTTCTCACTGGGAGGCATTCCAGTGGTAGAATAGAAAGCAGTAAGAATTGGTCTCAGCAGAGATAATAAAACAATCTATAATATTAAGTTCACAAATAAGCACTTATCCTTGGGAAAAAGGTATTTGTAAGAAAAAGCTATCTATTGCATTGATTTACAGCTATTAGTTATCTGTCAGCTGTTTGGATATTAGGGAATGAGAGGGTTCAGAAAAGAGTGGTTAAATTATTGAAAATGCTAAGGAATCACAAATCAACACAAAAAGAAAAGAATAATTAAAAGATTAGTTCTCATCCCCTCTGGAAAAGGGAAAACCAGCAGGTCACTCAAACTTCGAAGACAGCAATTTTGGTAATAACAAAAGATACTTTAAGCCGAACAGAGCAGATTCAAAACTAAAATCAGTTTTTCAACTCTGTTGGCATAGGGAGACTCAGGCTCTGAGCTCTGTGGAGTGCTGCTTTGGCACTTCCATGTGTACCAGCAGTGCTTTTACTGTGGCATTATGCATGAGACCAAGAGAAAATTTGCCACTGGTCTCAGTGCTTCGCTCCCTCTGATTTTACCCATATAGCTTGATGCAAATCTGCATCACATTCTGTCTCACAAGGAAGAACACTTGACTAAGGATATACTTAACAAACTAGAGTGTAAATGAAAAAAATATATGCAAAGAAGGAAGTTATATCTGATGTCCTTGTAATTAAGGAAGCTTCTCTGATCCTGCAGCTTCCTAGTCAGCTAAAGCCATACCTGTGGACAGCATGTAGTGTGGGGTTAGTTATTACTTTGTAGAAAGGGAATAGCTTTGAAGTAAAAATGCTAAGGAAGCATTTTGTTCCAATTAAGCATGAGCCTAGAATAAATTTTGTGATGTACACGCATAGACCAAATTCCTCAGGAAAATTACTTCAATACGAAGTCATGTTGATAGATTAGAACAGGGATGAGTTCAAGTTGGTTCAATAACCAGGTAAAACACTTGATTCAACATTTGATTATGAGCAGGACCTATGGTGTTAAGACTTTTCTCCTTAGACCAGTCAATGTTGAAGGATAAAAAAAAAATGTTCCTGTGTTTAAGTGGACTCTGTGGTTGTCCTGATGAACAGCGAGTGTTTTAGGGTGACCAAAATAGCTTTACAGAGGGGTATTGTGCATGCATCTCACCTTAAGTGATCTGGGACAGAATACTTACCACAACAGGTTTGAAAATACAGCTTCTTCCAGTTCAGTTTGCAAAACACACTGAAACCTTGGAATGGCCCTAAGGCAACAGCAACTCATGGAATCAAGTTACTTTTGCCCGGAAAGGAGTTTATTTAATCTCAGAGAAAACTGTTGGGCAGCACACGTAGACACAAGTCTTGCATGTGTGTTTTGGTTGGTTCTCCTTTTTCTTGGCTGGCAAAAGGCAAGTAAATTTAAAAAAAAAATAAAATAAAATAAAGGGTGCTGTGGTAGAGTGTAAAAGGTTACTACAAGGAAGAACTCCAGGTTTTTCACTTCCCAGTTGGACACCGGTCAACTTCTAGAAGAGAGGCTTCGTAGCCAGAATCCTGCCCTCAGCCATGGCATGCTTGGACATCTTGTGAGGAAGGAATAAGCCAACAGGGAAAAAAACTTGTCCTAAGTGCTCTCCCAGCCTTAGTCCATCATCAGCGGATGGATTTATCTCTTTAGTAATGCTTAAAGACTCTTTTCCAGTTAATGGTCTGGTCTGCTTGTGAACCCTTGTGTTGCAGCAGTCTGCATCAGGTGCTTCCTTTTGCTTTTCCTCAAGTGCACCATGTAGTACCTGCATTGAGGCTTTCTAGTTTTTGTGTTGGAGCAGGCAGAAAACAATCAGCCAGTTCAGGGTGCAATATTAGTTGCTAGACTATTGTGAGGAAAAGTGTCTTGCAGACTTGACTAATTCTCTAAATTTAGCAGAAGGGCAGGTGGAGTCTTGGCCCTGCCTCATCAGTTGCATAAGGCTGGAAGTCCGTGGGACTGAGTCTTGTACGGCCTGCTCTGGGGGCTGGCTTTTCACATGGCCACCTATTAATGTGTTGTGACCCAAACAGAGAGACAGAGGTAGCAGGATGGTGACCAGTCCAGGTACTCCCTGCAGGCTTCAGTGAACCCTGCCTGTTAACTGTTTATCATAGTAATGGCTTTGAGAACTCTTTTAAACTGCTTTTTTTCCATTTAGTTGGACCTGCAGTGTGCTGATCATCTGGATGAAAGAAGGGTCAGCATCTCCTTTGTGATGGGGGAGTAATAGCTTTGAAATTACTGTTTGGAAAGATGGGCTGAAACTGATGGGAAGTGTTGCTGTCTGGACTATCTGCAGCCGGTGGTGTCCAGTGTTCAGCTGGATGCTCTACATGCAGTTGTCCCTTGCTGTTCCTGGGTGAGAACAGACAGATTGGGGCTGGCTGCAGCTTTCTCTCAGCTGATGCCTTGCCTTGGCAGATTGAGAAAGTGCTTATGGCAAATAGGACTGAAGGAGTGGGATTAAAAATAACCAAAAGGTAGATTCTGGGCTTGGTTACTCAGTGAAAGGCCTGTTTCTATTCTGGGATGAGGATAATTCGCACTGAGCTCATTACACCATGACTCTCCCTTAAAATGCCTTGACAGTCAATTTCGTTCCAGCTAATAAGGTCCTAAAATGTTAATGAAGCAAATCAATTTTTCATGGCTTTGTATTGCAATTGTCAGAAAGTGCTGTGTTGCAGCCTGCCAATTCAAGAAGCTTTTCAGATATTAGAAGGACAGCAAAACATTCAGCAATGTGAAAGATGTTTTATTTTCTCAATTTTTCCCCAGTGCCCCCTCTCATTTTTCTAAGACTTTATGCTGTACTGTTTGCTTGTCCCCTTTTGTCACATCCTTTCTCCATTGTCTGCTCTGGTCACTAATGGGAAAGAGATGGCTTGTTCCCACCTTCCCTACTGCACAGGGAGAAGAAAGATGGAGTGCCCAACAGAATAGGTAGAGATGAAGCTGGACAAGGGGAGCTACTCAAGCTGAAATACTATTTGAAATATATTGAGTTTGATGGAAGAGAGTGGAGAAATGGCATCTTGTTCATCCCCTTCCCTCATCTTTTTGGAAGGAGCAATGGTGTCAAAAGTCACAGCCCTCTCTCCTCATGACAATTTGCTGAGATATCAGTGTTACCTAGCATAAATGCTGTCTGCTGTCAGTATCTCATAGACTGCAGAAGGAGGAAAGAGAAGTTGCATTCATTGTGCAGCCATATTGATGGTAGATCACTTACCCACACTGGCTTAGGAATAGGTTAGATGACAACCATCTTTTTTTTCTCAGAACTGCTTCTTTTGTACTGCCAGGAGACAAAAGGCTCAAACTTTCATGACTGCTCCTAGAGTTATTTCGATGGAGCTATTTTGATCATTTACTGCTCTCTGCATTTGTGTTTATGAGTCTGCAGATGGGAAATACTAAATTGTGTGGTTTGGGGAATGTAAGGGGGTTTTTTATTTGCTTTTAATTGATTTCCAGTTCTAACTATAGCTTCTATGTGCCTGAGAAAAATATAATTAACTAATGTTTTGGGACAAACATAGAGTTTTCCAAGTTTTATACTTGGAAGCCTTGTACTGCCACACTGGTAAGGGATGATCTCAAATAACTCATGAGGGGAAAATTAGTGTATGAGTTGTAATTTGGTATTTTGAATAATTAACCTCCTGTAGCTGTTGAGTCGAACATCCACAACACTTTCCACTCAAGTTCTCCACCCAGAGGTGTGCTCAGTCCAGTGCCAAGGGCTTCCCCAGAGCTTTTGCAAATGCTCAGGTTTGTCAGTGTCCTCTTCTGCTGTGACAGTGATGGGTTAAGAGCTAGCTGGCCCTATAATGACTTGGGGAAGAAGGAGGGTATTTAACCCCCTTAAGCCTTTCAGACCATAGCTGGTGTTTGTGTGACTCTCCCCTTCCCTGAGTGGCAGAAAATAGACTTTGTGATTGCCAGTTGCAGCATCTGTCTGCCTGTATCTCCTGGTCAGGCCTTGCAGAGCACCCTAGCCTTTAGCACAGCCCTGGGCTTCGTGCCAGGGTAATTAGCCTGGTAGCTCCTTGGGTAGGAGGTAAAGTGCAGGGTGATCTCAGCTGCTGTGGGAAAAGCTGCCTGGCCTTGAGCTGAGCAGAGCCCAGCTTCTGCAGCACCTCTGGGGTTCCTGGCCTGGAGAACTGCAGCTCTGAGTTCTAAAGCTTGACCTGTCAGCTCCAAGCTGAAAAGCACTGCTGTCGGTTTCCAGAGGTTATTTTGTGTTTCCTTCACCTCACATGACTTCAGAACCTTGAGAAAACAATTTCCCATGCAGCCATCTGGGGGAAATATGCAAAGTGAGCCATGTATATGTCCACAGTTGGAGCTGTGAGGCCTAGAGATGAGGTGCTGGCTTGAGAGGCAACTGATGCTGTGAATGCAGACACTGGAAAGTTGTCCAATGCTTGGATCAGCCAGCAGCCCCAAGGCTTGAGCCTGCCCCTCTAGCAGTTGTGATGCTCTAGATTGGAGCTGGGCAGCCACAGGAGACTGCTCTGTGCTCAAGGAAACTGTTGGTGTTTTTGGTCTTGAACCCTTCAGTGGAGAAATCAGTTCCTTTTGCATATTTTGGAAAGCTCTAACCCTTGCTCTCTGCACCCTCTTCTCTGCGCTATCAGCTTCTGGTCTTGGGGACTCACCTCTGCAGGCTAGTCCTTTGCCTTGCAACTGGCTGCCTTTCCCACTCCACATTTCCAGAGCAAGCTTTCTTTTTGTTTTCAAGCCTTCCCTTTCTTTTTAAACTGTATCAAATCCCAGGCTTATTTGTTCTTGAGCATGTGCTGTACTTGATGGGTGGTTCTGCTCACCACCCTGCTGTTGTGATCAGTGCTTACCAACAGAGTTTTTCTTTTCTGTTGCCTTTTTTGCACAGCAGTCTCTCCCACTAGGGCTCTTTGACAGGCTGGGATTTTTGTTGTTGTTTTTGTTTGCTAGTTCTAAACTTCTTTGACTGGGGACTGCAACGTGAGGCTTATGAAACTTTTGTTCATAATGCGCATTTCATCCTGCTCTGCTGCCTTCTGTGATGTCTCTGCTTTCAGCTTCTTTTTCTTTTTTTTCCTTTTTTTTTTTT
>VZTE01004632.1:2148802-2161050 GCA_013397775.1 Eulacestoma nigropectus | reverse complement strand
TTTTTTTTGCTATATTTGTAGCCAGGAGAATAGCCTTCAGTGAGAAAAAGTTAATTCTAACTTGGAGGTCTCTATCCAGCCCTCTGCCTCAAGCAGGCTGGGTAGATAAGGTCGCTCAGGACTCCAGAAATAAATCAAGTGCAGTGTTCTATCTTTCTGGGGAATATTTTTGTACGTGACATGCAGGCAGTGCTGCAAGGAGCATATTAAAAATTCATACCAGTACAGAGCAGTATTTTCTGTGCACAGAACAAGCTTGTGTGTCGTGCACAGCAACATTTGTATAAAGCAAGTAATTAGTTTCATCTAAGCAGAGAGGGGCAAAGACAACATTTAAATGGCATGGAGTAGAAGCAGGCTTGTTGTGAGACACCATCTCTTTCCCTTTTCTTCTGCCAAGACTCCTGGAAGATTTCTTGTATAGCTGGCTGCAAAGTCCCAGTGTGTGAGGGTGTTTCCTGCACTTAAAGCAGAAGGGGAAATCTGTGCACATGGCTATTCATCTCACCCTGCCTCTGTGACAGCTTTGATGTAATTGTGTGAGTGCTCCAGCTATTGAACCTTAAAACGACAAATAGCCGGGCACAGAAGCTGTAGCTTCTCCAACCCAAATTTCTTTGCAGTTGTATGGATGAAAGGGAATGGGACTGCATGCAATGCAGAGGGGTATTCTGAGACCCAGAGCTCTCATGTGAGCCCTGTTTTCCGACTGCTGTTGGAAACTAGGCACAGGACGTGTGCTTTGGGTATGCAGGCAATGTTGAAGTGTTCTATTCTCTACTCTTCTGAAGGCATGACTGCTGAGTGCTATGCTGAGAGATGTCACAAGCAAAGATTAGTCAAAGGAGGCTTGACAGAGAAGCAGTTGAGGCTAATGTAAAGTCTATCTCCAGGCAACCCCAGCTGCAATGGTTTGTGTTGGAAGCTCTTCAGCAAGGAGTGAGAAGGGCTTTAGGGTAAGAGAACATATGAGCACTGAGGCTGCAAAAACCAGTGGGTTCTTGGTTGGAGCAGCTCTGGGATATATGGTGGAGTAAGTGGGTCAGTGCTGAAGCAGGACAAGATGTAGCAGCAGCTTGGTTTTGGCTCTCATGCCCTTGTTGTGAAGCATGAGCAATATATCTTCAAGGTCCCTAGCAGACTGAAGAGAGAGAAGAAAAACCACAGAGCCAGGGCCAGGTCCTGCTCATCCACTGCTGACTGGTTGTCCCAATGGGGCCCAGATCCTGAGAGCAGGAATGACAGCATGAAAATGATAAACGACATCAGGCTGATGCTGTCCAAATGTGTTCTCCTGGGAGCTGTGAGGGAGAGGAGATGGCATGACAGGCCAGAGTAGAGTATCTCATCCCTATACCCTTGCAGCAGATTCTTGATACGTGAATGGGGAACCTTGGGCCACTTAGCACAGCCACTGCAGTGGGAACTGCATAAAGGCAAATGGTCTAGGTGGGAGTTTCTTCCTGCATGCAAAACCTTCCTCTCTGTTAGGTAGCCAAGTAGGCCTACAGCTGGCCTTGTGTGGCTGCCAGCATGGAGTAACCAAACACTCCTACAAGTATTCGCTTTTCTTGCTGTCAGCCTCTCTCCTAGCTCTCTGATTTGTCATGGTTATCTGGCATTTCACGGGTATTTTCTAAAGGCCGGTGAAGTGTGCTTTGCAGCATGCATGGGTCTGATCACTGGCATGGGCTCTGAGTGAGCGTGTGCCTGTGTCTGTTCTGGGATAAAACAGTGGCAGTGAAGAACATCTTGCTGACATAGAAATACCTTCTTCAGGTGAGCTGGCTACAGCTAGATTTAAACTTAACAATTAAACCAAGCAAACACCTCCACATGCCAGGCACTTAGCTTTTCCTTTTGTATCAACCAGTCCAATACCTCATGGGATCTCCTCTTTCCCACCCTGCTGTGGCCCTGAAGACTTTTATTGCTAATCTCCTACAGTTTGAATAATTTCTGAATAGAAATGTGAGGTTTCTGAAACGCCCAAGAGATTCTGGGCCTGGA
This sequence comes from Eulacestoma nigropectus, assembly GCA_013397775.1. Classification (NCBI taxonomy): domain Eukaryota; kingdom Metazoa; phylum Chordata; class Aves; order Passeriformes; genus Eulacestoma; species Eulacestoma nigropectus. Next base: position 2,159,040 of record VZTE01004632.1, on the reverse strand, counting down.
GAGTTGTATCCAAGCAGGGTGTCTCAATGCTAGTTTGTTATGGCATACATTACATTGCATATTGCAATGGGATTTGCACCGGCTTTTATTCAGTAGCGATATGAGGGGTGATTTAGATAGTTATACCTGGTTTAGTATTGTGATGAGTTTGTGCGGCAAAGATGACCAGTTTGCAATGAGAAGGGAATGAGAACAGTATAGTAAAGCAGCAGGACATCTTTTAGCTGAAAGGGGGAGGAATAGTAAGGGCGCATAGGTGACCTTCTGTCCACTTGGTGCATGTTGTGTCTTATGGAGAAATTTTAAGAAAAGTCTTTCTTCTGGGCAGCAGCATGTATGTCAGCAGGAAATGAGAGTGGGGCTGGAGGAGCTTTGGTTGGGGCTGGGCACAGAGTAAGGTGAGCTTTATCCCAGAAACAGCCTAGAGGGGAAGGTAAAGCCATAAAGAAAAGGAGGGTGACTAAAGAGCCATGGCAAGGGGTTTGCCTGCAAATCAGACATCTATTTTACCCTACAGCAATCTTCTCTGTGTGAGAAATCGCCATCTAAGTATTTCTGAAATGGGAAGATGGAAATGGGAATGATGGCTCAAGCAGACAGACCAGTCTTATTGCACTCCTCTGGTTTAAGATCTAATGGATATTAGCTTTGTCTTTAAAGTGCATAATGGTGCACTGATTTTGTGACTCGTCTTTCAGAGATGGTGCTTTTGGTACAGTTATCAATACTGCAGTTCAGAAGTCAACCTGGGATTGGAAACCTGGGAATTGTTGGGACATGGAGCCCTGTGGCGTACGTGTTTGATGGGGTGCAATGCTGCTTTCAAAGAATGACAGCTCATGTAATTGAGGACGCTGCCTTGCAGACTTAACTTTGAATTGCAAATGCCATCACATTTCTTCTGGTTTGGAAGACGCGTCTTCCTCACTTAAAAGCTGTTCTGCCAGTTCAGGTTTGAGTGTAGGTGTGAGATGATGGGAGATACTCAAACCAAATGTGAATTCAGACTGCAGACCATGGGAGCAAACTGGAATTGCTGGCCCTACAAGTAGGGTATCTCTCAAGGGGAACTGTGTGTATTCCTTGCCAAGCCCTCCCCTCTGTTTTCACGATATAAAATGACATGCTTTGGAAAAAACAAGGGATTTTAGATCTACTGTTTCCTGAAAGTGAGAAGAGAAACAGTGTGAGAAGAAGGGGGAAGCAGCATTTGTAGGGCTTCATGCCCCTTGATGGGACTGCCTGTTGTGCTATTGCTGCACAGGCTGAGCGGTACTTTGAAGTGTGATTTCTTTTCTGTTTTTCCTGGGGTGCCCAGCAATAGCAGCTAGACACAAGGAGACATTTTCTGATGATCTTTAACAGCAGAGGAATTTATTGCAAGTGCATTTAAAAATAGAGGAGTCCAAGGACCATCTGTCTTGAGTGTTTTAGTGGAAGTGGGACAGCTCACAGTGGCTGCTTGATTGATGGGTCCAGAGAGTTTTGTGTGGACCTGTGGCTGCAGCCCACTTACAGCTGGCCTGCCTCTGTAAAGAAAGTCACTGATCAAGCCGGGTGTGACCTGGTGCCTCTGCCTTGGGTAGGTCTGTTTGGCACCCATGTAGGCGTACTCAGAAGAATTGAGTCCTTGCTGGTCATCCCATATTGCCTTTGAGAGCAGACCCTACCTCCCAGACAGGTATCAAGAGGTGTTTCTGGTGCTGTTGGGTGTCTGAGCTGTAGCTGGACTACTCTGAGGAGATGGCATGTTGATGGCTGGAGGATCTGCCTTGCTGGGGCCAGTCATGTATGGAATGGAGCCAGGAGAAAATTTGATTTGCTCTGAGCGAGCTGTTGGGGAAGTGTTCCCCAGGGCTGGGCACATCTCAGCAACTGGCTTTCCCCTCTCGCTATGCTGACCCGTGCCTTGCCCTGAACTGCAGTCTGCAAGGGTGCCAGCAGTGAGGAGCTGCCAACTTGGCACTTGAACAGCGGAGCTGACGCAACTTATTTCACAGAGGGATACCAGGCGGTGTGAGAGCCCCCCACTGCTACTGACTCAATACAAAGCTCGTATTTCCTCCATTATGGAAGAGCTGACAGCTGGGAGCTGGGATTTGCATGCTCAGCAGAGTATAGCATAGCCAAGGGTCCTGATGCAGCAGCACTCCCATGGCAGTTGTGGCAAATGCACCCAGGGAGAGAGGCATTAGATTCCATCTAGGTGCTATGAATCCCTAAGAAGCTCTTGAGTCTGTGTGCAGTGTTTCAAAGCAGAGACAGGAAAGATGGCAGATGTAATGTGCATGGGGACCAGCATGTCTCCAAGCTGTACTCAGGACATTCACCATGGTTACATGTATGGGGCCTGCTTGCGTTGCAGGACCAGTAAGCCCTCTTGCCGTGCTTGCCTGTGTTGCTCATGGATGCTTACCTGGTGAGGGGGAGAGGAAGGGCATGCTAAAAGCAAAAATTGCCTTGCTGATGCTTAAAAGTTTTCATTGTTTTCCTTTATTCACAGGAGAACTGCTGAGTCAGCCGAGACCAGAGGGACTGACGGAGATCATCTGTCCCAAGAACGGCAGCGAGCGAGTTAATGTTGCCTTGGTTTACCCCCCCACTCCTACTGTGATCAGCCCTTGTTCCAAGTGAGACCAGAAAGCAGACCTATTCCCCTGTCAGTAGACACCAGAAAGCCTACGTAAAACATGCCCTCACTAAGCACTTTTTTCTAGAAGGTAGCAGCCCCACAGCCTGGGGACTGTTCTAATTATTTGTGGCTATAGACAGCCCACTCAAAGGATAGGAAGTACAGTGAAATGGGCTGAGGTGTTCTCTGAGCTGTGTTGCGGCAGATGCAAGACACACGTTGGGCAGGACAGATCAGGAGATAATGCAGTCGTGGGTCAGTTTTGGTAGGATGGACCTCAGGAGATTTCTGTACACTCCCTGCTCAAGCAGGACCACTCTCACAGGCAGGTCAGGTTCCTTGGGACCTTGTATAGGTGAGGATGCCATCCTTGGATGACAAGGACAAAGGTGCTACCACCTCTCTGGACTGTATTCTGGGACAGAACTTCTTTCTTTTTGGTCCATCTGAGTCTCCCTTATTATTTTATTTTATTAACTTGGCTTTCATTGCCATAAGACACCTTGCTGGCTTGTGTTCAACATGTTCTCCACCAGATCTCAAGCCAGCAGGACTCCAGACTATGGGGGTGCATGGGGTTGTCCTGTTGTAGGTGTAGAGTTATGCACTTGTCCTTGTTGAATTTCACAGCACTGTTGTTGGTCCAGTCCTCCAACTTGGTGAGGTCCCCCTGAGCAGAAGCCCTGCTCTCTTGTATATCTATAGCCTATATGTACTTCACAGAGTGAGAATGTGCTTGGAAAACAGAGCTGTATTGTGGCAGGAAAAAAAGTGGAACAACACTCACAAAAGCAGCCAGTGCCTTGGCTTTTTGATGCATGGGTTTTCCTGCAAAACAAAAATTCAGCCATGGTCTGTTCTAATTGGAGTGGCACAAGGGAATTTGGTAGGGACCTTAGAGAAGCAGCTGAGTGTCTTTCTGGTGTCTGCTGCTGTGCTGCATGTGAATGCCTATTACTTTCACTTCAGTGTCTTGACAGTAAGTTTAGATGCTGTTCTCTCTGTTCAGTACCCTCCCATTCCAAAATACCACTCCTTCTGGTAGAGAATAGCTTCAGTGATGGATGGTTGTTGAGCTGTGTGTGAAGGTGAGGCTGAAGTGCCCACCTGGGGCAGAAAACAAAGTAGCTGCTCTGATACTGAGCCACAGGTCACTACTGCCTGTTCATTTGGTCCTCCTGTGTGTGTGTACTTGGCACAGCACGTTTCTAACCTGAGAGTGCCATTTTTGTTGTACTGTGCTGTCAGGCTATGCCTCCTGTCCTCCAGCCTCCCTTCCACAATGTCTGTTAACTGTGTCCCAGTTTCACAGTCATTTTGCTGGCAGGAAACTTGTGTTCTCAAAAAGGCCTGTGTTACTTTTACTTTACTTCACGCTCCCTATTTAGAAGCCTAGAGGAAATTGTGTGTCTTAGGTTATTCATCACAAGCACTATGAACCCTGCTACATTACTTTTTCTTTATCCTTTCCTCTTCCAGATAAACCGTCAGTGCTGGTGCCAAAGGTTTTCCACCGGGCAGAACATGGCTGATGCTCTGCAGTGCTCCCATCTTTCCAGTTGTGGAGTTGATGCTGATGGGGATCAATGGGACTTTGGACTCTGAAATGCTGTGGGGCAGGGGCAGCTCCCAGGTGGGGGCCTCGTGGCTGGAGTGGATGCAGTCATCTGGAGGTTGGGGATGACAAGGCATGAAGGAAAACGATTGCTGCAGATGGCAGGGCTGCTGGCCGGAGGGAAAGTACTGGGGATAGGTTTCTGTGGACCCATTGATCGCGTGTTGAAAACCCATTTGGATCTCATGATGAATGTAAAAATGTTCTTGGTATACCATTTAATTCAGACCTGCTTGGAGGAAAGTCTCTTGAAATGAGCTGTAGCGGGATTCCCTGGATTTGTTCCTGGACAAGTGAGTTTTGTGGCAGTTGGCCAAGGCTTTGCTGGGGAATGGGTTGGTACTGTGAAGCCTTTAAAATTGCTCCACCACAAAACAGTTGGCTGTGTCCCATGCAGCAATCTTGGGCGGAGGCTGGCAGAGCGGGAGGAGAGGCAGGCTGGGAAGTGTTTCCTGCCCTGTGCATTCACATATGTTGTGCCATGAGGTGGTGAGGTTGTGCTATGATCATGCAGGGATGAAAGCAGGGCAGTCAATGTGCCTCTGGCACGTGCTATTTCTTATCCCTAGCCTTACCACTATCCCTGAACAGCTGCTGGTCTGCCATGTTCAGATGCTCCGGTACTGCCATTGTGGTACTCTCCATGCATTGTGTCCACTGGAGCACTAAAAATCTAGATCTTGGTCCTCCTCCTAACAAAGCCACCTAGGCATCTTTGTGCAGAGATCTAGTGAAGCAATGTGTGGCTGTGTGGTACAAACTGATCCTGATCCCCTTGGGCTGACCCTGGCAGCCATGCTTCATGAGCAGCCATTTTCACTCTCCAGATGCGGGAAAGGGCAGGCTGAGCACTGGCACCAAAGTTCTGGTTTCTTCCCCAGCTATGGGGTTTTGAAGACCTGTAAGATGTTGCTGTTAGTTTGTGCCCTGCAGCAGAGCCCTGGTAACTGTGCTGTGTGAGCCCTGCTCCATGCAAATACTTATTTAGTGTAAATCAATAGGAGGCAGGCATTTCCAGAGCCAGGATCCCTTCATCAGATGCTGGGGGAGGTCTGAGAGATGAGGAACTTAAAACACTTGTGTTAATGTACAGCTCTTAACTCTTTGGGCTGTGATGGCAGACCTGGGATGGGTGGTAAAACTCAGCAGGATTTGAGCTGGCTAGGCCTGCAACCACTGCAAGACAGTGATGTGCTAGGACCTGCTGCCGTTGCACAGATGATATTCCCCTGGTTTTTGATTCTTCAAATACCAGCTTTATGTGCAAGGCTGTAAATCTTCCCATTGGCAAGAACTTAATGCTGGGAAAGCAGGGCAGAAGCTGCTCCAGCAGGAGATCCAGAGGCCAGGTAGAAGAAATCAAGCCATTTACCTTACTTAAGGGGGAAAAGCTGCCAAATAAAAGCTGGCAGCTCAGTCAGCATCATGTTTCTTCAAGGTATCGTTCCAGCTTGGGAGGGTAGCTTGGGCTCAGATTTCATGTGTTGACCTGCTGCCTCTGGCAATGAACCTTCTTATGTCAGTGAGAATCATTAATTGATTGTGCTTCTGTGTTGCTGTGGATAAAATGGAAACTCAAAATTGTCCGTGGTGGCTGGAGGAGGTGGAAGGGAGGTGAGATCTTTGAATGGTGGTCAGGAATAATGCTAGGAGACTCCCTCGTCCTGAGTCTTGCTGCCAATGAAACATGCCTGGTACAGGCAGAACTTGTGTTAGATCATTCCCTAATGTCACCTCCCGTGCTGGGTGGCCTTCTCCTCCTGTATTGCTGCTACTCACCTCTCTTTCCATTCTCCATAGGAAGAAACTAGCGATTTGTTGCTGTGAAGTTGCGTGGAAACCACATTGTAAAGAAACCACAATCTGGAATCCTTTTCCAGCTGGAGGCCTGTTTCCCAGTGTGCCCATCTGGTCTGGGATGTGTGAGCATTGAAGGAGTGAGAGGACAGAGCAGACGTCTTACAGCCTGCTCCTTGGGACCGCAGCCCTCCTGCCAGGGTGTGCCACCTCCGTGGGAGCATTCCCTGGCCTTCGCAGGTACTCAGTCTGCTGCTGTGCACTGAAGCCATAGTGCCAGGAGTGTGGCAGTATGGAGATCAATCTGGTTGGGTCTGTTTAATCCGAAACGGTGATTGCTCATCCACCCACTGTTTAGTAACTGGTGTAACTGTGTTTTCATCTGAATTTTTTTAATATGCAAAAGCCATTTAATTTTCTATGCAGTTCAGAAACATCTCCCCTTTGCAATTGCCAGGTGGGAGATCCATGCAGGAGAACCAAACCAAGCAGCTCATTGTACTTTTGATTTTGCTGTCACTGTCTTTTAAGGATGCATCCTGGGATCCTTATACAATGTCCCTTTGCTGAGCTCCTGCCACTTATTATCCCTGAGCCCTGGGGGTGAGGGCCCTGTATTTTTGAAGGATCTGTCATTTTTCATGAATCAAGCTACAAGGAAAGAGGGCTTGAATGCAGTGCCCTAACAGCAGATACCTGAGTTCAGAGTATGTATTATGTTCCTGTTCTTGTCCCTGCTTGGAGAGTTACCAAACTCTTAGAAATGACTAAGGCCTCCATGGAGCACTCTGCAACCTTTACTGAAGATGTATTATAAAGAGGTCAGAAAGGGCTGGGGGATCAGCTGTCTCCCTGTGGAGCTGACAATGAATTTAACTCCTTTGGAATAGGAGGAGTATCTCCTGGCAATCTCCTAGATGCCTGCTTCACTCGAGACGATTGTGTTGGTTCTGCTTATTGGTTTGCAGACCCCTTGCTTGACCAGTTTTTAATTTCCTGCTGAAACTGGTTCAGACAGGTTTGGAAGCAGAGCTGGTGAGCTGCTTTGCACTCCAGGACTTTCAGCAGCTGGAGTATGTCCTGGAGTACCTTGTGTTATGCTCTGAAGCAAAACCTGGGATTCAAACCTGCATCCGTCCAAGTGAAACTCCCAGGATAGCAGCTTTGCCTTCTTCTGGGTCTGTGTTACGTGAGGAATTGCATGTCCCTAAGCAGCATACAAATCAGTAGAGGTGAGTGAGAGCGAGCCCAAAGGGTGATGCTGCACATCTAGGTCATTTTAGGGCTTACAGGAGTACTTGGAGACTTCTGGCAGCTGCAGAGGGTCCTGGGTGGTGGGACACCTCTGTTTTAACTGTCCTATAAGCAAAAAGGTCAGAGAAGTAAGATTGTTTCCAGCCTGCCACAAGGCCAGGATGCCTTTGACTAGTCTCCTTTCATGGCAGTGCTGTTCTTTCAGCATCGTCTCTGCTCTGAGCTTGGGGGCTTCAGCTTTAAGAAGTTAAACTGAAATAGAGCCTAGATTGGGATTTACCCTGCCTTGTGGTCTCTCAGATCAGATGGAAGAGACTGGGGGCTGCAGAGGCATGGGTCATCTCCCTTGCAGCATCCCCCATGCCACAGTTTCGTGGTGGCTTTAAAAACTCAGTAGTGTATTTGGGTGCTGCTTTCCCAGGAACTCAAGATGTGCTTGGCTGTGCTGTAGCACAGGAGCTTACGTGATGTCCCTGTTCTCTTCCCCCTTGTACCTCTGAGGCAGTTAAAGTTTGTCAAAGCAGTAGAGGCTCCTCACTGTGAGGAGTTAGATACAGTTGTGTCAAAGGGAACTGCAAATGTTACTTAGGAGCTCACTAAGTGAGATGAAAATCTACTGGCTCACTCCTGCAGAGCCAGATCCCAGAGCTCAGTTCCTCTCGCGCCCTTTGGATGGGATCTCGGGCTGGCATCCGTGGAACAGCAGTGCCAGGAGGTGGAGATGCTGCACTGCAGTAAGCACAAGAAGAGGCAAGCAAGTGGGCCTCAGTGTAGCACTCATCACATGCTTCATGGCTCAGTTCATGGACTGTAATTGCAGGTATTCATATAATCTACATCACTGGGCAGGACTCTGCGCACACACACATGCATGCCCAGACATACACGCACCACACCCACACTTGCCCACACATCCTCGCCAAAATGACTGAAAATAAAAGTGATCTCAATCTCCAGGAGAGTCCTGGCTGTGTGATTTGTTTTTCCTCTTGCAGGGCAATTTGTTTTTCCTCTTGCAGTGCCTCCTTGGGCTCTAGCTCAGGAAGGGTCTGCACCTAGTTGTATACCTGTGCTGAAGCAAAGTCATGAAGAGATTTGGTATTCAATGAATCTGAGCATGGAGCCCCTTATTTAGTATCTCTGAACCATTCCCCACTCTAGCAAGGCAGGTGATTGCTGGGGAACAGCTTTTTTCCCCACTACATTTTAAGGTATTTTATGGGTTTATGAGGCCAGCTCAGTGGTTCTCATTGGTACCATATTGTTTGCATTCGTGTAGAGCTTGGGTCCCTGCTCATATTCAGAGCAGGTTTTGGAGACAGAGTGGTAAGGCAGGTGGTCCTCTACTTGGCAACAGGGGCGTTTGTGGCAGCACCAGGAGGGTGAATTAAAAAAGGGAGCAAATCCCTTCCCCTTGCTGCAGTTTAACCCCCTCTGGCAACTAAGCATCATCACACAGCTGCTCACTCACCACCTCCTGGTGGGAAGGAAAATAGGAAAAAAAGCAAAACCCATGGGTTAAGAGCAGTTTAATAATGAAAGCCAAGTAAAACAAAATAGTACTCATGATAGTAATTACAATGAAAGAGAGAGGAATAAAACCCAAGAAAGACAAGTGATACACAATACAGTTGCTCACCACTCACTGACTGATGCCCAGCCCCTCCCCCAGTGATGGGGGATGAACGTCAGCAGCTCCCAGTCAACTCCTCCTCCCCCCCTCCATTTACATACTGGGCACAATGTTCCATGGTATGGAATATCCCTTTGGCCGGTTCAGGTCAGCTGTCCTGACTCTGCTTCCTCCCAGCTTGTGCACCTTCTCACTGGCAGAGCATGGGAAACTGAAAAGTCCTTGACTTAGAGTGAGCACTACTGAGCAGCAACTAAATCATCAGTGTGTTATCCACAATATTCTCATACTAAATCCAAAAAATACAGCACTGCACCAGCCTCTAAGAAAATTAACTATCCCCACCAAAACTGGGACACGCACGTAGCCCTGAGCACTTGTGTGTGACCTCACTTCTGTCATCACTCTGTCTGGAGAAGACGAGACAGATGTCTATGGCACACCCACCGAAGATGACAAATGCTGCACAGCAGGTCTAGGGGAGGGGATGTCAGCATCTGCAACGAGATGCTGGTGTGCTGGAGTGAGATGGGAGGCACGACTGAGGGTGGGTGCTGGGGCCCCAGCCACAACAGGGCAGAAGAGAAGATTCTGGGCTGTTCAGTGGGTAGCAGATGTGGAGGTATTGGTGTAGTTGCATCAAGTGGGTGCCAATGCACATCGGCCTCCATCACTGAGGGATGCTAGACTGCACTTCAGGACTGTGGAAAGCACCAGCAGAAAATAAACTGACCCGTGATGGACGGAGAGGCTTCACCGCTTTGCCTTCACCTCCTGGCCAAGAAGATCCAGAGAGCTTACACATGTCTCGTGCCACCCACCTCACCTGGCTTGTTTACCGTGGGTTAAGGGATATGGGGAACAGCAGGCAAGGCAAATTCCCTGGCAGGAAGGGGCTGGGGGCCAACTGCATCCTTCTAGTGGCTGTGACCTGGCACCCAACACACCTCGAGTGTCCCAGATCTGTTTTGGGTGCTCTGTGCAAAGTCAGTACCATGAGAAGGAGCACGGAGGCATAAATGAGGTGTCTGTCCAGTGTGTGTTTCCTGTAACACGGAGAGAGCTTCCAGAGAGCCGCCGTGACCCCAGACCCCAGGGGAACTGCTGGGCAAAGCCCAGGAGGGCTGAGGCAGGCGCATGAAGCTGCTGCAGAGGGGCAGGGCCGAGGGCTGGCGGGACAGCCGGGGGTGAGACGGCCCGGGCACGCGTGGCACAAACCCACCACAGTGTTTGATGCCGGAGGGGGAAGCCGGGAGCCGCGGCCGCAGCTGCTCGGGTCTCACGGAGCCGAACGAGCGGGGCGGAGG
>VZTE01004632.1:2077781-2148424 GCA_013397775.1 Eulacestoma nigropectus | reverse complement strand
CGGGGCTCGCCCTCCCGAGGGGCGCCGCCGGTGCCGCGGGCCCGCCCGAGGCCGCGCCGTGTGCGCGCCCTACAAAGGCCGCGAGCAGCGGTCGGGAGCCGAAGTGGCCGTAGTTCTTCCTCTTAGTTTATTGCTTTGTTTATTTTGCACGTATTGGGCACCGGCCCGCGTCCCAGTCGGTGTGGATTCTGGTTGATTCAGTTATCGAGAGAAATCTCTCGATGCTGGTGAAGGCTTTGCCCGCTTGCACCAGAGAGCTCTTTCTGGTGAGATTAGGATGCGTATTCAAGTTTTGTCTCCAAGAGCTGCTGTTCGATATGGCTCAAGACACGTGCATTAGTATCCCTTTATTTTGTTTGTTGCTGTTTAGGAAAACAGTGTTTCAGAGCAGGCTTCGGTACTGATTCTCTTACCCATCTACAAGCTATTTCACTCGGATCACAAGTGTAACAGTGTGATGCTTTACTGCGTTTTGGTGCCAAAACGAACTGTGAAATGCTCAAGCTTCTTGTTTTGACCTTCTTAAATGACTTCCTGATTTCTCTTTCTTCTAGGGTAGGCAGCATTGTAGGATCAGTGATCAAGAAACTAATGGCAAAACCTCAGCTGCCAGTTCAAACGACTTCAGTGATCCGATTTACAAAGAAATTGCTATAACCAATGGTTATATCAACAGAATGACCAGAGAAGAGCTCAGAAGTAAACTTGCAGAGTTCAAGCTTGAAACCAGGTTATTTGTAAACATCTTGATTTATCTTTGAGAGCAGTAGAGCCATGAGGGATGATTATTTTAAAGTTTAAAAACTCGGCACAAAGTGAAAAGCAGACGCTGCACCAGACACTAATTGTTTTATGTGCAATCTTGTTGCAGCTTTTGTTGTAGGATTAAAGCATGCTGCTTAATGTGTGCTGTCTCAACTGGCAACCCAAAGAAATGAAAGAATATGTAACTGTAAGGTACTTCTCATCACTTTTTGGTCAAGGGGGAAAGAAGAACTGCAGTGGTTCTCAGGTGGTGCTGCAGACCTTCATCATATAGAAACTTGCTTCAGAACATCTGTATTTTTATTTACTGTACCAGTACAGATCTGATACTTACTACAAACTCTGGTGATGTCGCTCAGGATTTAATCGATGCAGAGGACAGGTACCCTTAGATGGAGAATTTGCTACTCTGAATACATGTGCTAGAATAACGTGAAAAAATGAATGTATTATAAGCTATTTTTGTGCTCATTGGGGTAGAGGCAAGGGACTATAGTGTAGTTCCTGCTGTATTGGAAATGACTTGCAAGACTCTAGTAATTCTGTGGCCAGAAAAATTTGAGATATTGTGAAGAAGATCAGCTGGGAAAAAAGTGTGTTGTTTCTGTATGCAGCAGTAAGGAGGAAATAGTGGTGGGGAGTTAATTGGTTAAATTAATTTAGTGCCTCAGGAGGAAATTATCGTTACCTGAGAAAATTTTTGGTAAAACACATTAGATTTCTATAGCTGTTTAGCAGTTTCCCTGATTTAAAAATAAAAAGTAGAATTCAAATAGTATATGATGTGTTTGTGGTCTTCTCTTAGGTTATAAGTTTTCTATATGCATTTTTCAATTTACTTGTAAATGCTGAAAGCTTTTAATTTCTCTTTCAGCCAAGCTAGACTTCTTTTGTCAATATATTCAATTAAGTCAAGCCAGAATATGTCTTATCTGCAAACAAATAGTGCATCAGCGCTAATGTAGAGAATTGAGCAGATTGCCACACTCCATCCTTTCCTTTGAGGTTATTGTGATAGTCGATTGTTTCCTATTTTCAACTTTTTTTTATAAGTTTGATGAAGAAAGAGATAATTTACCCCTCCATCAGCCCCTATACTGTCTCAACTTTGAATGAACTGGACATTGACTTAAACTAGATCAGTAAACCAGGGTGAAGAAGAGTTATCTCTGCAGAAGCAGTTGATGTTCTCAAATGCAGGTTTAGTAGTTTGATTTCAGTTCTTCCTTGTGGATCAGTGGGCTGCTTTTCTGATAATACCACTTGCTACATGTATCTCATACAGCTTCTGTGATTTCATTTGCAGTGAATAATTTTGAAAATAACTTCATTGTAAGGGTAAATTATCCTCATTTATTTAGCTCTGGTTTGGTACATGGCAGTTCTGGCATATGCACTCGTATATTATAATGTTTGTATTAAAAGGACACAGTAAGTAACTTTAATTGCTTGCCATGTGAATTTATGTATATCCACGAACCTTCTGAAAAGCAGGATCTTGACCAGGAAGTTATTCTGACAACTGAAATCTCAAATACTTTCTTTTAATAGAGTTATTCAAGCTCAATTTTAAATTTAAATTGAGAAGAATTTAAAATATGGGCATTTAAGCTGGATTCTGTGTTATCTAGGCCACTGATGCAGAAAGGCCTCAGGCATGAATCACTTCAGGTAGAGGGCACAGGGGAAAACAGGTGAAGCAGTACTTCTTCCAGGGCCAGGGGTCGACTAGGAGTAATCTACAAAGACTTGAGCTTTGGAAGGGCTTTGGATACCGAGTCTTGCTGAGCTCGAGGTGACTGCAGAGTGTCTCTGTGCCATGCTTCCCAGTCTGTCCCTGGTATTGTATTGACGGGGGGTATCACAGCCTCTGCATTATCACAGATAATGGGATGTAATGTAGCACAGATAATGGTGATAACACTCCTCTATGATAAAGTGGAATTCAGACTTCACAAGTGCTGGTGTTCAAAATGAGGTTATTAAGTGTTGAACTTTCAAATGTTAAATATAGCTTCAGTTTTACAACAAGGAAATAATTAATTAAACAAGAGTGCGATCTTTGTCACTTTCCCTATTTCTTCAGAGGAGTGAAAGATGTACTGAAAAAGAGATTGAAAAACTATTATAAGAAACAGAAGCTGATGCAGAAGGAACACGTTAGTGGAGACAGCTGCTATGACTACATCTGTGTTGTTGACTTTGAAGCAACATGTGAAGAAGGAAATCCACCTGAATTTGTACATGAAATAATTGAGTTTCCTGTTGTCTTAGTAAACACACGTACCCTGGAAATAGTAAGTGCTCTGATTGCTGTGTTGGTATGCTCGTCTTTGATGTAACTTGTTTGCATCAGAAAGTCTAGATTAGTTTTTAAGTAGATGCTGAACTTCATTAAAAATAGCATACATTTTTTTCATAAGGGCTTATCCTCTGTGCCTCTTAGATACAAACAAAGGTTTCTATTCTGAAAGCATTTTCCAAATGATCATTCTTCTGCTGTTGACTCCCTCTGTTGATACGAGTTTTCTCAGTTGTCCGTGTCTGTTCCCACCTGCCCTTTCTTTCCCTCCTTTAAGGTCCACAAATCTATTTCTAGGACTCAAGGGATTCATCACAATAGAAAATGATTAATTTCTGTGGTCCTGTGTGAAGCAATGTAGAAGACACTAATGCAGAGGTCTAGAAAGTGAGGTTGAGTGAACTCCACTTCTCTTCAGGCTCAACTGTTTCCACATTGTACCCAACAGATTGATAGCTGTGTAACCTGATTTTAAACAAACATACTTAGCAGGCATTTGGTAGCCTCAAGTGCTCTGTTCTAGTACAGCTTTCTTTTAGGATAAACCACCTGCTGCTTAACTGAAACTGAGTGACTCAGTGAAACAGAGGACATGCACACACCTCTGACTAATGGTTCATTTATGAAGAACTCTTAAGAGGAAGAGGATATCCCTTAATCATTATGATGCTAAATTAAAGTATAGCTGCATGTATGACTAACTGCAGAAAAAGGATTGTGCAGATTACCAGGATTGTTTTTATTGCTCTTAGAGTGGTTTTTTTGTCTGTCTAAAAGGTTTTGTATAACAGCAGGGATTTGGGGCTTTCTTTTTTCCATGAAACTTGCCGTCAGTCTTCACTCTTGTATTGCTCAGTTTCCCAGAGTGAGGTTTTACTTGTCTCTGCCTGGCGGGCATCCAGAGGTGTAGGACGTGCATGAAGCTTCTGAGGTGTGCAGCTGGTTGCTTTCCTTGAATGCAAGAGAACCTTTAGAGAAACCACCTAAAAAACATAAGGCTTTGCTCATGCCTCTCACTTCTTTTTTCCTTACTCACACTCTTCCCAATCCTCTGCTTTCTTGCAGTCTGCCCTTTTCCCCTCTTAAATCCACATTCCCACTCTTTGGTGCCTACTGGCTGAGAGGAAGGACATGGTCTGGTTGGAAAGCTATCTGTCCCATTAGGAATCTGATGATGGCCAGTTAGGAGGCTCATACTGGCTCAGGAGGTACACACTCCTTTTTGCCTGCAGCAGGACAAGTAGCTGCTGTTGCCTTTGGGCTGCAGGCGAGCCAGAGAAGCTGCCTTGCGGGCTGCACAGTGTGCTGCAGCTGAGCGTTTGATTCTCCTGTTACAGGAGGATACCTTTCAGCAGTACGTGAAGCCAGAAGTTAATCCCAAGCTTTCAAACTTCTGCATCAGTCTGACAGGAATAACCCAGGTAATTTGCACTTTTTTTTCTTCAGGAAGAAATAGGAAAAAAAAGAGATGTGGTATTGATGTTTTCAGACTGTAACCTTAAATGGTAGTGTTTCATGGTTATTTTTCTGTAAGGCCTATTCTCTTAATGCTTATTTTTTCCCTCTCCCAATTATCGCAGAGCTGATTTCACTAAATTAGTCATTTTTTGGGGAAGGGCATTCACTTTTTAATTCATGTGGAGAAATTTAATCTTTAGTAGAGCAAAGTACCTTTTGAATTGCATCAGTTCCTCTTCTAAGATTTTTATTCTAAAGAGTTTAGAGTCTTAGGATGGCAATGGCTTGTGATAAGTGACTTAAGAAGGAGCCTGGGAAACAACCTCAAAGGTTTTAATCCAAGTTCAACTGCTGACTAACCTTGTTACCTTTACAGAAGCTATTAGGAGGTTGGCTCTTGTAGCGGTGCTTTTGTGGTGCTGTTTTTTCAGTTTAGAAAAATCTCTCCAGTCATCTCTTAATGTCTAATCTGATTTTGTAAAGATTCTGATGAAGCTGACTTTGTGAGTGCCCATATACCAATACAGTTTTTACACTTAATGCTGGGTTGGTTTTTTTCCAAAAAAATATTCCTTACTTTGTTTTGGGTTTTTTTGTTCTCTTAGGACATTGTTGATAAAGCTGATACTTTTCCTCAAGTTCTACAGAATGTCGTAGAGTGGATGAGACAACGGGAACTGGGAACAAAGTATAGCTATTCCATGTTGACTGACGGGTATGTCCTTATGCAACCTTCAGCACAATGTAAAACTGCAAAACCGTGTTTCATGTTTTTGAGGGCATTGCTAAAGATGGATCAGGACACTGCCATTTTGCTGGTTTTATTTTAATTGAAGCTTTTGGTAAAATCGGGAAAGCTGAACTGAACCATTCAAAATGAAGCTTAAATCCATCAGATGGCGCCGTTTCTTTCCTAGTGGTCTGTATGCAACAAAGTGATGCTGAGCAGATTTTATGCTTTGTTGTTGCTGTAATTCTCCATTTTTATCTAGCACATAATACCTGAACATAACACTGCAATTTTAGTTCTAGGTAACTTCTGTGCCCTTCTGAATCTGAGACTTCAGAGGTGTGTGGTGGGTGTGCTGTGGTATCCCATGTCTATTAGTGTTACTGTTAATACATACTGGATATTTTGCTGGAAAACAATGGATGAAGATGTTTATGGAACAAGGAGAAATGGCTAGCACAGAAACCTCTCTGCTTTGGCTTAGAGGACTGTGGCTCTGGTGGGTCCCACCCCTGAGAAGCTTTGTGTGTTCCTGGAACTGCCACCTGAACTTGCTCTCTCACAAGGTCTGTGTGGAAAATCAAGTCCCCAGATAACTGCATCTTGAGATCTAGATATGTTTGTGGTGCAGTATTGTTCTTGGGACCTTAGCTTTGTTATATAGTGAAATACAGTGTTTGAGCTTTATCTTGCATAGCACTGGCAGAGCAATTTTTTTTTTTGCAGATGCCGCTTGCCTTTTAGCTATGAAACATTATTATTCTGTTAACATATCTGCTTTACTCCTTCTCTTGGAGTGAAGGATTTAAGGAGGACAGGGAGTTTTTAATATTGGCTATGCTGAGTTAAATGATGTATTTTCATATTTGCCTGCAGCAGGTCTTCTGCTGTGCTGGATTAAAAAGGCAGTTCTGTGCTGCTCTGATGCAATGACTCTGTTGAACCAGAATGAGAGGAACCCTGAAACAAAAACGGAGCTTATGACAAAACAGTGTGTGGAATCTGAGCATAATTTCCTAACACTTCTGTCAAGTAAAGCCCAGATAAATATTCTAGTCTATGAGTAGTTTGAAAAATAATGTATCAGAGTAGATGAATAGATACATAATAGATACAAAGGAGTTTTTTTACTAACCCAACTTAAATTAGTGAGAGTCGGTTTTGGCCGTGAGACCTTTTTCTCAAAATTCTTGAAGTTTTAGACAATTACTATAGATCACAAGTCTTTTCTGGTGAAGAACCCACATCACTGAAATATCGTTGTGTCCCATGTGAACCATTTAAAAAGGTGTCACACAGGACTTGACGTGTACAGTATAGATCCATGTACACCCCAAAAATAAGGAGTTAACATAATGCCGTTCCAATCTTAATTAATTTAAGGAGCTATGGTAAATATTTTTATTTAACAACTTTTAACCTGTAATTACATTGTTATCTTTGGAAGCAACAGTGAATTCAGAAAAGAAAATGCTAAAGCAAAACTGGTGCAAGACTGGTTATATTACTGGGCCTAAATGTCTCTGGAATTCCCCTCCAGGGGAATCCCCTCAGTGAAATTCCTTAAGGAAAACAGGTGCATTGAAATCTCTTGTATAGGTGAGGTTGCATTGACAGCTACAAGAAAAAAAGCTTTACTTTAGCTTGCAGCTTACAAACTTGTTGGGATGGTTCCCTTCAGGAAGGTGGGCTGCTAAATAAATAGGATTATAATTTCTTCATCTTTTCATAGAGATCTGGTTTCTCATAAAACTAGGTACAGTCTAATTTCAATAGCCTACCTGAAGAAGAGAGGTACAGGCATACCCAAGTAATCAGGAAGATTTAAGGTGTCGCTTGCTTTCCTGAGGGCTGTGTAAGCATCTAATTTATTGGCAGTTTTCAGTGTTGATGTGGTAGGTGGAGTAGTTGGTGTGCTATTTCTTTCTTAACCATTGTGGACCTGAAACCATCCTGGTGAAAGTCTTGGTCATGTCATTGGTTTTTTCCCCCATGATTAACAAATTCATATCAAAAAATTCTTTTCCATGACTACAGCAAAAGAGCTTTTCCTAAATTGTTTTCCTTCTACTGATCACCAGAGACAAGACAGCCTTTAGTTCTACAACTGTGCAATATGTAGAACACAGGATTATATATGACTAATGTTTCCCTCTTTTGACTTTTTAAGATCTTGGGATATGAGTAAATTTTTGAACATCCAGTGCCGTATTAGCCGTATCAAATATCCTTCTTTTGCCAAAAAGTGGATCAATATTCGCAAATCATATGGGAACTTCTACAAGGTTTGTACAAATTGCTGTTTCTCTTATGGGAAAATTTGGTTTAAAAGTCTAGAATGTCCTGTTGTGCTTGTCATCTCTACTTGTGTAGTATAAAATTGTAGTACTTAAACTAGTTGCCTGGTGCCTGATTTTCAAATGTGTTTCATGTGCAGATCTCACTTCACTAATTGAAGATCATATAATCTGCATTTTGATTTCAATCTTGTTTTTAAGAGTCAGGTTGTGCTCCTTGAAGGATTGTCCAAAAATGTTATACCAGTCCTCTTAGATCAAGTGTATTTCAAAGTAGTTCAGCTGAAAAGGCTGTATTGATTTTTCAATTATTTTTTCCTGTTTTCATGCAATACATTACAAAACTAATTTGCACCACTACCCTCATATAATCTTGACTTTTGATAGTGTAATGGGGACACAGAAAGATTAGGATGTATGTATAGTGGAATCGAATTGTCAAGAGAAAAATAATACTGAGTTCAGTGCTGGACCTTATTGCTGCTTTCTGTTAGACTACCATAAAACAAGTTATTGGAGATTCTAGCAAATTCCCAATCAGCCTACACTAAAATACTCTTTTTGAATGTGATTTCAGCCTAGGTAATGATCTTTTGAAGGGCTTTGTCATATTAAATGTAACCTCTAGATAAAAGAGAAATTGACATTTAATAAGGGAAGAGCTTTACTTCATGCTGGGCAAATATTACTGGGTTGCTGTAGGTGTTGCTGATCAGATCCTGTGAAGGCATTCAGGATCTTGATGTCAGTGAGAATCAGGAGCCTGGTGCTTCTTTAATCACTTAGAATTTAGAAGGAAAACCAGAATCTGATTCCCTCTACAATGCCACTGTGGATGGTAATTTGTTTTTTATAAAGATTGTTAAATTTATCTAGGCCCTGGCTTCCACCCTTGCCAGCGCAGGTGTATCTTGAGCTGGTGCTGGTGAGAGGCCCTTGACATCATCCCAGGTCTAGACAAACTCCTGTTGACTATGTCTCTTCTGTAGAAATGGGAGTGTCTGTCTCACCAAGGTGCTTTGAAGCTAAATGGTTAAGTGATCTGACAGAAGGCAACATGAAAGTAATACATGACTTAAGTAGATTTAAAATCTGCGTGTGTTTCTACTGCCCCGTGTTAGATTAAAAAGACTTGGTACCGAACCTGATCCTTGAATCTTACTCCCTTTTTCCATCAGGTTCCTAGGAACCAGACCAAGCTGACAATCATGCTTGAAAATCTGGGCATGAATTATGATGGGAGACCTCACAGTGGACTTGATGACTCTAAAAACATTGCAAGGATAGCTATAAGGATGCTGCAGGATGGCTGTGACCTGCGGGTGAATGAGAGAATTCACGGTGGACAGCTGATGACAGTCTCCTCCTCAGTCCCCTTAGAGGGAGCCCCTGCTCCACAGATGCCCCGCTACAGAAACTAGCAGTTCAGGGTTCTGCCTTGGGAACTGCCCTCAGATACCTGCTAAAGACTCCAGAGCTTAGTAAATGGCCACCTCTGCCAGCTTGTCTGCCATGCAGAATCCTAAAGCACCTTAACTAATCATCTCTGTTGAAATAAAGAGGAGCATGGAAGCTTTTTGAAGCCTGTTACAGCAATTTTTTTTTGTACTGATGACTTCTGTTGTTGTTTCCAACTCTGCTAGCAGTGAGGTTGATATCTGGGATCTAGACAATGTGTTAAGCTTTTAAGAACATGTAATTTAAACACCTATTAAGAGGGATCAGGCCTGTGTGCTGCTGTTCCACCCCAGCCTGTGGGCAGTATTTGTTCACTGTGATATACTCCAATCATATCTAGCATCTACTTATTCATTGCACACAAATAAGCCATTCCTGGAAGAACTGAAAGAGCAGTGGTTGGGCTGGCCCTTCCTGATAAAGCACTCTGCTAAGGGTTCCTGCCAATTTTTTTGTTTTTTACAAAGTCTAGGAGAAATGGGTGCGCGTTCATCAGTCCTGAAGCAGTAGAGAGAGTACTCTGCTCTTTGGGGTTTTTCTTTAAGGGATATGTTTGTCTGCTTCCCTGTAAAATGGAAGAGCTGGGTTTTGAATAAAAAATTCATTAATGTAGTATGATAGTATTTTTCTAACCTGTGTTTCAAAGGAGAAGGTTCTTCAGGTTTTTACTTTGAGGATCACATCTCCTATACCTGCATAGCTGCCCTTCATTTAATGTTGTTTTTAGACACTATCAGCCATTTGGTCTTAAAAATGAGTGAAGTAAAGTAAGTTCAAAACATGCCAGGTTGTCAAAATTTCATGCTGTGTGATTATTACATAAAACAGGAAGCTTCTCATTCATGGCTAAAGACATGCTCAGCTATTTTTGGCATCTTCTTGTGCTTCTGCCACCATGAAGCTATGTCTTTATTGCAAAATCTAACATTGGAAGATTAATATAATTTTATTATTAAAGGCCACAGCTAATTACTAACAACTTCTGCTTTCTCCCCAGGCCTCAGATAAGATGATATTCAAAAGAGGCCAGAGTGTTAATTTACTTTGTATCCATGGACTGTTACAAAGTGCACCGTTAATGTGATCAACTTTGCCTTAGAATGGCTTGTTCTGAAAAGTGGAATAATGTATTTTGGTTGCTCTTAGTTAAAAAAAAAAAAAAAGAAATTTGCTATCCCTGTGTTATGATTCACCCGTTTTACCACTTACATTCAGGACACAAAACAACCAAGTAATAAACTTTGTTAAGAACACTGACTGAATAATCAAACTCCTACCAGCCATGCTTTGCTCTTCTGACTGTTAAGCTTCATCAATGGACCTGTGAAAACTTCCATTTTAAATTCATGTAAGAGGGAGAAGTGTTAGTCAATTCTCAGTTGCTTCATATGTTTTCTTTCCTGAGACACATATTTGGATGGTCATAACTGCTTAGAATGATGTTTTTTAGTCTTGTTCTTTTGTTTTGTTTTGTTTTGTTTTTTTCCCTGAAAGCAGATACTTGTTCTCTTGTAGAGTTTTGTTGAGCTTTACAGCTTCTTTTCCTTTTGTAGCCATACTTGATGGATTTTCAGAAGGTAAAATCCGAATCTCTGATGTGCTTACTCCTAAAATACTATTTATCTGTCAGCTCATATTTTGTACAAATTCTTATATACATGCTTTTCACTGTAGTGACTGTAGTTCCTCTTTTTCTGAAGTACCTGGTAATTTACTTCTTTTGTGTCTGAGTTACTGTTGTGCAAGTTTCTATGATGAAATTGAGTCTAGTTCAGCAGATCTCCCCTGGGCATGATGGCAGCCAGAGACTTTATCACTAGTCTTTATTTACAGGTCTGTAACCAGGCTCACAGTCGAATGAGAAACTCTTATTTCTTACAGATTATACTATAGGTTGCATAAGAGCTGTTGTAATTCTACATCATTTATTTTAAGTACAGAGTTGTTTATTTTTGCTAAGTAACTTCAAAAAGATATTTTGAGATAAGGGTTAAATAATGATTGTTTTCTGTTTACTGCTTGAGTCAGTTGGGATGTTTTTTATCAGTGAGCTGCAGAATTCAGTAGAATCATTCCAGATATTATTTTATCTGTCAGATTAATGTTAAACTGTAAGCTGTAAGTATTTTCACAGACTCTTTGATTCTGTGATTTTGAGATGAAGTGAATTTTAACAATGTTTGCTGATTTGTTTGAAATGTAAACAAACTTATTAAAATAATTTCAGATTTTTAAACATATTGGGTACTGAATTTGGTCTGTAAAGCATGAGATGATTTCAACAGTGTTGGGGGTCTTGGCATCAGCTCAGCTCATGATTAGTCTTCTCTAGTGGACCAGCAACGTTGTCATGGCTGGGTGGCTTAAATCCCATGCATGTGACTAGTTCACAACACTCGGTAATGAGATAAATTTTTCTGGATACTTCATACCACAGGGGAAGGAGGCACTTGAGGGAAAAAAAGTGGTTTGGTGATTTTACTAGTGATGCTCATGTTCAGCCAAACTGTTTTTCCAGGTTGATCTCATTTGTTCATCCAAAGAAGCTTGCTGAGTGCATCTGCTGTAATGAATATTTTAATTTGTTAGAGGAGTCTTCCCGTGCTGGAAAAATTAATTGACAACTATGTAGAAAACAATCCAATCTCCTTTTTATGCAGAAAAAAAGCATGCAGACATTGATTTCCTTGTTGATGGAGTTAGAGGCTTTTTGCTGTTGTTGCTTTTTATTTCACATTTCGGGAGCTGTACTTGAGCAATTCTACTACTACTGCAGACAGCCTTTGTGGAACAGTAGCAACGTGAAACAAAGGGATTGCAGACTAATTTCAACATGAGTGTTTTCAAGTAGATTTCTTAATATATATTTATATGAATGTGGGAGGGATTCACAGAATCTTGGGGTTATGTTAGGAAAAAAGGTTTCTCAGACAGGTTAAAGAGCAGTAGCCTCTCTGTCTCAGTGAGCAAATGCCTGAGCAAATGGGAAGGAGAGGTCACAACAGTTCCTAGCCTCCCATTAACTCCTTATGAGGTACAGCTACAGGGGCCACTCACAGCAGGTCAGCTGTCCACAGAAACTGCTTTTGTCTGGGCTTGTCTGATAGTAAAATAATTTAATAATTTGGTCTAACAAGGTAGTTGTTTCCATATTTTGTTGGAAATTAACATTGCAGTGAGGAGGGGACTGTTCTCAGCAGTGGAAATAAGTAAAAACCTCGGTTCACTTTACGTTCTCATGCCCTTGGAGAGCTCTTGGTGTTTCACTGCAGGCCTTGACTGCTCTTCGGTGACCTTGGGAAAGCAGTGTTTTTTCACTCATTTCTCTCACCCTACACTTCCCATGGCTGTTTTTAATTCCTCCCCCCTTTTTTTTTCTACTAATGAACGTTTGCCTCCTCTGGAGAGAAGTTCATGCTAGGTAAGATCTTTGTATGTTCTTTCTAATAACAGCCAACAGGCCCTTTGTAAAGAAATTGGAAGTCTTGCCTGTGGAGGATAGACGAGACCCAGTTACTGACTGCAGGTTTTTGAAATGGGCTAAATGTATAGGACATCATTCTGCTGCAACCAAGTCCATTCCAGCCTCCTCTCAAGGACTTCATGTTTGGCAGCCCCATGGGGTAGCAGGGACAGCTCACCAGGAGGATTCCCCAGGTGAAGATACATGAGGTAGCCAGGTGTGGTCAGTACACACTTCTGCTCTGCCTTGTACGGAGCTGTGGCCTCAGCTGAACAGCCGTGGTGGGGAGCAGGCTAACAGTTCGTTCTAGAACACCTTCCTCCAGCGGAGAATGGGGTGCTGATCTGCAAGTAGGGATGCTGACAAGGCTCTGGAGGTTGAGCAGTTGCTTCTCTCTTGGGTTCCTTCTAGTTCAGTCCTTTCACGTTCACAGCCGCCAACGCTGACTGGCTTTTGCCCTTTTTAAATTGGAGGACTTGGTGTTGTGGGAGGAAAACCTGAAGCAGCTTAAGGGATGTGCTCTTTAAACTAAAGGAGTGTGACTGCTTTGCACTAAGTGGCCCCCTATGGAAAAAAGTCTTTTTTGAGTGAATGACAAGCCCTAAACACCTCTTTATGGCAGAGGTGGCTCTGGGTGTGTTCTGATTATGGATGTGATTCCATGGCTCAGGCATGTGTCCCCTCTGTGGCCACTCAGTTCAGGAGTGCCCATGGGTAGCACCATGTCCTGCTCCTGTGATCTTAACTTGGTGTGGTCATGACTGCACATCTTACTTGTAAATCTTGTGATGCTGCTTGCAGATATATCATGGTGGGGTTTCTGCCTACCTTCGTGGCTAAATTAGTGCTAATTATGAGGTTTTGCTGTTTGAAGTGAGTGGTAGTAGTGGTCTTGCATTGGTAAAGTACTTGCAGGTGATTCTGACCTCCTTTGTTTATGTTCCCTGTTTCAGCAATGTTAATTTTTAAAGAGCTCCTGTAGCCAAATGGATCTCTGTGAGCCAGAGATGTCCCAATAAGCAGGAATTGCTTCATTGTGGTCGTGTTCATGTTTGGATTGGTATGCAGGACCTGGGCTGCAGGTGGGCTGTGAAGCATGACACACCTCCCAGAGAGTCCCATGCTGAGAAAAATTTATTTCATATTAATTCCTAGCTTGAATTGATAAGCAGTTGACTACTTATGCTCTGTGCAGCATGAAAGTGCTTTATATGTAATTTAGGGGCAGGTGTAGCAGCCAGCTGTGAGACTCAGTGTGCCACCTTTTCTCACTTGAAAACACTCCTATGTTTGTGATTAATTTTCATTTGTGCATATGTGGACTAAGATGATAGAGAACTAAAAAGAAGGAAGAAGTGACTAGTCGATCTAGGTAGTCTAGGCCACATATTACCTATCTATATAGTCTGAGCATTTGATACAGCTGAACTTGGACAACTCTTTGGAATGCCAAGCACCATGTGCAGAGAGGGTGAGTGAATGCTACTGTGCTGAGCTTGGCTGGATTTAAGCACAATCTGGGTCACACCACTCTTGGCAGTCTTCAGTAAACAGGCAGGCCTGAAGATAAGGAGCATTTATTTGAGCTGAGAAGCCTGGGAGGGGCATAGCTGAAAAATAAATCAGTCTTCCAGCATCAGAGGGAATTGTGGTGGTGCCTGCAAAGCCTGTCTGTTGGTGTGCTGCAGCTCTCTGGGAGCAGTTTATTTCAGCTATGCTGGTGCTTTGTTTTTCCCCTTCTTAATTCACAGAGTCACATGGGCATGTTTCTTCTTCGGACCCTTCTCAAAAACTTCTCATTTGCTGCTTTTGGAGCTGGCTTCTCTGAAATGTACTGGTTCACTCCTTGTTCTTGCTTGTTTTGCATACATGAAATAGTCCTTTTCTGACCCTGCCTGTACTGATTTTCTAACAAGCCATGTCTGGAAGCAGCTGTACTCTCTGCTGTAATCCTGTCTGCACTGCTGGCCTCACTGTTATGAACAGGTCTTACAGAAACCTTATCAGATCAGGGACTGCTGCCTTGTGTAGTGCAGTGGTGGGGTTCCTGAATGCTGCTGCAGCCATTTATCAGACACCAACAGTAGGGAAGACGGTATAAGTAAATGGAAAATCTACTGGCTTCCTTCACATGTCATAGCAAACAGCTTGTGGCAAATTCTCATGGTTTAATGGTGCTTTCATTCATGCATGCTATCACATACACATCTCTGGAGGTGCTGCCACTGTTAGAGATTAAAAATCATGGGAAGGACAGGATTATTTTGAAACTAAATGACAATTAAATTACATGTGTGATGGATATTTGTTTGTCTGATTGGTATTTGTTTCCACATTGGTAAGTGTAGCATCATGTGGATGATGTAGCATCATGTGGTAGAGTGATGTTTACTAGATTCTGCAAGTAAACCTGTTCAAATGCCTTTGATTTTTCCGATAGATTGACATTAGTCTTCAAGTATGGAAAACTTGGGAAAATAATGTTTTTAAACTTATAAAAATCTTTAAAATTTTGTTTTTGAGGGATTGGGAAGATGAAGAGGTCTACATACGATTTCAACATAGCAGGGGGAAGTTTTCTTCCACTCTAGTCTGGGAGATGGTGATGTCCCTGCAAATGTTGGATCAAGGCTTCCAAAATGAATGATCCCCAGACAATGCTCTTTCACTATGAAAACAGAATCACTGTAACAGCCTATGATTTAGCTCCCTTTCAGGCAGAAAAAAGAAATGCTGCCATGCTGTCCTCCAGCCAAGAGACCTGCCCACCTTGGTGGATACTAAGTGACATAGACACAGGAGTTTTTGTTGTTTAGTGACACAGTTTGGCAGAGAGTGAATGAACTCCTCTGTGCTTGGCTCATTTTTTCCGTGCGTGAAACATTTCCGTAGACGTTGCAATGGATGTGTCATACTGGATGAACTTCTGTCTTGAACCAAGGTAGTCATGCTCAAGACTGTAGAGCTGCTTTTCTGAGCCAGGAGACCACAGACCTAATTGAGGTCCTTCTTGGTAGCTGTGGTAGTGAGCGAAATAGTCTGAGGTAGAAACATCAGCTTTTGTGTCAGAGAGATGAAGAGCATGGATCTTGGCTGTGTGCTGCTGGGTATAAAGGAAGCTTGTCCCACTGTGTTCATACCGGATATGACATGGCTTCACAGTGTAACAACTGAGCTGGTGGCTGCAGCCACATGGCCATTGCTGTGGGGAGCTTTCCATCTGTTCCTCCTCTTCTACCATCTGCAGAATATTTTTTAATTGTGAAGAATCTCCTTGAGCAAATCCTGCAGCTCAGCCAGTTCCTTGTGCTCTAGAGCCATATATGCAGTCATAATCTTTAAAGTGCCCCCACCACCCCTAGTCTTTGAGTTTTGGAGCATGTATAGAATGGACTGAAATGTCTTCATGCACTTTAGATGACTACTGTTTGTCTATACACACCACCTAACTTTCAACCTGGAAGACAACTACTGCTCTGTTCACTTACGGGTTTTTTGGCAGGACAAAGTGTCTATAACATACCTTGAAGTACAGCTGTCTGCTTTCTGCCCCCTTTTTGCTTTTCTATTTAAGCTTTCCACTCTGTCCTGCACTGGCTGTGCTCTGCATGTCTGGGATACAGCTTCCCTTTTGTTTTACCTTTCTTCCTCTGCTTCCCTGTGCTATGGTCCTGACCATGGCGTCTTACCATAGCTCAGCAGCTCCTCAGTGTCAGACATAGAACCTCCCAAGGCATGTGCAGCTGGGCTGAGCCCTGTGGTTACTGTAAGGAAAGGGACAAGTGTAGTAACTTTTTGACACTGACTGTGGCTTACAGCGAAGTTACTAGCCCTGTTCTAAAGAGGAAATCCAGGCATAGAATTAAATTGCTGTTCAAATTTATGCAATGATTAAGGAAAGTGCTAGACATGGAAACCAGCTGCCTTGTCTCCCCAGCTGCTGTCTTCCCTAAACCTTCTGCTGTTTCTTTTCAGTAGACAACATTTTAGTGTAGGTTGCCACCAGAGGAAGAAGCTGTGCCACTGCTGTTGTAATTTTGGCTGAGCACTTGAAGATAGGCCCTTGCCTGAGGGAATTCCACACAAGCTCCTGGTCTCCAAAGCAGCTGGCTCCTCATGTCCTCTCTGGACAGGCAGGATGTGTCTTCTGGAAATGCTTTCCTGAACAATGGGGCATTGCAGTCTGCCTGCCCTAGCTCTAGCACTGAGACTTCCAAGAGCTCTGAGTGCAGGCAGTCACTTGAGCTGACAGCATAAGACCCTCTAGACTATGTTTGTGATGACTGCAAAGGAACATCAGCAGTTGCTCTTCAACTCTTATGCTGCCAGGAGTTGTGAGGATTAGTGGAAGACACACTGACATGAATGGAGAAGGAATGTCTAGAAGCACCAGAAAGAAGGCATTAGAGGTGTCTGAGAATGACAGGTGCTGATGGCACATGTGTTAGCAGGTCATCAAAATTACAGCACAGCTACAGCTCATAGAATCCTAGAATGGTTTGGATTGGAAGGGCCCTTAAAGATCACCTAGTTTCAGCCCCTCTGCCATGAGCAGGGACACTTTCCACTAGATAAGGTTGCTCAGAGACCCATCCAACCTGGCCTTGAACACTTCCAGGAATACCTACATGGAATAAACAACAGACAGCCTAAACCCTGACAAGACAAATCTGAAATCTCAAGGCATAAAGATATGCTGGTGGGATAATAAAGGAATGGGATTGGGGCAATTAATTGTTGAGATAAAGAGACTTTAAAAGACAGTGAGGATACCCTAATGATTCACAGAGCTAGGACAAGATAATCCTAGTGTTATAGTTAAGCCAGGATCCTCTACCGATGCATGTTGTTTGATTTTTTTTGGCTTCATGAGAGCATGAAAATTGGTCTTGAGAGAATATATGCAGACAAATCCTCAGGTTGCAGGGCATCTGTGGACCATTTAAGATGCTGCAAAGGCACCGATGACTTACTGGATTGTAGGGATCCCGCACAGCATAGAGGGCAATCTGGCTGTGCTCGCAGCCTCCTTGCAGAATCTACCAACACGAGAGAGAACTCAAAGGATGGCAGGGGACCGTAGTGTCCTACTACAAAACAATGTTGTTGATGCACTCTGGAGGGTACAACCTCAAATGACAGGCTTTGAGATGGAAAAGGAGTCTGTGAGCCTTTCCAGATATAGTGTATGGAAGTATAATGGAGTATTATACAGAAGTATAATGGAGAAGTAGAATGCATTTTCAGCAGAGTTTAATGGTAAATGGAGACCAGCTAGAAAGTTATTTTCTCAAGAAGACAGAAGGATCAGAAGCCTGCTGATTAGAAATGGTTCTCACTTGCTGGATTTGCCATAGAGTTATAGCTTTCAATCTAGTCCTGTTCCAATTCTACTTCATTTCTTCCTGTCTCAGAAGAGCTTGGCACAAACAACACATAAGTCCCTCTATCTTAAGCTCTTTAAGAATTAGACCTCTAGGGCCCGCTAGGGGAAAGATTTAGTTACCTACACAAAGGTGTCTGGTGCCCTCTGGTATCTGAGCTGTCTGCACAAAGCATGTGGGACCTGCAGGACCTCCTGTCTTCTGAAGCAGCAGCTAGAGGCCAGCCTGAAGACCTGAGGCATCTCCAGTAGCGCTGCTGCTCATACCTGTGTGTGGGCACTGGAATGGTGCCCCTGGAGCAAGCCCATGGCCCAGTCAGCTTAACAGGAAGAGACAGGTACTGCCAGAGGATGAACTGTCCCATTGCTCTTTGCTGCCTCTTATATGACTTAGCTGGGAGGTGGAAATTGTGCTGTTGCTGCTGCTGCTGCTTCTGTGCAGCATCCAAGCTTCCACAGAACTTTCGCTAGAGAGATGGGGATTTCAGGCAGCCAGGAGAGGGAATGCAATTGTGAGGGACAGACATGATCTCCCAGACATCAAAGGCTTTGGGAAATGGGGAGGTATTTCTCTTCAGCTCACTCACTAACCTTCCCAAAAAGTACGGGAGGAAGACAGCTAGATCTAGATTTAGATGTTTTGTTTCTGCACTTCAGTGAACGTGAATAGTGACAACCGCTCTTTGATTGCTAAGGTTGAGATCACGTTCTGCTATACTTTGCACTTTGCACAGGGGTCGTAGAGGAGCTGATCTGGAGGTCAATTACTTGCCAAAGTCCTCAACTGCAGATCAAGTTGCTTAGCCTTTGGCCTTTAGAAAGTCTTGAACTGATTGAAAGTTGGGAAGAGTCTGTTGAAGTGAGGAAAGTGTGGTGCTTATTTTTTGATACTGGTTTGGTGCTAGTATTTAAGCTGGGATGAAGAGATTTCAGCTTTTCAGATTCTTAGAACAAAATGCCATTTGGGATGCCTGGTCTTAGCACTTTCAGGGTTAGGTGTCACTCCCTCTCAGGGCAACTTTTGCCTGCCAAAGTACCTCTGTGGTTGTCTGCACAAACCACAAAGACTGAGACTGTTGTCTCTCCTGGTGGAACATGAAAAGGCACATCCTGCATGGGCAGGACAGAGCTAATTTATGTGCAACTGCATGAAAACAAGTGAAGCAAACCAGAGTGCTGGGCAGTGAACCCAGTCTGGCTGAGACACAGCTGATTAGAGGTGAAAGGGGTTGTCAAGAGAGCTGTCCCTCTCCTGCAAAAAGAATGCCCCCCAAAAAATGGAAGGAAAAAAAAGAATATTCTTGGACTTTATTTTTTCCTTTGTAATTATGGAGCAGCCAGTCTTTCTGAGCTGCCTTCAGCTCCATCCTTCTTCTCAAAAAGCAGTTTTTCTGCGCTAGAGACCGTTCCTGGTAACAGAGTCCTGCCTCTGGAAAAGGTAGTGCAAGGCCTCAAAGGGATGTGCATGCAACACTGATAGCACAGCACTAGCTTCTTCCACAAGCATGGGAGTGCTTTGTGTTAGTTATTTAGCCAGGAGAATTGGAAATGGCTGTGAGACTGTTGAAGGCAGAAAGGGACAGAGCTCTGGCTGCTAACAGGGACA
This sequence comes from Eulacestoma nigropectus, assembly GCA_013397775.1. Classification (NCBI taxonomy): domain Eukaryota; kingdom Metazoa; phylum Chordata; class Aves; order Passeriformes; genus Eulacestoma; species Eulacestoma nigropectus. The sequence continues at coordinate 2,128,962 of VZTE01004632.1, read as the reverse complement.
GCCGTAAGAGAAGTGCATCTAACGATGGACTCTCCACACTGTCTTCAATCTGGTCCCTCAGACAGGCAAAAAAAACCCCACTGGAGAAAGAGGATAGCCTCACGGAGGAGAACAAGAAAGAATGCAAAGTGGATACAAGCAAATACATGCATAAGTATCTGCAGAAATAGTGGTGAAACCTAGCCATGTGCTTTACAGGCAGAATCCTGCTCCTCCCTGTGGGCTGTATCTCTCTTCTGCCCATAGGTAGGATTTACAGGTACTGGAGAGAGCAGGGATACCACCTGTGGCACAACCCATGGGGCAGGGAGTTACAGAAGTAAAGGACTGGCAGACAGCTCCCAGGTTGAAATGTGTTTTGCATGAACAGTTCATACTGTAACAGACATCTGTAAACAGATCTGTGAACAGGTAGCAGGGCTAAGGTTTGCCAGAGAGTTTGCTTGCAATGAATAATTCAACCAGTCCTGCTACCCTTAAATTTAGATAATAGTGCTGTAGTCAAAGGCTTTCCAAATTTGGCAGCTAATGCTATTATGGACTTGTCTCCATGTTTGGCCTGGGGCCTGCACTGTTTCACAGGTGACTTTGACCTTGTGTGACAGCATCAATGCAAACTGGTTCCCTTTTTACCTGGCAAATCAGGCACAAATTCTTTCACCAGGCTGCTAATACCAAACTTGTAAAGCAGCTGATGTTGTTCTGAAAACAGAGCTGGAGGTGGGAGGATGCTGGCTGCAGATGGTGGGCATCTGAAACACCTTCCTGGAGTTCAGCAATTTTTCTTCCCAATGCCATCTTGCCACTGGTGGTGGTATTCGCTCAGGGTCCCCAGAGAGCTTAGCTGGCACCTACTTCTTGGACTCTGAATCATCTCAAGGTTTCTGCAGGTGGCACCTCCTTTCTCTTTGCCTTTTCTGACAGCTGTGGGACACCCTCTGCATATAACACTATAGGATTCATTCCAGTTCATCTTAACCCCAAAACTGGCAGGCTCAATACAAAAATGAGTCTTCAGTGAATGCTAAGGGACTCAGAAAACAAGATTGCACAAGATGGAAAAGAAAAGGACTTCTGAAAAAATAGTATGCAAATGTAATTCTAGCATAAACCTTAAACCCAGATGCATATTTGCCAGTGAGTAAGCCTTTCCTGCAGTCCATGTTACCATGGATTCGGTGTCCATATGTACACCCTCTCTCCCAGCTGCTGCCCTGTTTTCTGCAGAGCTTGTCACACCTCTAAGGACAATTCCTGGTGGTGCTTATCCAGCTTCACTCTGGTTTTTGGACGGGACAGAAGGTATCTGGGATATTCTAGAGCTACATGTTTTTTGCCCTCAGGGGTGATTTCTCCTGATGAGCTCCCACCCACTTGGGCAAAGAAGATGGTTGGTTCCCATCTGCTTGGTGTTTGTAGCTTTGTTTCAGAAGAACAGTGTCCAGTTTGAGGACCTCCAGAAAAACAGGTGTCAACAAACTGGAGTGATCTGAGCAGTCATTACATGTAAACAGGCTCCAAAAATACAAGCTGGCAGAAAGCCACAGTCCTTACTGGTAAGGCAGGAACAGTCCTTGGACAGGGTGGTTTCTGTTATAAATGGTGTATGTGTGATGGAGAGACGTGCCTTTCTTCTGAGCCATGACTATGGGGAGAGGCAGGGTGTGGGGAAATAATGCTGCTCTCATCTTTTACTCAATGCACTTCTGAGCTCTTGACACTGGGGCAAGTGTCCTGTCAGGCAGGAAGGGGCTGAATGTGCTGAGAGAGGGGCTGGACTGAAGAAAGTGTCAAGACAGGACGTAGAACTTCAAAGCTTTGCTCACTGCCTATACCTGGCCCTTTCTTACGTGTCTAAGATGACTCCAAGTACATTTCCAAGGTCAACCAACAAGGACTCGGAGGTCAGAAGGACCAATGGCTTCCAAGTCATGGAAGTGCTAGTAGCCAATTCTCCAGAAAGAGCAGGAGAGTGTGTGTAGCTGTAGGCATTACTTGAGATGCTCAGGCCAATTTCAAGTTTTAGCCTTTCCTGAAACTCCTAAAAAAGCACCAGCATTTTTTCCCGAGTTGCTAGTGCTTTTTTTCCCCAGCCCTAGGTTCTTTTTTAAACTTGCTAATGTTTGATACCACAGGTTCTTGATTTGTCTGTGGACTACTAAAACAGAGAATTCTTGCTTTATTAATATACAGAAAGTCTTTTGGTCTCTAGCAAGGAAAACATCAGAAAGTATTGAAGTGATTCTTACCTTACACATTATTTCAATGTTCAGATATTTGCAGTCCCCTGTGATGTAGCAATTTTGCAGAGGCATTGTGTTCTTTCTTGTTTACTTTGTAAGAATCAGCTGAGGATAAATTTGTGCATTTTGTATTGCTCAAGATGTCAAATAACTGGAAATGTTACTGGAGCAATGAGGCTCTCACCTTGAGAAAGGTCATTGCTTATTCAGGTGTCCTTTTTTCCAGCTGTAACTGAAGCAAAATGTTGGCTGAGTAAGTTCAGAGAATCTTTTGCAGAGAGGCAAGCACAACTAGCAGTGGGAGATGAAAAGCACTGATATATTCTGAGGTCAGTAACCTTCAGAAAATAGATCCCACTGGATGCTTGTGTCATTGTAGTCATTTTCACTATGGCTGGCAATCACTTAAGCCAGCTGCAATAGTTTCTGCCTGTACTGCTGAAAACTCTCTGTTTGAGGATTGTGCATAACAGAAAACAACATCTAAGAAGGAAGCTTTGAGTTTCAGGGCTGTTGAGAAATTCAAGGCCAGTCCCTTGTCTGTGTTTGTCCAGTACTAAATCTTCTCTTTGGAATTTCTTTTCTTCATGTTGCCAGACAAAGCTGTAGGGCTTTGGATATTTTTGAACACTTTTGAGAGCCTTTTTCTGCCTGAGAAGGCCTTCCAGTTGCTGGCAAGCTGTGCTCATACTGAATTCTGCTTTACATGGTCAGTTCATAGCCAAGTGTTTGCCTGCCAGGGGGTCTGTCCTTAGCTCATCCTCAGAGCAACATAGAAAAGGTCTCTGAGTGGGGAAACACAGCAAGGTCTCCTTGCTCAACAGCTCAGAGCTGAGAGTGGAGAACACTTAATCTGCCAGAGACAAGTCATTGGTTTTACAGCTTGGACACACTGTCAGCTGCACAGTGACTCCTCCTCAGGGTCTCCCGTGCAATCCTGGTGCCTTGTGGTGGACGAGGGCCTGACCAGAGCGGCCCAGCTGTGTCCCACACTGCTAAGCTTGCCTGTGGAGTTGATAGCCACTTCTTACCTCTAGTCACTGTGGGGCTGTGGCACTTGGTCACGTCATCTCACATTCGGCACTGGGACTTCCTCCCCTGCCCTCTTCCTGGGAAAGGGCTGAAAACTGCTGTGATGGGCCATCTCGTTTGCCAAGTGTCAAGTGTTCGTGTTTGGAGCAACACAAACATCCTTGATTTCTGTACTTCCAGCCTGGCTTTTCTGCTCTCAGGAGCCAGCAGCAACAGGGAATCTCCCACCACCAGTGGTCCTGCACCAAGTCACACGGAGTGTGATGTCCTTGGAGGAGAATTCCCACTACTGCTATGCTCAGCCTTCATTCTTGCTTTGGAGAAGTTTCACTGACAGCCTACTGCAGCAGTTCTCTCCTTCCTGCAGACTCCTGACCTTCCCAGGAGCAATGTTTGACCAAGGCAAATCTGACTGGCAGAAAGACTGCAGATAGGTACAGGACACTTGAACAAACTATCTCATAGCATCATGGGCTAAAAAACTACCCAGACCCGATGTCCCTATGCTGCTGGAGGGAGAAGGGAAGGAGAGCTCAGCACAAGTGACCGTGCCGTGTGCTTTTCTCTTCTCTTGGTTGGTTGTGTAAGTATCAGTTCATGGGAGGCAGTGCTTCTGCGGAAGCAGTGACTGTGGGTTTTTTTCCTCATTAACTTTGCAAAAGCTGGCCCTGTTCCCATGTTTGCATACTTCTGTCAGTCTCCTAAAGTGCACGTAAGCCAAACATAGAGGGACTCAATTAAACACAGACTGCTGGCTTTTGCTCTTTTGCACAGCAAAGATGTTTTTTGAAGGAAATGTAGTATGCTTATTTAAAAACATATTTTAAAAAAGCAAATATGTCAGACTTCAGCTAGCTTGGTACTAGTCTACTTAGCAACTCTGGGGAACGAATAATTAAAAAGCATTTGTCTTCTTTGGCAGGCACTAGTTGAGAAAGCAACAGAAAAGAAGAGGGAGTAGTTTTGCAGCCATTTTTACCACTCCTGAGGTGACTGGCTTTCTGCATTCCAATTTTACAGTCTTTCAGTGTACACAATTCAAACAAACTGTTTTGGATAGCAACAGTTCATATGGCTTTCACTAAGGGAGTCTGAACTCAGAAACATCCTGTTTTCAAACAGGATTTAGAAACGCAGGGGCAGGGGGAGCAGGGAGTGACACGAGGTTTGATTCCCTATATGGAAGATGGTGAGATTCTCACTCCAGCACGGGCTCATTAGATGACTTCATGGGGAAAACGCCAAATCTCAAAACGTTGCCAACAGGCTTAAAACCTGGTGATCATCACCAAAATGTCCACCATAGCCTTCATGTCTTATGAATGCCTTTGCTTTGCAGCATTCCTCTGCGGTCGCATTCAGGTCTATCAGCATGGGCTGGGCTGGGAGCCTGTCACACATCTCTTGCTGCAAGAGCAAACCCAGAGAAGCAATGCTGGGCCTTAGAGCTTTGTAGGGCTGATCTTTCCCAGACTGCTCCTTGGTGGTCTTGGGCAGTTGTCCAGGCTTCCCTCTTCTCTGTCTCCTGTCTGACCTTTGTTCTGTCTGCATTAAACCATTTGTGCGAAGGCTGCTGGAGCTGCACTGTCCCCTCAATCTGCCTGCCACAAGTCACGGCAGGCAGGTGAAATTCCAGGTGACTGGAAAAGGGGAACGTTGCACCCATCTTTAGAAAGGGTAGAAAGGAGGACCCTGGGAACAACTGACCTGTCAGCCTCACCCCTGTGCCTGGGAACATCATGGAACAGATCCTCCACACCAAGGCCCAGCAGTGCGAGTCCTTGCCCGTCTTTGCAGGCTGCCATCTCAACCTCACAAACTCACTGAAGAGAGATGCCATTTCTTCCTTGCCTTTTGGGAAACCTCACCTCCTTTGCCTTTCTCCCATCTCTGGGTCTTGGCACTGATCACTGCCTGACTTCTTGGGATTAGTTCTCATAGTGAAGGTCTGTGAATCTGTGTTGGTTACTTCCATGCAAGACAGAGGTTTCAGTGCTTTAACAGCATCACTGAGCTGACACTGCTGGAGACAGGAGAGTGGTGGGATGGCTGGCTCAGGCATCCTGTGCCTGCAATTGGCTTTGTCCATTTTATCTCAGAGAGAGGAATACTGGCACATGTTCTTGTTACCCTATACCATGGAGGCAGTGAGAAGGAGGGCTGTCTTCTCCCCATCTCCCTCTGGGGATTCACACCGAGGGAGTGGACAGGTATCCTGTGAGTCCACAGCTGTCTCTGGTATGAGGGTTAACTGAGGAAAGGAAACTTGCAGCAGCTGGGGAAAATATGACTGTTCTCACCAGGGAAAAGGTTTGGAGCCAAGAGGCAGTAATAACCCTGCCCTGGGTAAGAAGCAGCAGGCTCAGAGCCTGGCAGGGAGCCTTTCCAGACAGCAGGGCCTGAGTTCCAATGGGATTTTAAAGACTCCAAGGCATGGGTCCAACTTTGAAGTCCAGGGTTTGCTCTGCCAACACTATGAGTCAAGGAAGACACAGATTCCAGTGCAGTACCCACAGAAACATTTTTTCCATGCTAATCCTTCTTTTTGGTTAAAAAAACTCTCTGAAGAGCGAATGCAAGGCCTAAGTTGAGCGCCTGGGTTTGTTTCAGTGGGGAGAAAGCCACAGCTGTGCCATAGGCAGACACTGCTCCCTGCAAGCCTTCAGACCTCTCTCATGGTGAATTCAAACATCCTTGTAGGGAGGGGTTTGCCTGTGCCACAAAAATGGCAATGTTTTTTTTCTTTCCTCACCCCAAACTAGGATGGAGGGTCAAAGAGAATGTTAATTGAGGCTCAGGGGATACTTTGGGTTGGATTTCTCCACTTTTCATCATGCAGTAATCAAACACTTGATGTTTGGCCTTTTAAATATCTTAATTTTCCTCTTAACCAAGCCATTCCTTGGCCCAGATTTTTTTCATGAAAACCCAGGTCCTAAGCGACTTAACATTAATTCATGGGGAGAATTTTTGCCTCCAAAAAGGCAAAAACTGGCTCCAGCAAAACCACAGCTGATTCTGCTACCCTGTGTTTAGATGGCTATTCATGGATGCCTAAGGAAAGGCTTCTTAACCCACTGTCATGGGTTTTAGGCCTGCTTTGCATTTCTTCTAATCTTTATCTCACAAAGTGAAATAGATGTGATCAAACCACTACGCTCACCCTACATGCAACTTTGGGGAAACTTCACGTCTCTCATATGGTGTTTCCCATGGGCCTTCTGACATAGAGTTGCACATGCTTTACTAAAATACTTTTGGTGCAACAGAGTTTGGCTCAGCTGAGCCACAGGGTTACTTTACAGTTCTGACAGCTGGTGTGACTGAGAGTGGCTGGGTGTGATACACATTTTTCTCCTTCTTTCCTGGGGGAATCTGATGGACAGTGCTGCTTGCTGGTTGGGTGAGAAATGTGCAGCTTGCCTCACCTTGAGGCTTCCTTGTCTGTGGTTGCTGCTGTGTCTTGGGGAGAGGAGTGACCTCTCACTAGTTCTTCACTCTCCTCTACTGTGGAGCACTGTGGTGGAGCAGGATGGCCTTGGTGAGCCTGGGGAACTCTGCTGTCCTTCCTCAGACTTGTGAAGGCACACAGTGGAAACAGAAAAGGCCTCTCACTGCCATTTCCTTCAGTCTTTGTCTCCCATAATTCCCATTCCATGGTGCTGGGGCATCTCCACCTGCCCTCCTGGCCTTGGGGCTCCTTCTCCAGGTCCCTCCCTCCTCCACCAGCCCACAGGAACACCCTCTCACCAACCCACCACTGCTCTCCTGGTGGTTATGTATTGGAAGTGGCAGGAGGGGAGAGCAAAGCCACCAAGGAGAATCCTTTCCTTATCAGCCTTCTCCAGCCTCTCCCAAGCTGCCTTTTCTGTCCCTCAGCATGACTGCCAGTCCTTCCCAGATCACTGGCCTCTTTCCATGTCCTCTCCATAAAGGACTAGGTGTTTAGCTGGGCCCCTGCACAGGGCATCTTGTCTCAGCAGGGTGGATACGTGGATGGAGTCACCCCTGAGGCTTCCCCCACTACAGGAAGCTGGAAGATGATTTCTACATGGGCAGTGGGGCCTTCCCTGGGAACTACCCCATGGAAAGTAAGAAGCTGTCTGTCTAGGTACATGTGTTTGGTCTTGTAGGCAGTCTGGCCACAGATGAAGCCTGTTCATGTTTAACTGTGCCGTATTCTGCTCTTCAGCTGCATGCCAAACACTTCTTCAAGTAAATGAAACTAGAGTAGCATCTTCCTCCCTTTCCTGGTCATGGTGAAATCTGGGAAGAAGGGTAGTTTGCAACTACTGCAAAATAATTTCACTTGCTAGTAACACAATGAAATTAAGAAATCTGTTTTCACTGCTGTAAAGCGGGAGCCAGCATAGTGCTGGCAGTAAAGGGAGACACTTGAGCTCCATGGGGGAATGATTTGTGAGGAATGGTATAATATCACCAGAGACATGTGAGGTGCTGGATAGCAGACTGGATCCCATGGAAAGAAAGCTGTGGTCTGTGTGCCAGAGTGAGGGCTGTGTAAAGGGGAGTTTGAGATGGCATATCTCAGTGGCAAGTGAGTGTACTCACTTCAAGTAACTTTTTAGGATTTTGAACATGATGTGAAATAATAACCCAAGTTGTCCTGGAAAAATCAGGAAGGTGGCCAGAAAACAGGGAAAGGAAAAATCTTGAGGTGCCACAAATAAATGCAGTATATTCTGGGGAAAAAGCACCTGGATCTGCAGTCCTGAGGACAGAGGGACTTCCCCGATGGTTAGCAGATACAGGGGTCAGGCAGGCAGGCTGCCAGCCTGACAACATCACAAAGCAGCTGGATATTCAGTGTAAAGGTTGAATAGGTGCAGGTCCACAGGAGTGAGGGTTGGGTTTGCCTCTCCATGAAGGCACTTTGAGTTGCACATCCCACACGATGGCCTCACCACGCAGCCCTGTGACATGTGGCCTGCAGGTTGTGTCTTGCCTGTTATTAATAACCCCGTCCTGATGTCTCTCCATGATACTCTTGCAAACAATTTTTTCTCCTTCTTCAAGCCAATTATTGGGTGAGAAGCCAGGCCCTTGAGCAGCATGGCTGTCACGTTTCTCACGTCAGGGCATGGTTTGCTGCTCAGCCTGCATGGCAGCAGGAGCATCCAGATGTTTGGGTACCACTTAGCTGCGGGCATCTCGGGAGCAACCTAAGGCATGGCTTGCCCTGAAAGAAGTGAGGAGGGTATGATGTGCTCCTTTAGCAGCAGTGGGTTTCCAGAGAGAAACCAAGGCAGGGAGAGGAGAGCAGGAGTGGAATGGAAGAGTTGAAATGGGGATTTCTATCAGGGAGATTGCCACACAAGTGCAGGGCAAGGAGGAGGTAGTAGTATGAAAGAGTGGCCTGGGAAAGGCAGAGACAACCTGAGTTACTGTCTGGCCAGAAAAGGATTTGTCTTTACCTTGCAAACATGTCCCTGCCTGAGTGTCCTTTAAACATTCAATTTCTTTTTAGGTGTGTGCATTTTCAGTGCAAACTACACCAACAGAAAACAGAACCGCCCTTTTTGCCTCCCCTCCAGCCTGTTCCCTCCCAACAGACAGGTCGCAGTGACCTTCTTCCCCTTGTTCCTCTTTTCATGGAGGGGCAGTAAGCCACATCATGCTCGACAATTTGAAAGTATAAGTAAGGCTAAGGTATTGGGGGGAATTATAAAATCTAGGTCAGGCAAAGGATACCAAACCTGCCCTTGGAAGTAAATTTTCCAGCGTCCCAATGATAAGGCCTTGGGTGGAATTCTGTTAATAATTCACACAGTAGACATTAAATAGTGGTATCAGGTTACATTAGAAAGTCTGGTGCTGACGGCTCTTTGTTGCTAAACTAATGGACTTTGGCTCCAGTGCAAACTAAGCACTGCCTTGTCAAATGCCTTGGAACAGAAATGGCTGTGGCCATCCCTTCTTCCTGACAGACCAATTTGCCGAAAAACCGTGGTTTTCTTGGCAGAGAGAGGCTCTGTCTCTGCTGGCTAAATTTTTGGCTGCTAATCAGCATGAGCTGGGTCAGAACCTATGCTGGGCTCTGAAACTCAAGCTTGGAATTTCTTTTTCACCCCTGGCTTATCATAAAATTTCTCAGGTCCAGCCAAGCCATGTTCTACCAATGATGACCTTGTGGCTAGACACTGTGGTTTGCACGTGCATAGCTGATGTAGGTAATTAAAAAAAACACCAGAACAAAACACCTGCTCCCTTTGCTGGACTGGTTCTTCCTGGGTTCAGAGGAGTAACAGGCAATAAACCCCTATGAGAGCCACTAACCTCAGCAGATCTGGCTTAGATCTCACACAGAGAACAAATTTAAAACGTAAGCAAATAGTTTCACAAAGTCGTTTGTTAGAGCAGAGCTTTAATATTAAACTGCTTTAGCTTTAAACTGGTAGAAAAGCAATTTAAGATCAGGGAATTGAGAGAGAAGGGAAGGGGAAGCTATGGAATAAAGATATACTTGTTTCAAATGATTTGCATAGCTTTGAAGGATAAACAATAGATAAAATTCATGTTGACATTGCAGAAAATAGCACGGTTAACTTGCACTGGGTGGGTCAGAGTTTGTACTGCTGGGTGAAGGTACTGGGAAGAGGCAGGCACTCAGTATTTCTGGTTCAGGTTACACATCAGCATGAGGTCAGCAAGTCTCCGATGAGAAGGCAAGAAGACTAAAGTGGCTCATCTCCAAAACGTTTTGTCCTGGGTGAATTTCTGTCCTCAAAGAGAGTGCCACTCAAAAATATGCTTTAATCTCAGTCGGTTTGGCCTTTGGTGTTAAGGAAAGTTCCCAGTCTGACCATGCAGGAGACTCTCTGGCAGCCACACTCCCAAAGCCAGACTGCTGGGTCTGAAGCCCCTTCACGGTGTGTGGCTCCAGTGACCCAACAGGTGCCCCACTTGACTCCCTGCACACCCCACTCACACAGTGTCAGACCAGGTTTCCTTACTAGTTTGGTCCCAGGTTTCCCATAGCAGAGTCTCAGACGTCTCGTTCCATAAAGCCATTTACTAATGGCACAGTAACACAGAAACACCTGGAGCTGGTGCCTCCAAAGAGGACCCCCAACAATGGAACCCCTGGGCTGTTATACCCTCACAATCTACCCGCACGCAAGTCTCACTCTTCCTCCTTAGTCCCTGCTCCTGGCCCACTCTCTGTGTCCCTCCACCTCGCTGGCATCACCCCTCTTAGTCTCCTTTGTTATCAAAAAGGTCAGCAATTCCCGGCTCCTGCCCTGTCTCTCAAGTGTCCATTCACCTGGCTGGCACCACGCGTCTTTGTGCCCTTTGTTATCTCAAAGGTTGGCAGTTCGCGGCCTCTTGTCTCTCTGGGCTCCCACCCAGAGCTCAATCTGCATCTCAATGTGCACTTTGCAAACCGAGTTACCTGGACCAGATGTGTCGGGTTCAAAACCAGAGGTACAAACTTTCTTCCTCAGATACCTTCCTTCAGCACACAGGTCAGCCAAGATCTGGTGTGTGCAGGTTTGCCTCTGGCTTCGTAATCCCAGGTGGGCTGCTAGCATGTCTGCCCCTGCCTGCCAGCTGCTGAGTGGGCAGTGCAAGAGAAGATACAGGAATGGTCTGTGAACATGGCAAAGAAAGATGCCCACCACAGGGCTGTGCTTAGTGGTTGCCTCCAACACACCAGCATTTGGAGGGGAAACCACAAGCAGAGACACCCTTGGGTCCTGTTTGCCATGTGGACTGTTGATATCTCAACTCCAGTGCTTCGTGCTATGCATCTTTCCCTTGACTCTTCCTCCCCTGTTTTTCACAGAGTGGATGCTGAGGCTGTTTTCCAGCATTCCAAGAGAGGAGTAATAATTTCCATGTAGGCCACCATGCCCCGAGTACGTGCTTAGTGCTGGCTTAGTGCATCCATTTCTTCTGGGAATGCTCTAGGCTGGCTGCACAGAACACGCTAAGAAAGTGATTCCAGGAGAATCAGAGTCATCATTAGAGGAAGGTACTCACAAAACTACATCTTGGCAAGCTGAGCAAAGCAGGGAGGGCTGCCTGGCAGGTTGGCCATGCAGTGCTAAGAAGAGAGCTGCAGTAGGGCCAACTCTACAACTCAAGGGACCAGGAGTGGTCAAACAATGGAGCTTTTGCTAATTCTGTGGTGTGGGGCTTGTGACATCAAGTTGGGAGAGCTCTGTGAGCCACAATGGAGAAAACAGAAACGGTCCCAAATCTGCTGAATAGGGAAATGCCATCCCAACCATTCAGAAAAGAAATTGGAAGTCCTTTCAAAGTAGCACAATGCCAGAGAAAGCCGGTCCAAAAAGGTCCCAGAGATCTAATTATAGCCTGCAATCAATGCTGCTCTTATCCATGCTGCTAATGAACATACATGAAGTGAGCAGTTTTGCTGCTCCAGGGCTTCTTGCAGTAGAAATAGCAGCTTAGTAATAACTAGCTGCCTTGCCTGATTGGGGCTCACTTTGACTTCTCCCAGATTCCCAGCCATTGGTGCATGCCCTTTGGAAATGCGGGTGCTGTAGCCAAGGTTGTTCAGGGTGGGGTAACCAGGTCAAAGCACGTGGCTGCATTAATGGCACATGGAGAACTGGATGATGAGGGACAGGCCTCCTAAGAGGGGCAAAATGCCACCTCTCAGAATGTGAAAGAACCCCAAATTCCCAGAAACTAATTGCACAGTGAAAAAAACCCTTTCAGGTGCCAGGTTGTGTCCAACAGCTTCCTCGTGGAAAGAAAAAGTAATGATCACCCTGCTTCTTCAGGGAATGAAGCACAGAGAACAGAGGCCAGCACCTCTGTGTTATCGGATCAGCTGTTGAAGTACACAAGGCTGTGCCAGGCAACCACCTCTCCTTTGCATGCTCATCAGAAAATAGATCCTGTACCTCTGGCTTTGGTCCAGACAACACCTGCCAAGTGGAAGGAGAGGCTGCTGCTGTGGAGGAGTTGCCTTCATGCACAGACGGGAGAGGCCAGAGGCAGTTCTCAGGCATCTGGTTTTTTCTGGCATTCATTTTTTTCCAAACAAACAAAACACAAGCTCTGTCTCAGCCTTGAAGGACTTGCAGCCTTTCACTAGGTAGTGCAGAAAAATAGACACTGGCTGCAGTGAAAATAATGACCAGAGCTGAGAGAGTCCCGGGGACCAGGAGAAGAGAGACTGCTCTGCTGGGGTCTGACTGAGGAACCAGCCTTGAAGTCACTCTAGCTTTGTCAAGCATACTCCTTTCAAAAAACATCCTAGAAGCATGTGGTCTCAATTTTCACATAGCTGGTGACATTGCTTCCCTGTATTGCCTGAAGAAAGCTATCTGGATGATTCATCCCCAGAGTTCAAAAACTGCATCAGTTTGGAGCGGTCTGGTTCCCTGGGGCTCTATTTACAGCTTGGTCTGCTGGGCTGCGGAGCTGCTCCATACCAAACAGAGAAGAGAGCATTCTCTCCAACTGATGGAAAAGTTTGAGTTATGCAGACGTCTCCAGGATTCAAAATTTCCTTTTCTCAGGGTCTATACTGCAGCTGGGAACTTGCCTTGGTGACTGCCCATTCCTCTCACTGGGTCACCTGCACCTCGGAAAAATCTGACTACTGGTTCAAGCTCAGATGAGTTTGACGATTCTAGTTGTTCTCAGTGCTCCTTTGGTGCAAGATGCTATAAACTGCATCTGATCTTTTCCTGTAAGACCATATCCAAATTTCTGCCTTCTTTGTTAAGGAAACAAAGGCAACCCAACACTGGAATTTGGAAAGGAGGAAACAGCCAAGCACAAACACAAGCAGCAGAGCAGAAAAGCAACATCAGAGCTGAAAATACAGCTCCAGGTTAGCTCATGACCTCCTGTATATTTCAGAAGAAAAGAGCCTTTGCTTCTGTTTGGCAGGAGGTGAGCTGGGAGGACCCTTACTTAGACCAAGTTGTACAGAACAGGCTCACAAGTCTCTGCTTGTGGCTGATTCTAGGAGGGTATTTCCTCAAGCAGGCAGATTGAGTGTCAGAAATGCAGATTCCCTGAGGGTGGAGCTGCGAGATCCTGCCAGATGGGCGCTTTTTCCAGACTCTGGCAAATCTCTCATTTTGTTAATTGGATAGCTGAGCTGCGTCTTTCTCCCTTGCTCTTTCTACCCATGATGGGGGAAGATGCTGTCATCACTGGGGGGCTTTGCTGTAGGGAGCTGGCTGATGGCGAGAAGAGATGAATAAACTGTGCTAGAATGCCATCACGACTCCACTCAGCAAAGGGACCACTGAGACACAGAAGACCAAGGGGATCAGTCAGGAGTGACCTACAGCCAATTCCCAGCCCCTTGAAAAGCATGGCTGAAGTTGACAGGTGACTTAGAGGTGTTCAAAGGAGCTGCACCTTCTGCAGTGTGGCCATGCAGCTGCAAAGTCTGGGGATCTGAGCAGTGCCTTTATGCTGAATGTGACCTTAGTTTTATAAAGACAGAAGAAACCAGAGAGCCCCTGCTGGCTCAGCTTGGCATGATGTGCAAGCATGCTGGCACTCTTTCATCCCAGACACTCATCTGTGATGCAGGATTTTCCCAAGCTGTCTCCAGCTGCAGCTTTGATAGATTTAGCCCTTCCAGCACATAGAAGGTAAGAGCAGTGAGTGTTTCTGATGTCAGGTTGTGTAACCCAGCACGAGGGGCTTGTCCCAGGTCCTACAGTGCATGATCATACTCTCCACTCCAGGAAAGGCTGGCAGCCTGGATCATTCACCTGCAGATGTCTACCAGACCAGGCATTATTTACGGGTATTTGTGGTAGCTTGCCTTGCTGCTGCATTGCTGTCCTGTAGGATATGTCTCAGAAAGCACAATGAATCGAGCGGGGTGCTTTCAGCACAAGCTGTGATTCTTATATGGTCCTCCTGGTCCAGCAGCAGCAGCTGGAACTGGCAAAACAGCCAAAGTCCTGCTTCCCCATCTGGTCACCTTAAGGCCAGGGGTGGACTTTTCCCAGCACAGCTGAGTTGTTCCATGTTGTCAGTGAGCCAGGGAAGGATGGCCAGTGCAAGCTCCTGGTGCCTCACGTGTTCCACAGGCATTGCTGTGGCCAAGAGAAGGCCCCCAAAGATCTGTCCTTGCTAGCACATATTGCTCTGATTTCAGAGGGTGATAACTGCTTTCCTTCCTGGCTACTCCAAAGTGATCCTGAGTTGCCAGCTGGAGCCATCTCACACGGTGCCAAGCCCCAAAGACAGCTTTGGGTTCCCAGGGTCCTAAGCAGCCTGAGGCTGCTGTGGGTTCCCCAGGTTTGAGAGTGAGCTACCAAGTCCTGTGTGCAGTGCCTGTATTTGGTGAACTAAATGGTTAAACACTAAATCCAGACTGATGCAGTTAAGTATGACAGAAGTTTTTTGTACTGAACTATTAATAAATACTCAATTTCAGACCAAACCAGGATACCTCTTAGCAGAAATAACACTCACAAGACAGCTTGACAGAACAAAAGGCATGTTTCCTTCTAGTAACACCAAAACTAAAAAAAGGAGAAATTACTAAAATGCTCAGTCATCCTGCTATTAACCCCCAGTGAGTGCATCCCTGCTGGCTTTATGGCTCACTGTTTATCAGCACCGGGCTGTTATTGCAGGGCATTTAGAAGCATTGAAAGATTTGTGTGTAGATTCAGTGGTTGTCTAAGAGATCTGGTTGACCACCAACTTTAAAGTTAGTGTGTGTCTGCTATGATTGCTTGCATGGCTATAAAGCATTAAAGAGATAATTGTTCTGGTCTCTGAAGTGAAGTTCTTCTCCTGCTGAAGCCACTGCAGAGGAGTGGAGGGTTTGGTAGATTTATTTGGGTTTAGTTTGCCTCCTATTGTGACTTGATGTGCTCGGAGACAGCTTCTTGGAGAAAGTAAAGCTGAACTGTGACAGTCCTCAGCCCAAGAGGGAGACCTGTTCCAATGTCTCCTAGCCCAGTGACCAAGTGTGCTGTTGAGCGAGGGGTGGAAGGTGCCACATCACCCTGAACCCTGGCCTGCAACACCATCGAGGACACATTCTGCCAAGCTCGTGGATGAAGAAACACTGCATTTCTGATGGCCACGCAGATGCCAATAAATCACAGCAAGTAGGGAAATGCAGGAGAAGCGACACCTGCCAGGTGTCCAAGGGAACACCATGTGAAAGGGGAATGGTCGTAAAACCCTCAGTGGATGGGAGAGGGCTATTATATTTCTTCCTATGAAAGTGACTGTCTCCATAGCACTGGAGCATCACCACACAAGCACTGAGGAATTACACTCCTGCTGATAATGCTCCAGTTTTGTTCTGGCAGGAGCCCTAACGATGGAAAGCAGATGCAGGAGAACATGAGTTCCCTATTGCTAAATATTGAGTGTTGGGAGGGAAACTGGGGTCTGTTTCGCTCAGATTGGAAGGTGGGCTGTAGGTCTATTTAGGTCTTTGACTCTCGACAGTGGGGTTTTCCAGCAACTGTATTGGGAATGTGGCTCTACCCTTTACTGCAGGATGCCTTGGAGGATGGCACGTACCTTGCTGTATGCGTATAGCAGCTGCTCCCTCGCCCCAAACTGCACATATATTAGGACTTGCCAGCCCTGAAATATTTTTGTCCTGTGGCTGCTTACCTTGTACCCTGACATCCACATGTCCTGAATAGCTGGAAGAAACCAGGTGCTTTGGCAAGGCTGCAACATTGAGCAAAGTCCTTTGATTCCTGAGGACCATGTCTTTTCCCCTAGGAGAGCAGTGCGGCCCTGGGACAGGGCACAGAGATGTGGTAGCATCTCCATCGTTGAGTTCATCTGCATGGATGAGGCCTTGAGTGACCTCAGTTAGCTGTGAGAGTGATTTTGCTTGGAGCAGACATCTTAGAGACCTCCTCCCACTTGAGCCTGTCAAGGATTCATTAGGTAGAAGACATCACCATGGTCTCAACAAGACTCCCACACCAGAAATAGTAGAAGCTATAAAAGCATTTATGCATGTTTCACACTCTTCTTATGCCTTTGAAACATATTTCTCCTGAGTTATGGAGTTAGAGCCTTCTCCCCTCCTGAGACTGCATAGCAGCAGAGCGGAGCATTGGCTGGAAAGGCTTGCCCCTATCCCATTCCAGGAGCCAAAGTACTTAAACTGATGACTGGTCTGACTTATCTGTACCAAAGGAACAGGCCAGCTGCAATGATTTTTCCACAAAGACACCCTTTTTCTTTCTTTAAGCCTTGTGTAAATGTCAATAACCAGTCTTTAAAGACAGCTAACTGTTTGGCAGGGTACCCCTCCAAGGGGGAGGATAAAGACAGGCTAGGCAGCTTCTCTGGCTGCAGAGTGGCAGAACCTTGCTGGGCCAGAGCAGCTGGTTTGAAGCTTAGTTCCATCAAAAAAACCCCAAGGACATAAATATGGTTTATGGCAATAGTTTAGAGCCAGCTGAACTGCCCAATAGGAGCAAGTCTGTGGAAATACCAGGGGAGTTTGGGAGCATTGCAACCCAGCCCCCTGCTGCTGGCTTTTTGGCAAAGCTCTGTGCTGTTCCCAGGGGTACTCTTGGTGCTGCTGAGAGCTGTGTCCTCAGCACAGCTTCCTCCCACCACACACAAGTGCCCTTCCTGCCCCCTGTGACCACACACAAGCTTGTGGAAGACCTTGTGAAATCAAGCTGATGCGTGAGTCTGGTCATGGTTACACCGGAAACAGCATCATGGTGCGTAAGAGAGAAAAGGGCAGTGCCTGACAAGGGAGACACTACAGAGCAACAGGGAACGCTGTGCGACATGGTGAAACGTAAGCCCCGTTTATCTCTTGCCCTGTGGTCAAGAGACCCAGTCTCTTGGAGGCTCATTTGCTGGTGCTTTGCGGAGAGGAAACTGAAGAAGAACAGTTGACTGCTGTTGGGAAATGACATGCTCCAGTTTCCTCCCCTCTTATGCTGCCCTCCATTAGCAAGGCAGACATCTGCCACAGGTCACTCTCCACTGCAAGTGCCTCTTAGAGCTACATTTAAAACCAAAGAAAAGTTTGGCCCAGCAGCAAAGTACTCTCTGGACACATTTACACTCCCATGATTTGGAAAAGACAGGTTTCTTACCCTCTGCATATTCTCCCATTCTGGACAGTTTTTCCCAAGAGCATCCCCCCACTGCTGGCAAACATCTGAAGGCAAGAGTGTAGAGTGCTCATACAACATTTTTGACCCTGCTCTGCCAGGATGCAGGTGCAGAGAGCCTACATCCTGCCTTTGTCACCATATCCAGGACCTGCAATCCAGGGTGCTCTAGAAGAGGCTGCTGTGACAGCAGTGGTTCAACAGAGCTGCTCCCCTGTAGGACAGCACCCTCAGGCCAGTGGGAGATTGGCAAAGGGAGTTGGATGTGGAACAGGGGAATACTTGCCCTCTTCTCCTTTACCAAACTGTCCCTGGAACACAAACTTTGGAAACCTGAACCTCCAAACACATCCAAGATCAACATGACACCACAGCTTAGTTATCTCTACCCAGAGGTGGCACCGAAAACCCTCAGGATACAGAGGCTTGGGAACTTCAGAGAAAAGTGGTTGGGAGAGGGGGTGGAATGGCACGAGCATTCTAAGAAATCTTGGTACATTAACCAGCAAGTACACAATCACACCTGCCACCAAGGGCTTTATAAATGCAGCAATTGCAATGTCTGTATCATCTAGCATATGACACCTGGGCATTAGGTGAGAAACCCCAGAGCTAAGCTCCCTTGGCCCTTCTAATGCTTGCACCATCTCCTCAGCAGCCCTAGACTGCTTGGACTTTCCTTATGCCCTAAACTGAAACTGTCCTCGCATGGGGTTTTCAGCCACAAGGCTGTTACAGTAAATGTCTGGCTGCAATTTTCTCGTTCATGAAATTGGGCCAGCATTCAGATGTGAAAACAGCCCTGGCCAAGCCACCCCAATCACCTGGCAATGTGCTGAGGCAGGGCCACAAATACCTTTTAAAAATATTTATTTTTTTTCATGCAGCCAGAAAAACAATCCAATTACCTTTTTTAAAAGAGACCTGTGTTGTATGTTTGATTAAAAGAACCAAAGTGGTAAAAAAAGTCTGAGCATTTTTAATAGTGCTTAACAACAGTTGTTTAGAAGTGGAGGTGACAAAGGATTTGTGGAGAAAAGGGAATGGCAAAGGGCTGCCAAGAAGGTGAAGCCCTTTGCCTCATGCTGCTGTCAGGCAGGGGATTATGTGCAGGGCTTGTATCTTACCCTCTGCATGAGAAAACTCGCACAAACATAACTTTCCCCCTGCCCCCAGCACACTCTTCAGCCTTTCCCTTGTCCTTTTTTCAGCACCCAAGTGCTCCCAGCTGGAAGAATCCCACCACAAAGACAGTGCCAGAAGCGCCTCTGGACACAAGCAGCAGTGGGTGACAGCCAAGGCAGGCTCCCCTGAGCCACAGGGGAGTTTATGATCACAGGCAAGGAACACCCTGCAATAACCTTGTCCCAGGTGCATGCATATTTCTCTCTCAAGGGGAGCAGCTCCACCCCTCCACGTCAGCACGCTTGGTTTTGTGATGCAAATACTAGAGGAGGGACCAAGAAACGAAAAGCTTTACCTTACCCAGCTGCTACAGAAAGCAAAATACCCTGTAAAGAGAGCTCGTCTTATGACAGCAGGAGACTTGGAAAGCGCCACAGTCAGAAGGGGCTCGGGTTTATCTCTGCGTAGAGCAAAGGCCAAGCTCTCTCTCTGCAAGGCTTTGCAGTAAGATGGGAAGCTCTGCCCAGAGAGCTGCTCAAACCAGCACACACCAAGACAAACACATCTTCCTCCCCTTCCCCCACGGCTTTCCATCTTACCTTATCTGTAAGCGGCAAAAACCACCTAGCTCAGTAGTTGATTGTTTGATATACAACACCTTCAGGGCATCACCGAGGCTCAATCTTTGTGGTGAAAGCCAGGTCAAACGCCGAAACTAGCCTTGGCTAGCATTTACACCAGCTGTTCCCTTCCTGCAAAGGGGCATGTTTCCTGCTAGTGCTTCTTATTGCAGTGACAACAGGGACAATTATTTGGACGTAAAGAAGGGTCTAGCTTTCATCTGATCCTGGTATTAGAAAAGAGCCTGCCCCCACTTCTGCAACACCTCTCCCAGCATCCATCACACCCCAGTACACAGAGAGTAAAGCACTGATCCCAGATCAAGCCGGGATGGGGGAAGGGGAGAAGGAGGAGAACGGAGACTGACTCAACACAAGAGCAGAAAAACCCGAAAAGGCTGTTTGTAGCACTGCAAGCAGGGGGAGAGTGAAGAGCACTTCAGAACACAGTGATCAGTGGGGAAACCTAAGAGCACAGGGTAAAGGGCGCGGGCTCCTCCCATCGCAGGCCTGCAGAAGCAATGGAAGCATTTGTGTTGGCAGGAAGGCAGCAGGAATAGGCAGCTCTTTCCTGTTTCGGGCAGCAGAATTCAATGTGGATGTGTGCTCTTCCCTGCCAATGGCCACTTGCAGGAAGCTGGACCTGCGTCCAAATCGCCTCCCCAGCCCCATGGGTGCTTAAATAAGATGATGGCAAGATACACAGCCAACATTTTGTTCCACCTTTATTTTAACAATCAGATAAAAACAGAACCATATTTTTAAAAGAGTCATTACATGGCAATTATAAAGTGCATTTTCCACTTGAATGTTGTGTACAAAAATATCTTTTAAAAACAAACATGCAAAACATCCTACAAGGCACTTCCAGGCATACAGCAAGGAGAGCAACCCCCTCACTTCTATGTTCACATTGGCAATGGAAAAAGGGAAAAGGGGAAAGGCCACAAGTAGTATTTTTAAACTGCTATTGGTCAAATAGTCAGTTCCCAACCTAGCTTTTACTTATGGCACTGCTCTTTTAGCTTATCTTCCATGTTCCTCCCTAAGCACACCCAATGCACAGCCTGAAAACAAGCCCATAAGGAGATACCACCATACACAGCACCCCAGACCCACATGCCTTGTTTTGGCTCACAAACAGCTCTCCATAGGCACAAGAAGGTGCCAGGAGACCACGACTTTCCTACAATCAGTGTCTTACAGCATTAACACCATATACTAAATAAATAAAAAGTATCAGCATCACTCAAAGTTGCCTTAAGTTTAAAACCAAGCCAAGCTAGGCATCAGTCCCTTCCAGAGAGACCAGATGCAGGCTCTAAGGGCTGACTTGGGAAGCTGTTTGAACAGAGGAACCAAGCCTGATGAGCTCTTGGCTAGCAAGTAGATTCACCACCTCGACTAAGTGATCAGGCACAGTGAAGACACATACTGATTTTGTATTTTGAAAAAGCAGCAGTTGAAGGCCAACTATTCTTCCTGCAAGCTCTTGTCCCTTTTGATATCCAACAGTGATCCCAGTATCCCTTCTAGGTTAGAGTAAAACAGCTTGTAAGTATTTATACAGTAGTCTCCAGAATTAAAAGCTGTGTTAACAAAGTTAAGTAGTCTAGCCTGTTGCTTCTCTCCAGCACATCCACAGGCTACTAGAGGCACCCCAAATTATATAAAGCTTATGCACTAGAAAAAGTAGTATTCCCTTGACCTCTATTTCTACAAACTGCTCAGCACTCTCCCTTTGAGCTGAGGGATTAAGTTACTCTGCTCGCTTAGCACCCAAGAAGCTTTGTGAGGCTATTTGGCACTTCCGAGCTCACCACCTCAGCACACATCCAGAAGACAAGCCACCTCTTTGATCATAGGGATGGCTCACATCTGTGATTTGTCTCACATGCAGGGGTGCTGTCAGGATAACCCCACATCTCACTCTCCTCATGGCTAGTTCTTTGCATAGGTGCAGTGAGCCACTTTTTATGGTCAGAGATGCAAATCCGGGCATTTGCAGGTCAAACTGGCAGATACTGCTCCAACAGTGAGGGAATCCCAGCACGCTCATCCAGGACAGCCACAGCACCCTCACATGTGAGCAGTGCCACACCTTTAGCTGCCAAGCAGTCCATGGCACAGAGTACCAAACCATTACCAGATCTTAAAAGCAACATCAGTTCCGAAGCCTGTTCATCCCCAAGCATTGCTGGGATCGCACATACCACCCCTTTCTTAGTCAAGGCACTTCCACTACAGTGGGTACACAACAGTCACCTTCCTATACAGGACACAGCATAGACAGCCATGGGGTCTGTTTGTGTTTAGCTCCTGTAACACCTGAGCAGAGTCTCCTGCACAGGACCCTGGGCCCCAGCTGGGCAAAACTCTGGTTTACTGTCCACAGGAGGAAGAAACGCATTTTCAGGGTCCAGCACAGCCAGCTTCAGGTGTCCATCAGGGGGAAAAAGCATCATTGATCACTTATGGTAAAAAAACAGGAAGGTTTTGAAGAAGGCAGTCAAGGATGTCAACCCACAGCTGTGTTACAAGCACCACACAGCTACAGCTAATCTCTATTTTTGGTAACACCAATGGTATGAGAGATTTTCAAGATCATCTGATATAACCACCAGTGACTAAGCATATCAGAGCCTCTCCCACAGGCACATCTCCTAATACGGCCGGCTGTAGGGCCACACTTCCTGTCATCACGTTGCATTTTCACTTCCAAAACACGCTTTCTGCCTCCAGTAGGAAGGGCCTCACTACAAGGATATGTGCAAAGAGAGGACTCCATTCCCGGCAATCCAACCACACTATTTCCTGACAGGCACAGGCTGGCTTTGCAAGGAGAATCCTGCAGATGTAGTATAGCCCACTAACAACATAATACTAGGACAAACTTTGAAAGAGCCTTTTAATACTAGGCAGGCAATACAAAGCAGCCACTACATAGCTTGGACAGGCAATATAAGCACTGTAGTGTTTCCCTGGACACTGGCAACTTTACTGAAGAGGAAGAAGAAGTGCTGAAGAGACATGAGCAGTCCCTGGTCCTCTGATTATCTGGAGAGCCAGAATTGCTTCTCTGACTATAAGCCCCCTGCCAGCAGAGCACTGCACATCTGGTTTTGCTGGGAGGCTTATGCTAAGCTCCACAGAGCCATACTTCTTCCACCTATTCATACACCTGTGTTCAGGCCAGCCCCAAGGCCTGCAGACACACCAGCAACAGTTAGTCAGCCTGGGCTTTGTCCTTGGGTCAATAGTAGGGCCCGAGCTTCTCGTAGCCTGAATAACTGGGCCACTCAGGAAAGAGGCCATAGGAGCACCGGGGGCTCCCAAACCGGTCAAATGCACTGCCAAAGTCAGGAGCCTGTGGGGGACGGACAGCTTCCTGGGCAGACTTCAGTTCTGACCGTATGATCCTGTAATTTGTGCCCCTGTTGTTGTCCCAGTACACCTTCCCATTGCACTCAAAGGAAATGGCAAACTCGACTCTTTCGTGTGATTGAATTCCCTCAGGCAAGCTGATGTCAAAGGAAAATGTGTCCTGATCTGACCCTCCATACGTATCCTTGACATACTGGCATGGGTGATCTACAAAGCTTTTCCAGGTGTCAAATGTCATCCGGGTCTTCACAGTCTTTTCAAAAGCGAGGTTCTTCACCTTCACCGTTCCCACAATAGATCTCTCCTTTAGCATACAGTTTTCCAGACAGACACAGTCTGTCTGGAGGCGGTTTCTGAAGTCCAGGTAGTCTACAGAGGGCTGAACAAAATCCAGGACAAAGCTGTCCTTCTCCACTGTTGTCAGACCCATGATGTTGTCTATCAGCTCTGTGATGTTGAAAGGAATATCAAGTGGATCTTCAAACTCTGAGAACACCTTCACCATTGTCAGAGCGAAGCCCCTGCTATCTGCAAACGACACCCTCTTCTTCACTTTGTTGTGTGTGAAGGAGTTTGCTGCCTCTCCTGGTCCGTTCAGTGCAGTCTTGCTGCTCAGCTGGATGCAGGGCCGCAGTGGCTTGCTTGGCTTTGGAGCAATTTTGCAGGCACACTTCTCTCTTCGCAAGGGTGGAGAGCACAGGTACAGCTGCATTGCTACGTCCACAGCCATTGCTTGCTTGTGAGGGAAATAGTCTAATACTCTGGAAGATGAGAAGAAGGGTCAGTTGGTGCTAGAAAAGCATTTTAATATGAAATTTGTCAGACAGTTGATATATCACTTCCCCCCAGCCATCCCAAATAAGCTTGCTTCTTAATTAAAGGCAGGTACTTGCATGGTGTGATTTACAGACACTGTGAGAAACACACTGCAGCAGGAGTGGCAGGACCAGAGCCTGTTGTGCCCTTGAACAACATCTCTTCCCACTGCTACAGGGACAGTCACCCTTTGAAGGCACACACAGGCACTGCCCTACTAGGCTAGCAACAGCAGGCTCCATCCAGAGCACTTCCAATCCAAAGCAAAGCCCACGGTTCAGTCCTGCCCATGCTCACAAAACCCACAGATTATCAAATTTCAATGCTACGTAAAGCAGTATTCCTGCTGCGCTTTCCTCCCTCCAGGAGAGATCCTCCCCAGGGCTTCACATGCTTTTTTAGGAGTAGAAACTCAATTTGTCACAAGCTGCTGTACACAACTGACTTCACCTCTCATGAAACCCCAGATGTCAGCCAAAAAGGACTCCTTCAGTTGAACTACACACTTTTGCTCATCACTGTCCCCCAGAACTGCTCCATCCAAAGTGCCTGCAAGTAGTAATGTAAGGATAGCAACAGTCTGATACAGCAGCAGGGCACGGGCTTAGCCAGCACTGCTCTGGAGCTTTCTTCCCTCTACTCCACTCTAAAACAAATGTCAGCTCAGAAGGCACATCAGCCAGTTTTATCTCCAGCACAGAGGCTGCACCTCAAGCCTCCACAGTGTTTGTGCTAAGCCCCTGGAAAACATCCATACAGCCAACAAGGCTCTGCCAAACACAACTCCCCTACACGAGGTTCACTGAGGCTTTGGAAGCAAGTCCTTCTCCCAGAAGGCACAGGCCATGTGCCCCTCCACTACAGCCTCTCCTCCAGCACCCAGCCTGTTCCTCCACGGATGCAGCACCATCCCTCTCTATGCACCCATTGTAGGGCACTTTGCCAGATGTAGCCCTGGCATTGGCTCTGCAGCCAGGCAGCTCCCAGAACACTGCACCTATCGCTCCTGCCCTTACACTGACATTCAGATGGATGCTTTTGGCAGACTCCCTTTAGCCTGGCTCTGGATGAACCACTGGATGGATTTATCACACACATCCCCCTTAAATCAACTGTATTGCAGCTGACTTTAAACACAGAGTACTCCCTTAATAAGAATCCCGCTTGGCTGCAGGCCAGGCTCCAAAGCTGCTCCCACCACAGGGCAGGATGAGCCAGCAGCAGTAACAGTGACCACTGGCCTTGTGATGCAGCGGAGTTCTGGCTGCCAAAACCATGCACAGCCAGCTCTAGTACTTGATTGCTGCTCCCATGCCAAGAAAAAGCAAGAGCCACACTCTCCAATTCAGTGCTTTAACTCCCCACCCTGTAACACCAACAGAGCAGCTCTGAGCAGGCTTTCACAGCATCCACTCAGCAAGGGTATCTGTTTATTTAGAGCACATGTGCCAAGGCTTGCATCCCAACACACCCACCAGCCAACTCTTTCTGCAGTGCCTCCTTTCAGCTCAAGGGCAGCTGCACAAGACAGACATATCAGATCCACCTGTCTGCTAACACTGCTCTGCTCATCTCTACCTGGTTTTGCCAAGTTTTTGTTCAGACACTTTATATAGGTCATTTCCTCCTTCAAATTAATGCAGCTTCCAATGCTTCTTCTCTTACTTGGGTCAATTTCATCTGCATTGCATCTTTTCCCAGGGAAATTTATTCAGCTGAATTCCTGTAACTTTTGAGAAGTCAAGTTTCACAGTAATTGGCTATTCAGTTTTAGAATGAAGAGGCCATAAAATACCCAGCCCAACTGCATTACTTGGAGCTTTTTTCCAAGCTAAAAACTATAGCAAGAGCCTTTCATAAACAACTATGAGTATGAGCTCTGTGCTTTTATGAACTGCCTTTCCAGCTCATTTGATATCCCAGAGAACTTTTTCTGCACTTGAGAGTCTGCTGATGCCCAGCTCCCAGCGAGAGGCAGGTTTCCCCTTTTGGGGCTGATGAGGGTTGTCTTGAACTCCAGATGCTTTGAAGGTGGGAGGAGGGATATAGTTTTGAGAGCTCATGCAGGAAAGAAAGCTCCAAGAAGCAAAATGTCCAAGGCAGGGAACCCTACGCAGGCACAGGGGCCAATTCCTTTCCTTCTCCCGTCAAAAGGAGAACGAACTTGACTCTGCCTCCAGACTTCTTCCTGTAGCTTTACCCTCTCCTGAAAAGGCTGTCTGTCGCCACTCACTCCTGCCTCCTGTCATTCTACGAAGAAGAATTAAGCCAGAGAAAAGGAATTACTTACACCTCCATCACCGAACCCCTTCGTTTGCCTCCGCTCTGCTTCCCACGCTACCTAGGGACAGGTGACCCCTCGCACAGGGCTGGGCGTGCAGCACTCGCCGAGCCAAAGCTCGTAGCCGCGACACGCAGCCGGCCGAAGCAGCGCTCGGACGCTCCGCACCCCCTCCTCCTCCCCGACCCAGGGAAGGCCGGGCCGCCCCGCGGGCACACCCCGCTCCCCGCAGGCATCTGCCCGGGCGGTGTTAACTCGCTACAGCCCGGCCCCTCTGCAACACCAGCCAAGCCGCGCCGCCCAGACCCGGGAGAGGCAGCAGGAGGGAGCCCCGCCGAGGGGCAGCCCCGCCGCCCCGGGGCTACCGCTCCCGGCTCAGCCGGGGGGCTGCAGGAGCCAAGCCACAGGATCACGTTTGCCCCCAGGAACAGCACCGCGGCGGGGAGCGCCAGAACCGCTCCCGCACTTGAGGGGGCTGCGACCCCGAGCAGGAGGCAGGCGGGGAAGGCAAAGAGGAGGAGCAGCACCGGCGCCGGGGGTGGCGGCGCGCCCGTACCTGGCGCAGTGCATGGGGACGGTCCGGCACCACCGCCTCGCGCCGCGCGGGCTCCGGGCCGGCCTCTTAAGGGCGCCTGGCCCCGCCCCAATGAGCTACAGCCAATCAACACGCTCGGAGAGCGGGGCCCGGCACGCGAGGGGGCGGGCCCGGCCTGGTGGGCGGGGCCGCGATGTCCAGCGGCTGCTGAGGGGCCGCGCAGGGACTCGGCGTCCGCCGGCCGGGGGCCCTCCCTCAGCAGCGCCCGGGCTCCCGTGTGGGGAGTCCTCCCTCAGCAGCGCCGGGGCTCCCGTGTGGGGAGTCCTCCCTCAGCAGCGCCCGGGCGCCCGTGTGGGGAGTCCTCCCTCAGCAGCGCCCGGGCTCCCGTGTGGGGAGTCCTCCCTCAGCAGCGCCGGGGCTCCCGTGTGGGGACACCTCCCTCGGCAGCGCCGGGGCTCCCGTGTGGGGAGTCCTCCCTCAGCAGCGCCGGGGCTCCCGTGTGGGGACACCTCCCTCGGCAGCGCCGGGGCTCCCGTGTGGGGAGTCCTCCCTCAGCAGCGCCGGGGTGCCCGTGTGGGAAGACTTCCCTGAGCCACCGCCGGGGCTCCCGTGTGGGGACACCTCCCTCAGCAGCGCCGGGGCTCCCGTGTGGGGAGTCCTCCCTCAGCAGCGCCGGCGTGCCCGTGTGGGAGGACCGCGCCGAGCAGCTCCGCCACTCCCCCCCGCGGCAGGGCAAGCTCGTTGTGGTAGAAGTGATAAGCTCTGTGTCAGGCTTCAGCTGCCCTCAGTCCCTCGCTATCCGTCGGCTCCTGCGCCAGGTTGCTGTGCCTGTGTGTCCAGAATCACGGAATCAATTTGGTTGGAAAAGACCTCTGAGATTGTTGAGTCCAACCTAAGACTGAACACCACGATGTCAACTAAACCATAGCACTAAATGCCACGTCCAGTCTTTCCTTAAACACCTCGGGGAGGGTGCCTCCACCAACTCCCTGGGCAGCCCATTCCAATGTCTAATAACCCTTTCTGTGAAGAAATTCCTTCTAATGTCCAACCTAAACCTCTCCTGATGCAGCTTAAGACTATGTCCTCTTGTCCTGTCACTGGTTACCTGGGAGAAGAGGCTCCTTTCAGGTACTTGGAGATAGTGTTTAAGGTCTCCCCTGAGCCTTCTTTTCTCTGGACTAAACGCCCCTAGCTCCCTCAGCCACTCCTCAAAGAACTTATGTTCCATACCCATCACCTGCCTTGTTGCCCGTCTCTGGACCCGCTCCAGCACCTCAATGTCCTTCCTGAATTGAGGGGCCAGAACTGAGAAGGACAAAGGAGGCTTTCCAGGTGCTGCAAGTAAGCAGCTAAATCCATGGGAACGTGCTCTTGAGACAGGAAAGCCTTTTTGGGGCACCAATCTAACCATCTGAGCTGGGTCAGGGTGTTTGGATGCTCAGGGCTGGGTGGGGAGCAGGGTAACTCTCACACATATCTTGTGGCCACAGCCCTAGGGCTCTGCCAGCCGTGGGTAGAAATCTCCAGAGGATACTCAAAAATCTGCTTTCCAGACAATATTTGTGATGTGCACTGGAAAAAAATGGGGGTTTTTTTGTAGAGGTGGCTCCCCTCCATGAGGAAAAAACACCAACAGGGCCTGGCTGGCAAAGAGATCAGCTCCATGGGAATCTCTATCCGGCACATGTGCAGAAGCTGGAAAGGTGTTTCCAACATCCTGAAAACATCTGCCAGGTGAGTCGATGCTCAGAGACCCCCACTGCTTTGCAGGGCCAGCTGGGCCAAGGGGTCTTCCTAGCTGTTCTTCTGCCTCCAGTTCCCATTTCTGCTCCTTTGGGTTGCTCCTAAGTCCATGTCAGCACAGAGCCCAGTGTCCTCAATAATGTGGAAAGTGTGCATGGAGCTGGCCTCCCTGTCAGGGGAATGGCTCTGTGGACAGATGCCGCCTCCATGGACAAGCAGCAGAGGTGTAAAGCCTGCTGGAAGGTAGGAAGGTACATTTACCTTCTCCCCATGGTAGTAGTGGGGATACTTTTTGTGCCACATCTAGCCTCTAACTGCACAGCTGTGAGCAATGCTTCTCTCTCCCACCTTCCTTACGGAGCAGAAAAGCAGGATTGAAGTGTCAACATTTGTTTTCCATTAACTTGTGGAAACACAGACAGCTATTGTTAGAGCTGGAGACTTCCTGCTGGAAGCTGACATTTAATAAACTTATTACTCTGCAAGGCAAAAGGATTTTATTGGTGGGGAAAAAAACCACACATTTTTGTTTTATAAACTCTTTCTGGTAAAAGCAGTGGTAATATTTAAAGTTGGGGAGAGAGAGCTGAAAGATGTACCCATTGCAGGAGTGTTGCAGACTTGCAGTATTATTTCATGTGCTGAGGGTATGGTGGGATATTAGCATGTGTTACTTAATGACAGAGTTTGTAGTAGAAATGAGGGGACCCATGTTCAGATTTCCCCAGGAGCAACAGACAGACATGGGATAAGGTGGTCATGGCCCGGACCCTCTCCAGTGCTGTCCCCCCTTCTCCAGGCAGAGCCACTGCACCCTGGCTCACCGTCACTGGTCCAGAGAGGTTTGGGTGGAAGTGGTGGACTTAATGGGATGAGCCCCAAAACTGGTGGAAGCCCTGACCTGACTCACTCTTGTCACTCTGGTCCACCGCAAGTTTCTCCTGCGCGTTGCTGGCAGCTCGGCACCACGGAGGTGCCGAGGGAGATGCTGCTTTGCCTCTGCGCTGTACGGCTCTGCCCAGCCAGCCCCCAGCGCCAGGCACGGAATGCACACGAGGTGGCTCAGGGTGCATTTCTGCCTCTGTTTGCTGTGAGTGAGGCAGGGTGTTTCACAACTGTGGCTCAGTGTTTGCCCCTGAAGCAAAGGTAGGTGGAAGTCTAGGGCAGGGCGTTGTGGCGGACTGTGGACACGGTCTGTTATCTCTGGGAAGCTGAGATAGTGGCTATATTTAGCTCCATGCTGGGCCCTTGCGCAGTGGTCTTTGTGATTTCCCCACAGCTTTCCACCCCTCCTGCCTTGCTGAGGGATGAGAAGAGCTTGCACCCTGGCATGAGGAAGAGGCTGCACGTTGCTTCTCTCTGGGGGAGTGTTGTAGAAGTAGTCCCATCCATGACAGATAGCTCTGGAAGGAGGGTCTCACTCTCCCATCATGTCTCACCTGGGTTTCCTTCCTCATTCAATGAGTATTTACCCCAGCACATCCTGGTACAGGACATGGTGGCTCCAGCACCTCTTGGATGCAGCCCTGCTGGTTTGCTGCAGGGAGGCTGAGCTTCTCTGCCCCTCCTGAGGGGCCCTCCTTCCCCTGCCATGCTCCCTCAAGAGCCACCTCTACCAGCAGGCTTGAGTAGGTCCTCGGGGACCCTTCCTGGTCCTGCCATCTGCTCAGTGCCCTGCTGGAGACATGGGTGGATGGAGCATATTCTCCTGCCTGTTGGGAACCTGCAGGCTGCTGTGACAGCTCAGCTTCCCAGCAGCCGGCCAGTGGGCAGCCCTGGCAGGAAAGGCGAGAGGAGCCAAGGGTGTTGTGCAATGTGTCCACACCACATCAGGCTGCAGGGCCAAGGCTCAAGGGCAAGGGCTGTAAACCAGTGGAGTTGTTGATGTAACAGGGAGCTGTGCAAGGGCTGCTGCCATGGGGGACCCCATCCCATACCTCATGCCCTCTCCCAACGTAGCAGCCCCTTCCCACCCCTTTTAGGTTTCATGAGACTCAACAGCTGATGGGGAGAGAACCAGTGAGCATCCTTGCTGAGCAAAAGCAGAGCAGGGCTTGGCTGCAGAGGCTAGCTGGCCAATGGCCCCTGGTCAATGTCTGCGTTTGCTGGCCAGCCAGTGCTGACAGCCGCTTGGCCAGCTCTGGCCAACGTGACAGAAAGCTGTAGGAAACATGGATTCCCTCACTATCAACTTGGTAACTGCAGTCAACTTGGTAACTCTCACCATCGTCTGTAAGTGTGTGCTGAAGCCTGATATGTTGCTTGGGAGCTCCTTGTGCTCCCAGGCCCCAGTCCAGCTTCTCTAGCATCACAGCAAATACAGCTTCACCAAAGGAAAGACTTGAGAAGTCCTTTCGGGTGATAGGATTCCTGTTTTTTTTCCATAGGTCTCAAACTCCTGTCTGTCCCAGGCAATTAAGCAAAGAGCATTCAACGTGCCCCAGTATCAAAGGAAATCCCACTCTTGGCTAAGGCTTTTGACTGTGCTCTGGGGAGCTGTGCTCCAGTGCAGAAGCCCCACTGCTTCTCCTGTCCAGAAATGAGGAGTTGCTTCAATATACTGGCTGCAGGCCCAACGTGGGGTATTTATCTTGGCATGGCTCCCTTTGGATCTCGTGTGCACCCATGGTCAAACACCCCGAGGAATGTGTACTCTGCCCACTGAAGACCATGGCACCTTCCCTTCCAGCCCAACATGCACAGCGAAGATGGTGTGTGGCCAGATACAAAGCCTGGCCTGGTATTTGTGCTGTAGAGAAAGACTGGGTATTACAAAACTGTGCTTCTTAATATCAAAAATTCCCAACAAGAGAGACTTTGAAAATCCTTGCGAAGAAAGGCAAATTGTGGGGGAATGAATGAAGGCAAATTAGCTACAACAAGTGCTTTAAGGAAAGCTGCTACTTAGAGAGAAAAAGGGGAATGGGCTTTCAGCAAAGGAAGAGCTCAAAGGGCAGCACAAGGACACAAATGACAGTAGACAAACCAAACAACAGGCAGACAGGAACAACAAAGAGAGAAGTCCTTGGCCTGGCGTACAACGTGCTTGTTGAAAATGTTGTATCAGTGCTAAGGTGAGGCTGGTTACCAAGCTAGAAGAATCTCTTCTCCAGAGACTGGGACCCAAGAGGAGGTGAGTCCCTGCAGGAAGAGAATAGCACCTCCTGCTTTTTCAAAATATATAATGTTCTTTTCAGAGAGCTGCTCAAGGACCTTGCCTTCCTGCAGTCTACAGAATTCATTCTCATCAGTGAGGTTCTGGAAAAATCATAGCAGTAGAAAGGAGGTTGGTTGTCTGTCCCAAGACTGCATAAAGTGGTGCAATGACTGTGTACTCATTGTTACTTCTTTTTTCTTGAGAGCATCCCTTCCTCTACTGAACATGCACTGTGGAAATGTCTAGCTTGACCTCCCAGAAACTGTTCTTTGTTATGCTTCAGCTGTGACAGAGAAACATGGTCGTTTTCCATCCCTTCTGCTGTTTGTTTGAACCCAAGAGTACCTGGTTGTGCAGATACTATGTGTAAAAAAAAAGACTATAAACAGGAAGGAAGAATGGAGCATAAAGACACAGCTTGGACTAAAACCTCAAATGCTCCAAATTCCCCATGTGCTCCTGCAGGAGAGAGACAGCAAGGGCTGGGCTGGAGTGGCAGGAGTATGAAAGGAATTTGGGCTATTTCAGTGAATACACTGGTGTCATTGCAAATCCAAAGGGATGCTCAGCTCCTCTCAGGCAGCCTGAATCAGCCCACTGGCATTGACAGCTTGCCTTTTTTATACCATACAGGTATCCAACTGGCTGAACTTGAAGCTGCCCTAGATGCATAAGTCATAGTGAAGCAATGTATATTTAAACTTTGGTGCCCTACAAAGTCTGCAAACCTTATTTGGTGGGGCAGATGACTTGGGAACTTGTGTGTTTCCAGGCTTGGGGACTCAGAGGGCTTATCTTTGCACAACTACTTTGCCTGAAAGCCACTTGTATGCTGATGGCGGCTGGGAGAGAAAAAGCCAGACTGAGGAGTGCATGTAGTTCTTGATGATAAATATGAGCTCCTAAGCTCCTTTCAGGAGTTCATACCCTTTAGCTGAGCCTCTCTGAGTATCCAGGCTCTCTGCTGCAGCAATGGTCCATCCCTCCATGAAGCATTTTGTCTCATCTGAAGATTAGTGTCAATGAGAGACGGGATCTGTTGCTTTCTGGACCTGCCTACCTTTGTGCATTCACTATAGAGAGAATCTGAAAATCAGCAGGAACAAGATGCCTGACTTTTAAACAGTATCCTGAGCAAGTGCCAAAGGCACTGTCAGTGATAAAGGCAAAAGCTCAGGGTGCTGAGGAAGGAGGTCAGCTGAAGCTACTCCAGTCACCAGCCTTTGCATTTTTTTTGAAAATGTTTTTCAAATGTAACCTGGAGTTTTTATTTCAAAGTTTTAATTTAATCCTGGGTGGGTAGAAGTTATATTCAAGGATTTTTACCCAAATAACCAGAATCTTGAAGTTCCTTCTTGCAGAAACTAACTGCTAGCAAAAATTACCCCTCTCTGGGGATTGTGCACTTCTTAAGTTGCACAATAAATGCTCTAAGTAGGTCACTTGAGATCCCAGCTTTGGAGCATACAGATGCCTCCAATGTCTGCAGGTACCTTGGCATTGCCTTGTCTCCTGAGTGCTTAGGATCCTGCAGAGACAGCTCTCTCCCTGCCTGATCTTACAAGATCCAGCTAATCTCATCTCCACCTAACATGATTATGCACAATGTCTTTGCACCACAGGAAGGACTTCTAAACTTGGATTGGACGAAGCAGAATTTAGGAAATATGCCTGCAGACAAGAGGCACACCCAGGGCAGGAATAACTCTAACGGGATCTGGAAAGCAGGCTAGCTATTCATAGGAAAGCTGCCTCTGTCTCTGGTTGGGGAGGAGGGAGTCAGGCCATCGAATGGTACAGTAAGCAGTGTTCCAGTGCTGACAGCTGGGAATAGCTCATGTCCCAAGCCCACAGAGCCTGCGAGCATTTTCATCTGTCTCTTTCAGCTCTCCTCCTACTCTAGTCTTTGCTCATCTCATATTACTGATCTTCCCAGCTACTGGGACCCTGCTGAGGCTGAAAACCAGAGTAAAGAAAATGCAACCTCCTCCCAAAAGTAAGACAAACTGCTTGGTGTCCTTCAAGTTTCCCTGAATGCTACTGATTCCTGAGCAGAAATTAAAGTGCTGGAAGGCAAGTCAAGATGGTGCAGACACAGCAGGTGGTGAAAGAGAAAGTCTTTGGCTTTGTAAATAAGAGACCAGCTTATAGTGATTTGAATCAAGTGGCACCAGCAAAACTGTAAAAAACAGCAATAGCCAGGGGGTCCAGGAAAATCACAAAGCTGAAATAAATATTATGGTTTTGAAAGTCACCACAAGTAGGCTGGGAATTGAATTTGCTGACTTATCTAGTCCTTAAAAAGGAGAGACAAATCTAGAAGAGGTGAAATAGTGCGTAGCAGCTAAACACCTTGGGGTTTGGTCTTTTTTCACCTCCAGGACTGCAGTGATAACTCAGGTGTTTTTCCTGAAAGCCAAATGCCACAATAGGCCATCTTTCCTAATTTTTCAAAAATACTTCGACCCCCACTGCATTAGTCCAATTTTGTGCAGTACCACTCCATCAAAACTCGTAGTGCAGTGCTGAAAAACTGCAGACAGTACCAAATACTCTGCACTAATTATTTCCATTCATCTAATGGTTACTTCAGAATACAAAGTCTTCTGTGCTATTCAGGCTCCCAGTGAGGCAACAACCCAGAAAAGACCAAACACTTATTTTCTGAGGCTGGTTGATGTAACCTTATCATCTGAGACTCACAGAGCACTTTGGATCTCCTCAAGAGCATGTCCCAGAGATAGGAAGTTGCTGTCACATCCTGGAGATGGGCTGTATATCTAAGCTAGCTACCCCACAGAGCGATGACCCACCTCAAACCCTGCCAAGTTTCTCAGCTCTCTTTGATTGCTTAGTCTTGAAATTACTCAAGTCCAGTCTTCTGACTTTGCCTCTCTCCAGGTCTGGTTGGTTCCCCTCCCTCTGCAGGGTGGATCCTCCCTGGGAGTCTTTACAATGCCTAATGCAGCTCAGGTTGTGGCTAATGTGAGCTGGTTATGAGCAGTTTGACAGCTTTGGTACAACCTTTAAAACCCTTGGTCCCACAGCTTCTAGAGTTGTGCCTGTGGTGGGGTTTGCTCAAGTAAGGAATTTGCTTAGGTCCTCCAAGAGGTAGGCAGAGTTAGCTCAATCAAATTAAATAACCAAGTACTGTTTGATTAACAGCTTAACCCAAGCTGCTTGCGGCTTCCCTGGCAGCCAAGGCTGACCCAGCCTGTGCAACAGCACGACTGGGGCTTTGCACCATTCCTGTCCAGGGAACCACGTGCGGGACAGAGCTACCCTGGCACCCAACCTGCCTCCAAGATTTTTAAAGCCTCTGCTTAAATGTGAGTTAGAGCAGCTATAAATAGCAGCAAGTGGCCCCTGGTTAACCCAAGGGCTTTGATTGTGGAACTGGCTCAGTGTGTGAGTGACTGGCTGCTCACAACCTCAGTTCTCACATCAACGGGGGGCCAAGTTTGTCTCTACTCCTGGTCTATTACTGCCTTGTCGTCTGGGTAATGGAGAGGTGGGAATATGTTTCATTTGACACCTGCAAATATGAAAATACATATCTATCTATTATATGGCAAAAAAAATGGTTGTACATAATTACAACATACAATTCATAATTGAAAATAATAAAGCATAAATTTCAAATTAAGACTTAAGTGCAAAGCAATGTGTAATTTCTAAAACTGAATAATTAATTACAATAAATCTCTTGATAAAGGGTTGGAAGCAGCTGCCTCGGAGAGGATGCTTGACACCAACATTGCAAAGCAGGCAATGTCCCCATCTGGTATGGATGCTGCAGCGCATAGTCTGTCACGGGTTTGACCACTACCTACCACAGTGCTGCTGGCCCCCAGAATTTCTTATCTGCATGAGCACACATCCTATTTATTGAGCAGACTTCCTTTGTTTTGCAGCTCACTCTCCCTTATGAGTGTGTTATTGTCTTATGATCAGACATTGTGGTTGTAATTCACAGCACTCCAGGTTTAATTGCTTTCTCTGTGTCATTCCAAAGTTTGAGTCTCTTAAATCATTGTCAGGGCTGTGTTCCCTGCTGCCAGGCCCTGCCAAGGCTGTACTTGAAGCACTGTGCCCAGTCTGTGTCTCCAGTGTGAGACAAATGGTGACAGGCTTCAGCCCAGTGGCTGCCACCAGACTGGAGCATGTGGCGTGTGAGGTGAGACCAAGGGAGATGGGCTTCTTCAGCCCAGAGAAGAAATAACCAATAGTGCCCCAGGTGCACCTTCCACTGTGTGAGAGGTAGACAGCGAATGCAGAACCAAACCTGCTCAGAGGTGCCCAGTGAAAGGACAAGAGCCAACAGGCACTTCTGCAACACAGGGACCTCTGATGAGACAGGTGGAAACCACTGCCTCAGAACAATGGGATGGTAGTATGTGGCCCAGGGAGGTGGTGGCACCTCCATCCTTGGGAACCAATGAAGTCTTGCCTAGGCCCAAACATCCTGAGCTGACTGTGAAAGTGTCCCTCATATAAGGAGTGAGGATGGGACAGACACCTCCAGAGCACCATTCCACACATATCCATCCATGATTGTATGACTATATCTCCACATTTGAAACTGTTGCCCCCTGAAAGCACTGATGGCTATGGAGTCCCCTGACATGGTCTGTGGGAGTTCACAGACCCATCTCAGTGGGCCAATGGTCTTGCAGGAGCAGGTGAAAACCCACAGTGCTTAAAATTAAAAGTATGTGCTACAGTGAGCAAATACAGAATGATGAGAGGCAGACAAGACATGGAGAACTCAGTTATCAGTGTGGCATGACATCCTAGTCTAAGGTAAACACATGCATCCCTTACTAATACAGAGGTATCTTATTCTGCATAAAACAATTAAGCGTCTCTGCAGGCTGTGCACGAGTGAAGTGGCTCACAGACCTTTGCCCGCAGAGCACGATGTGACTCATATCTCTGAAGATTCCTGCCTGCCTTAGCTCCCGCTGCAGACCAGATGGGCTCCTGCTGGGTACCCCTTTTCCCCACAGCATGCTCAGCTGCCATCTGCACTGCTGTCTTCAGTAAGTTTGGTCGGTTTGTTTCACTACTCGCTCTGGTCTAAGACTTTCTACATGAATGAAGATCATATCAGGGATCGTGTCAACCCATCAGCTGCTAGCAAGAGACCACTCTTATTTTTATCACTTGTAAAGGAGGTGTATGTAAAATGTGCCACTCCCTGTCACAGGACCTTGTGGATACTAAAAACTGATGTGAGTTCAGAAAGGGACCAGATCTATTCACAGAATCGAAAATGCCACTGTTGCCTGCAAAGACACTCCCACCTTTCCAGGAAATCCTTCATCTGCAAATCAACCTGCCTGGGAAAGGAATCAGAAGAGAAATCACTACAGGCTTTCCCAGCATTTCTCTTCCTCAGGCATCTGCCATAGCTCTCTCCCAGACAGGGAGAGATGGACAACACTTGAGCTTAAGGTTTCACAGAAAAGCTTACTCAGTGTTACAGGTATATTGGAATTTCTCTCTAGAAATCTTCACAGAAGGCAAAATTCTATGGAGAGAGACAGACAGATGCAGAGCAAAGAGCAAGACAGCCCAACTCCTCCTCCCTACCTGAGGGCTTCTGTGTAGAATCACGGAATTGCTGAGGTTGGAAAAGATCTTTAAGATCATCAAGTCCAACTCTTAAGCCAGCACTACCAAGTTCACCACTGCACCATGTCCCTAAGCACCACATCTACATCTTTTAATATGCTCTAGATGTTACACTTAGCAAGTGAAAGCCATAGTCTCTGATTTTGGTGGTCAGATGGTCACAAACAAGGCCATTTGGTGTTAAAATTACCAAGGCTGCCATGGAGCCAGTAAATGAACAGCATCATTCTGGTAAGTTTGGCCATAGGCTGAACTGGCAGTTTTTCAGTGAACCCTTGGGGTTTCCAAATAGCTTGAAATCGCCTGTGGAGACAAGTAGTGACAACCATCCTGATGCTTCCCCACCTACATGCTTCAGACGGAGAACCCAGGAAGCACTGGTAACTCCAACCACCCTGTACTGGGAGAGCTGGGACTAGCAGCAAAGGCACTGGTGAGCATCACTGGCATAAAACTCAAAGACGCCTGCCCTGTGGCAGGTGAAATGAGTCTCTGCTTGATAATCCACAAGACCATGAGAAGTAACAGCCTAAGAGTCTGTGATTTCTGTGATCCTCTGAGCAAAAAACCAATTTATCATCCAAAAGCTGCCCTTTTGTCAACACTGGCACCCCAACTTTTGTGCAGCTGGCTCAGCGCCTGGACACGGAAAGGCCCAGATGTGGGCTAGTGGCATTTGAGCTCCAGGGCTCACGTGTCTAGAAAAAGCCTGATAAGAGCCAGGAATGCAAGTGGTCCTGAAATAGGCGTAAGGGCAGCTGGGGAATGCCTCATATGGATACATGGGCTGGGGCACCGGAGCTTGGTATGCAAGGAGATGACACCTGCCCCACACACTCAGTGTCACATTTCACTCCCGAGGAGACTCACATGGGGCGAGACACATGTGCTGTGTCTCAAAGGCACTGTGGAGACTGCCCTTGGCCTGCCCTGCACAGAGCTGCAGGAGAAGGGGGGTCATTTTCCCCAGCAGCTCCCAGAGCTTGAGCGGGCCTCCATGGAACTTTGAGTGAAGAGTGGCCCTGACTGCCAAGCCATGCACAACAGACAGCCCTTCAAATTGTATGGCATACGCCCCATGTGTCAAATGCAAAAACCTTGCTGTCAGTGTCATCTAAGAGGTCCCCAAGCTTGGCCACCATGGTAGGGACCCAGACGGTGCACAGCCATCCCTGGCCTCCCCCTGGGACGTCCCAGGACTGTGATGAGGCACAGGTCTCCCTGCTGCCCTTCCAGGTTCCCCAGCCTCAGTCTTTGCCTCCTTGGGTGAGGTTTTGCAGCCATAGCATTCTCATAATGAGTTGCTATTCTGTTTGCCTAGTTTGGGCAACATCACAGGGAGAGGGGTAAAGATGGTTTCCTAGGTTTCCATCTCTCACAGGACTCTGTGGTGGTATTTATAATCATCCTGTCCACAGGCAATCTGGAGTTTGGGCTGAAGAGTCTGACCCAAAGCCAGTCCAGACATTGCCATCAGAGCAAGGTGTAAATTCAGGGGCAGATCAAAGTCAGGTTTCAGCTCCAAAGAGTGGAGCAGTGCCTGAAGGCTCCTTCATGGTTTGCCTTTCCTGTGCTGGATGGGTTTTGCTTTTACCAGAGGCTGTGACCCAGTTTCTCTTTCGGTGACCAGGTCTGCCAGTGACTGAAGATCATCTAAAAAAAGCCCCTGAGCTTTCCTGAGCTCTTTTACTGGGTTGTCTGAGATATCTTGATCCATGGGTCCCAGCACAAGATAAGGCAAACTCCTTTCTGGGGCAAGCTAGAGACTGCAAGAGACAGGCATGGGCTGGCATTTGGGAGCAGCATGCTAGATAAGCCCAGCACCAAACAAAGTGGCAGCCAGCTTCTGCGTGCCATGTGAGTATTGGAGACTATTATTTAACCTATAAGTAAATCTCATCCTTATCTTGCTCTTTCTTTCATCTTGTGAAAAAGGACATTCAAGCTCTTTCTAATTTTTTTCAGTTGTCTAATGCCTTTCAGTCTCAGCCTGGACTTGGCTTGGAGGAAAAAGCAAGTGGGTGCTCACGTTGAGCAGTTGTAGCCAACAAAGACGTCTGCTCCACGGGCAGTGTTGCCAACTCCGCTGGGCTGGTTGTGGGTGCTCTTTGGGGTGCACAGGGCTAATGTCTGATTAGTTCAGTCTTAGCTCCAGGCTTCAAACAAACATGGTGAGCAAATGCCTTCCAGAAGATGCCTCCAGCAAGCAGCACTGTGGCTTCCCTGTCATCCCTCCAGGGACTGAAAGATTTTCTTTTCCCTGGCTGTCTGGACTTCCTGGGAGGTTGCTGCTGATCTACCTCAGGTACAAGAAGCTGTACCTTAAGCAAGTGCCTCTGTGCAGCCCTTTCCTCAGGGTCTCTGTCATCTCAGAGTTTAGTCTGACTCAGACTTTCCCTCTAGGCAGGCCTAGAGGATGCCAGCAGAAACCCATATTTCCCTTCTTGCAAATGCAAGAGGAACGTGGGAGCTCCAGCTTGGCAGAGGTTGAAAGGCTGGTAGAAAGTCCATTGAGTAAAGGGCCTGTTTCATATCCAGTGGAGATGAAATGTAAACATGCCAAAAATTCTCTGCCAGCAATCCTATCCACAAACTCAAAATTTTGGGAAATCAACTGCAAACAGTATCCCAGCATTCACCCTCTTTCTGCTCCTGGCCTGCTCTGCTTCCATTCTCTCTTCCTCATGCAGTGGTGTTCAAAAGCAAAGTGAAACAAGGGCTGAATGAAGCAGTAGAAAGCCTTGCTACCTCCACAGAAGTGCAGGAAACTGAGCGTGGCTAAAAGCTGGAAATGGAGCATAAAGGAATTTCAGACTAAATCACCTTAACTCTGCCCAGTGCTGAGCTAATGGGAGAAGTCCCTCTGCTTTGCCCAATGGCAGGATTGAGACGGTTAAACGGGGGACCTGCAGAAAGGTCTTGAAGCTCCCTTGTGGTAAAGTGGTACAGGACCCAGTGGGGCCTTTTCCTGCCTGGTTTGGAGCATCCCCTTCTCTCATTGCATGGGGAGCAGGAAGTCTGTGATGGCTGCTGATCACAGGGAGATGGTGAGCGTGTGACTGTGCTCTTTAGCAGATCTGGCCCCATGTGACTGGTGTTTCTTTCCAGAATTTACTATTATCTTGTATTCTATAATGTTCAGTGATAATTTTCACTTGCTTTCAAGTATTTCATTGTTAGGCAGTACACTAAACTTTCAATAAATGCCACTAATTCCAATACCCACAGAAATATCACATATTACAATGTTTTAATCCAGTCTGTACTGTACTGATGAGGTAAGTTTTTAATCCCGTCTGTACTGCACTGATGAGGTAAGTTATTTGCCAATGTTTTGAGGTCAGGCAGAATGATTGGGAAGAGCCTCTACAGCTTCCAAGTTTATATCTAGGCCTCAGATGGAAACAAGTACCAGGTTTATGCTGAGCATGGCTGCTGAATGGTGTGGTGAGCTCTGTACCTGTGCCTGTGCAGCCCTGGAGCACCAAGTGAGCAAAGACCCCTGCCAGACCTTCAGCTGCAGCTGGAGAGAGGAGCCACCAGGCTCCCATGTCCCTCTCAGGTGGCTGGGGTCAGACTCCCCTCTGTGAAGAAGCTTTTCCCTGGCATCCTGCTGGGATGTGGCCAGGCCTTGGCAGGTGCTTGATTGTCTCTCAGGTACCCTCGGGATGAAATGTTTGTGCCCTGCCAGGCTGGTATGGCTCAGCAGCAGCTACATAACAACAAATCCTGGGTGTCTGCACTGAGACTGAGCATCTTATTTCATCCCTTCCTCCAGAGATACGGAGGTGCACTCGAGGAAACATCTGACAGCTGGTTTCCTGGTAGTCCTGCAAGACCAAAGTCTCACTCCTGCTGTTTTAGTTTTTGCTGCCAGGCTGGGGCTGTTTTAATAAGCCACAGTTATTTGCCATGGCCTCTGGAACTCCTGCTGTGCTGTGCTCTGCCCCGGAGGCTGCCTGAGCTTGGGGCTCTCACTGAGGCTGGGAGGTGCTGGCAGGCTCAGACAGACTGAGCTCCTGAGTGTGTAACCCCAGGGTTATCTCTGAAAGACCAAAGAGCCTGGCAGGTTGTAGGCAAGTGCAGCTAATAGGGGGGAGGTTTCACAGCCCTTGAGCTTTTCCCAGTTACTTTCTGCCTCCTTTATTGCTTTTATCATCTCCCCAAAGGGCCTGGGACTGCCTTAATTGGAGACGGGGGCCGTGATGGTGGGTGCAAGGTTAAAGATGTGCTTTTTCTTCATGAATAAGGCAATCTATATCCTGGCGTAGAACCATAGAGTCATAGAATATACTGAGTTGGAAGGCAATGACAAGGATTATCCAGTCCATCTCCTTGCCCTGCATAGGATAGCCCCAAGAATCACACCATGTGCCTGAGAGCATTGTCCAAATGCTTCCTGAACTCTATCAGACTGGGTGCTGTGACCACTTCCCTGGGGAGACTGTTCTAGCACCCAACCACCTTCTGGGTGAAAAACCTTTTCCTAATATCCAGCCTAAACCTCTCCTGACACAACTTCATGCTGTTCCCTCAGGTTCTGTCCACTGGTCACCACAGAGAGGAGATCAGTGCCAGCTCCTTCTCTTCCCCATGCGAGGAAGCTGTAGACTGTGATGAGGCATGCATTAGACATGTGGACAGCTCACACATGCTGAAATTTTGGGCTGCCCTTCTTTACCCTGATATCCCCATAACACACAGCCTACTCAGGACAGATTCTCACTCCAACCATGAGGGATGCAATGACAATCACACCCAGCATCTCCTATATGACAGCATCCCATGTGCCATCTCCATCTCCCTCCCAACCAGCTCAGGCAGAGCTGTTTGCTCGTGGTGGTGTCATCTGCCCCTTGGCACTTCCCAAAAAGCCACAAGGCCACAGGGAACATATTTGGCTGGATAAGCACAGCTACACCCCTGTGAAGCTAGAGCCCAATAGTCATAGTCCCAAGGCTCACACATCTTTGTTTCCCAGAAAAAAAATGTAGTTGGGTCATGCATTTGTGCTAGATGCTGCAATCTGTGGCTGCCCAGAACTCTAGCTGGCAGTAGATATATTGCTACAGCCAGCCACAGGACTTTCTAAAGGAACTGGCAGCATCCACTCACTGCAGGAGAGGTGTGCTGAAGGTCACAAGCCTACTGTTCCCTGCAAAGCTCTTCCTTTGCAATGGCAAGAGCACATCCCAAGGGTGCTCAGGGCAAGAGAAAAGCAACCGGTCCCCTGGAAAGCAGAGCCAGCAACCCACTGCCTTGATGCTCCATGTCTTCGTTTGATAGCACTGCAGAGATGAGATGAGGTCCTGCCAGGAGCTCTGCTGCCTCTACTGGGCTTAATCTTCCTGGAACCAGGATATTTTGGAGACCCTGTGCTTGGGTCTAATGCTGGCTTATGGCTGGCTGTTGACCTGTGGGTTTAAAAGCTTTTGAGAAAGGGACTCACAGAGTGACCGGCCAGCATCAAACAACCCTTGCTTGTAGGAAAAGGGGTTAAACCAGAGTGAGCTGGGCAGAATGAAAGAGGGTGCCACCCTGAAAGGAGAAAATGAGTGCAGTGCTTTATGTCCCAGGATTTAGCAGCACAGTCCCTCCAAGGAACAACAAAATGTTCAATGCTGACACTCCATTGCTCTGAAGGAAAAATGCAGAGATAGACTGCTTCCAGAAAGGTGGCTGTGCCTTGGAGGGTGAATGTCAGCACTTCCCCATGCATTTGGGCACCTCCTGGGAGACTGCCAGTCTCTGAGAAAAGCCTGGCACACCTTAACAATCAGGACCTTGGTAGCTTCTGGGCATCCCGCTGGAACAGACAGGCCAGATTACAGGCGATTTAAAAATCTTCCCTCAGGTTTTCCAGGGAGAGCTGGTGGGGCCAACATCCACCTGAGACAAGGTTAAGTTACAATGAGCAGTAGTGTAGGCAAAATCTTTTGCATTTATTCATTTAAAGTTGATTAAATTAAAATTCTGGCAGTTAAATGAGAGAAAGACTACATCTTGGAAATGAAAACCCTGCCGTGGGATGAGTAATTAGCCTCCAAAGCAGAAAGCCCATTTGAATACTTCTTATGAGAAAACTGAGGCAGTGTCAGAGTCATGGCACAGGGCTCTCTCCTCCACTTGTTTTCCAGTCTCATCCCAGTGAGTTTGACATGGCAGCGGCAGAGTTGTCCCAGATGTTAAGCTCTAGAGACTTTAGGATTGTTTTAAATAATGTGGGCTGCTTGATTAGCTGAACCAACCTGTCTGCCAACACACTTCCTATGTATGGCAAACACAATCCATTTTTGGCTTCAAGCACAATTTCCATGTCATCAATGCAAAAAATTAAGCGGGCACAGTATGTCATAAAGGTAAGAAGATAATCCAAACCTCCTACCTCACCAAAACACAAGAGAAGTCCCTTATTTATTTAATATTACAAGAAAGAAACAATTTCATCTACCAGCCACAAAGATAACACTAATTTAACTTGGTTGCTGTGAGCACTAGGAACTTGATACAGCAAGCTCCTCTGTGAGAAGGCAATTGTTTCTATTTTTGTAGAGACTGGTATTCATGAGATTAAACAAGATGCTCTGGATGCAGCCCCAGCTCCCTGGGTGCCTGTTTTTGGGCAGTACTGCAGCAGCAGTGTTTTTCATGGGGCTAAAAGCCCAGTCAGCCTGAAGCTCTATGTGGTGCAGTTTGATCTGGCAGAGAGCAAAGCTGCCGTGAATCATGAAATAAAGCCAAAATGCCCATCCTGCATGAGACTTTTGCAATCTTGTTCAAAGGATTTAGGCAGTGTTTTTCCAGGGAGGAATACAAACCCTGTCTATTTATGTCTCTCGCTCCCATCAAATTTTCATGGAGTGCTCCTCCCCTTTGCTTGAGCATTGGGATTTCTCTGCTGGTTCCAGGCTCAAGGCAAACAGACACTCAATAGCAAAGACTAAATGCAGCACATACCAAAGCCCATCACTAAATGTCGACCCTACAATAGCAAATAGCTGCAGTTGCCTGAGCTGCTGGCCTTCTTGCTCCAACAGCCCAACTTCCTGGCATCTGCTAGGTAAGAGGAACAGCTGCT
Source organism: Eulacestoma nigropectus (assembly GCA_013397775.1). Taxonomy (NCBI): domain Eukaryota; kingdom Metazoa; phylum Chordata; class Aves; order Passeriformes; genus Eulacestoma; species Eulacestoma nigropectus. The sequence continues at coordinate 2,085,212 of VZTE01004632.1, read as the reverse complement.
GGTGATTGACTTTGGAAGCAGGGGCTGCATGGTGATGCCAGACTGCCAGGGGCTGACCCCATCTTGCTGCTTTTCATCTCTTAATCCTAAAGTCTGGAGGCCTAGCAGGAGAGGGGAAAGTGACAAAAGTCCCCAAGGAAAACTGTGCTTGGGAAGTGACCGGGTTTGTGCCAAGTCCAGCCACCATGATCACTACTGTTGGGTCTCCCAGGCTAATAAACTGAAGGTGATCTGTGGCCAGCCTGATGTTAGCATGACATTTCTGGAACCCCACACTCATCCTTGTCTTCTGATCTCCTGTGGTATGAGAAGCAGGCAGCGAGGCACGTCTCCCATGCAGCTGATATAGTTTCCAGCACTGCCAATCAAAAAGGAAGACATGAATGGGCTGTGAACAAAGGCACACGTGCATCTATTTTAAAGCAGTTTGGGTCTGCAGCACTTGCCATTCTCTCTCCTGGAGTGCACCATGCCATGTGCTCCAGTAAGTGCAAGTGCTGTTGCGGAAGAGCAGTATCCTGCAAGGCAAAGGGAGAGCTTTCATGTTGAGCACTAACCTGCTCTTGTCATCCTTCTCTTTGTCTGCCAGCTTGAGGTAACTTGGTTGTCTAGCACAATGTGTTCTTGGTTGCCCCGAAGAGCTTTTGGAGAAGAATGAGCCTGGAAATATGTGACAACTCACTGTGTGGTAGAGGTAGGGATGCAAGGAGTACTGCTATACATGAAATCCTACATCCAAGATTTGCCCTGGGCTTGGGCTCAGACACAAGCTGGTGGTGCAAGGTGAGAAGCACCGCTTCTGGCTGAAGAGTGGGGGTTGGCCACACCATATCCCAGCAGGATGTCAACAGGAAGCTGTGCAAGTACATGCCAGCTGCAGAAGGGATGCCCTTATCTCACAGGCACCTGGCTGCCAGCTGCAGCTGTCGGGATGTCAATGCATGGATTAACCCCTATCCTGTCTGAGACAGGCTTTCGGAATATCTAGGAAAGGAACAAAATGGAAATGCGGCAGTTATCTGCAGCCAGGGTGTGCCCATGTCTCAGATGCACTGCACAACAAAGGTCTCCCCAGTGCCAAAGAGCATCAAGGATTTTTAAAGGTCTGGGATGGTTTCTACACCATGGACAGGGTAAGTATATTCAACCTTGAGAGGGCAGATTTGAGCAGGCAAGGAGGAACTGTCTTTCACCCAGTTAAGCTCTTGGGTGTCCTGTTAGAAGGAAGCAAGTGGAGCTGGTTTCTCAGTGCAGAACTGAGAGGAGGAAGTTTCCACTGTGGGATATTGAGGTTTGAAACAGTTCAAAAAGGAATACCTTGAAGAAAAAGCCATCAAGGGCTATTAGATGGAGACACCATGTCTGGCTCAAGAAATGCTGATCACTGAAACCTGGATGAGGTTTCAGGGAGAACTGCACATTTTCCCAATTCTTTCTTCCTTAGCATAATTTTGTCTTCATTGTGGCTTTTTTTCCCCCTTAATTTTGTTCAAAGCTCCTCAGGGAACAAGAAAGGGGATAATATGTGGAGCACAGGCTGTCCCAGGGTTATAATGCTTTACTGCTCACTGGCAGAAAGTAAGATCAGCTGTGATAGCCTGAGAGGAGGGCAGATTGGCCTGTTTTATAGCCTCCTTTGTCTCCCTGCAGCTCTCAGTACTGCTCAGTCATTAAAGAAGTGACCCTGAAAAGCATTGGCAGAGGATGAGGTTTGCTGTTGCTTCCTGCACGAGTAGCTTCACCACGTGTTGACGTCACAGTGGGCTGCACTGTCACCCCAGGCCTGGAGCAATCAAAGCAGGTGAGGCTTTAATGCAAACACTGAGAGTAGGAATCAGTGGCTCCAGGGCAACATCATGAGATAAGGGGGACATCCCCCTTGGTCCAGGACACCAACTGTGCTCCTGGGAGTGAGGACCAAGGGCACCTAGAGCCCAACCTGCACCATGATGTTCACGGAGGGAACACACATGGGTGGGTTGGATGAGAAGCCATGATATACCTGCTACCTGCTCCAGCTGAGCCTCATGTCAGTGGCCAAGTGCAGATGCAGCCTTGAGTATATAGAGAATGAGGAAAAATCTGCACGCAGTTGGAAATCAGAAAGCCAAACTCCCTTCTAAAAAAAAACCCAAAGAAATCTGGTCAAAGGTGGATGGGGAGGAACTGTTCTGGGGGCATGTGAAAACCAGGCTAGTTTTCCAAGCAATGATGAATCAGATGTTTTCTTGTGAAGTTATATGCATCTAGAGAGAGATGACAAAGACAATTCTTTTTCTTGATATGCTTTACCAAGCAGCTAAAAACAGTGATGTGATGCTAATGAGGATCTGTGATGATAAAGCAATGTCGGGTTGGCTGCTTCTGGTAGAGGAGGACCTTTTCTCATTATTTGAGTTTTTACTCTGTTAGATAATGAGGTCAGCCAGGGGATACAGTGAGAAAGCATCTTTACCTGGGCTGCTCACTCTTGTGTTGAAGGGATGTGTGCAGAACTAGAGATAGGGTATGGACAAGGAAGAACTTGGAGTTATTAAATAGAGGACGGAAAACAGAACAGAAAGGAAAAACGCTGTGTGGAGTGGGTTGGGTTTTTTTGTTTTGTTGGTTTGGTTTGGGGGTGTTTTGGAGGTCTTTGGGGGTTTTTTGTTTGTGGTTTTTTGGTTTGTTTGTTTGTTTTGGGTTTTGTTTGTTTATTTGTTTTTGGGCTTTGTTTTCTGGGGTTTTTTTGTGAAGAGTTTTACTTTCTTTGGAGAAGAGCAAGGTGTGGCCAGCTGTTTTTTTTTTCCTATGGTAAAGAGTTTCCAAGTTTCCTTGGAAAAAGGAAGAAACTGCCAGATCCTGGTCACAAAAGTTAAAAACACGTTGGTGCAAGGTGGCATCTTGCCTGAAAGCAGGACTGGCTGGAGGGGTGAGCAAGAAGTGTGTGTGACAGTGTGGCTGCTTTGAAGAGTGGAGGCACTGTGCCAGAAATCATGATGGGACACAGAGATGAGGCCAGAGGAGGCAGTGAAGGGTCAGCCACTGCTCATGACAGCTGACAAGGCGTCCATAATGATGAATCCAATCCCAGTCATTATAAGCAGCAGTGAATTCTCCCCTTTTTCCAGCCACAGGCTCAATCTTCGCAGGCAATCTCCCTGATCTGTGCAGGGGACGCTCAACTTCTCAGGGATGGGCTGCTCACCTTCCCACTCTCTTGGCCGTGCCCTGCAGCAGTGGGGAACAGCAGCACTTCACACTGCTCTAAATATCACATTGAGGATACACTGACCTCATGGACCTACCTGGCAGGAGACACCTCAGTGAAGCAGGGTATCAGAGGACTGGAAACAATCCTTCAGCATCCATACAGGTGTGTGTGAATCTGTACATGCATCTGTCTATATATGTATGTGTGTATACACAGAGATGAATGTGTGGTGTCACCAAGTGGCAGGTCCCTCGTGTCCTCCCAGCACAGCTATCTCACAGAGCCCTGTGTGCCTGCAAGTCTTGGGGAGATGCTTCTGCCTTGCTGATGCAGGTTGGCAGTGATTTTTCCTTCCTGCTCCCAGGTTGGAAGGATCAGAACCCCAGAGCCAGGTAGGTCAGAGCTACCCAGGCGCGGAGACTTGCCCCCCACCATCCTGTCCTGGGCTAAACCTGGTCTTGGCCTTCTCGCAGCAACTGTATCACCTTGTCCCACCATCTCAAAGTGAGACAAGGTGCCAGGGTGCAGGGAAGCTTTGAGCAGGGTGTGGTGACACGCTGTGAGGCTGAAAGTTGGGATGTGCGACAGGGCTGCTGTTAGGCTGAGCATGGGCTATGGCATCTGCAGGTGGACGTCCTGATTTCCTTCTCTGTTCCCTCTAGGACTCATGGATAACTCACAGAGCCTGGGAGAGCAGAACAAGGCAGGACCTTCCTGCAGCTTTCTGCTGCTCCCCAGTGGCGGCGTGGAGAGGCACCACAGGCGGATCTTCATGGGTGAAGCCCGGACCGGAGATGGTGAGGGAACTGTGGCATCTCTAAGGGGAGGTCGTGATTTCTTTCTCCATCTTCCCCAGATCTCACAGTTAATTCTCAGCGGGCTGGGGAACAGTAGGGTGACAAGGATGTGGGGGAGATATAATCACAAGCCTAGAGTTTTTTGAAAAGAAGCAAACATTTTTGGAACCTTTCAGGGCGGTAGACAGTACCTTGAGGGTTTATTTCCCCAAATCAATGAAAGCTCAAAACTGTCTCAATTTCCTTATCCTGATAATTCACTTGCTTCTTAAAAAGATCTTCCTCCCCGGTTGTGTTCTGAAATAAAAAGCATGAAGGCAAACACATCAAGTTTCCCACCTGCCTAGGGTGTTGAAAGCAGTGTAGCTCTTGTTACTACTGAGAACAAGAAATTGTTTCCTTAGTGTATTCATAAAATTAATCCTCCAAATGGCCTGAATGTTGTTCCTTTCAAATCCCTTTTAATTAAGGGAAATAATGCTATGGTAAACAACGCTGTTTCTTTAAGCATCTTGCCAGGCTGTATCACAGCAGGTCCTAATATTTCCCAGTTCTCCCCAATAGTGCCTTAGGTTTCTGTACTTGAATTTTTCAAGGCTGTTTGGCCTTTGGGACATGGGAGGATTTACCCACCCAGAGGTCTCAGTGTTGGTGCTCCTCCTGCCTGTGCTGAGGCTCTTGGAGGCTGGAGGTGCCACTTGTGAGACCACGCTGTTGCTCATTAAAACACCCCCCGGGCAGGTGCTGCCAGCACCCCTGTTTGCTTTTGCTGGGCACTGAGCTGGCCACAAGGGTATAGGATGGAGGGACATTTAAGCAAAAGAAAGACAATGCTGCTAAGACAGCAAAGTAGAAAAATGGCAAATGAAAGACAATGTCTCCAGCCATTTCCTACCCCTCTGGCAGAGCATCTACCACCCACTTTGCAAGGCTGTCCCAGGACAGAGTTACTGAGATTACCTGATATGTCAGGGAGTCTGGGCACCAGACCAGGGCACCACTCTGCAAGTCTCATGGAAGTGTTGCTGTCAGTGTGGCTGTGGGCCAGACCCTGAAATAGGACTTGTAGTTCTTGGGAGCACGGGATTGAAAAAGGGTTTTTGTTACCTGGGAAAAGCTTCCGTTTCTGAAAAATAGTTTGTAATGCTCTCAATTTTTTTTTTTTAATTTAAGCATTGAATAAGATGATTTCCTAGGAAGAAATAGGTATTTCATTAAATCCAGTTTTCCCACTGGCATAGATTTTAGTCAACAGATTGCAGGCAGTTTAATTTTGAACACAGTCAGGCCACACAGCACAGAGGCAAGTAGCGCTGTCCTTTCTTTATGGAAACAAGATTGCAGAAGCTTGATAACTCATGGGAGGCAGAGTGTCCCACAGAATTTTTTTTTTTTTTAAACAGCATGGTGTCCCTTATCTTTAGGAAAAGGGTGCTTAAAAGTTACTGGAAAGGAACAGGAATAAACCAATAACAAGAAGAGAATGGGATCAATCATACAGCAGAAAGGATACATGTAATTTTCTACAAACAATATAGAATCAATCACACTATTTAATGTGAAACTGCCTTTGGATATTTGAAAAAAAAGGTTTTGCTGTACTCGGAATAGTTAAAGGTGTTACTGGGACATGGTGATGGACTCTCTAATAGCATTTTTCATGCTGCTGTTCACATGAGCACAGATTTGCTCCCTCTCATTTTGGTGCCAGCCTTCTCCTATCATCAAGCCCCTCAGATTTTGGAGGCAGAGAAGGGAGAATCTAAATGTCAGTGAGAAAAGGAGACTTCCCTACTGATGGAACTGTAAAGAAAAAACAGAAAATATCCAAAAAATCTCTTCAGAAGTCCAGGAAAAAAAAAAAAACCACAGTACCTCATAGAGCAGAAGTCACTGTAGGTATATATAAATGTAATTATGTAACTTGGGCTATTGTCTATACATACATATACTTGTATGTTATTTTATCTATACACGTTTAAAATATTTTGACTTTAAATCATGCTTAAAAAAAAAAATCTCCTGCATTTTAAGAGGCTAGACACACCAGGTGTCCTCTGCCTCACTGCTGCCCCAGCTTCCCAAGCTAATGCTCAGGTGCACTTGGCATTTCTACTGCACCCACTAACTTCTGGACCCTTTTTCACAGTCCCTCTGCTGCCACTTGCCCTTCCCAGCCAACCAGCGTGAGGAGTTATTGCTTTGGTGGTGTGGGTACACTGTGGGTGGCAGGCCTGGGGTACAGGGCAGATCCCCCAGGGACCTAACACGAATCTCAGCATTGGCCTACAGATTTGAGGAGGGCATGGGAGCTTTCTGGATAGTCTTGGGGTTGCCTGGATACTGCTCTGTCCTTTCTACTCTCTTCCCGGACCACTAGGACCACTTTGCCTGATGTTCCTGCCACAAGGGTGCTCATCATCCCTGGGATCTGCACACTTGTGTTTCCTAGGGAGTGCCTGAGGAAGTCAATTGCCCAGAGCTACTGGCATGCTGCCCGGAGAGAGCGGACAGCTGGGTGTGGACACCACACCTCGGGACAAATGTCTCCTGACCGAGAGCTGTGCAACACCCTGGTCTTTCCATCTGCCTGAGGGTGTGTCTGCCCTGAGCTTCCCGCTGACTTGGCTGTGTCAGAGCCCTACCTGTGCCAGCCCTGTGGCTGGTACCATCTTTTCTGTAGCACGCAGGAGATCATCCTGGAGCTTTCCCTTTCTGAGTAAGCCAGAAAACATATACATGCCAGAACATCTCACAGAAAGACAGTGGTGCTAGTAAGTGTGTACCCACTGCAGCAACTTCCTAGACTCAGCTCTTATGCAGGGCGGTTTGATGGGGAGGCTGGAGAGGATGAGCGCACAGCACCCACAGGCCATGGATGTGCTTGGAGTACAGACCAGTCTTGGGAGTGGACAGACATGCCACCACACATCTGGCCGAGAGACAAGCCAAAAGGGATGGAGGGGCAGCACACCGGCAGTTTCCCCCGGGTGTCTAGCGAGAGGTCTGCAAACTCCCGTGCCCCGGGGCCATCTCCGCGGCTTCGGCGATTTCCCCGCTTTGCCTGGTGAATGGTGCTCCTTTCCCAGGCGGTGGCAGGTGCCTTATCCTCTCGCCGGACTGTTTTGCTCCCTCGGCCGCTGCTCTCCCTTTCCTTGTTGTGCTTCAGCGGCTCTTTCACAGCGCTCAAGGTCGAGGCCGGCCGGCCGGAGGGTGCGCGCAGCCCCGTGTTTTCGGGGGGTGCCCCCGCGTTCAAGGCTGCCGCTGCCTTCCCACGCCCGGCGCAGGTGCTGCGGGCCCGGTTCTCACGGCTGGCTCTCACAACAACCCCCGCTCGGCAGGACAAGGCGGGGCGGGGGCCAGGGGTCCCCCCGCGCCCCTCGGCTCTTGGCGGGCGGCGGGTCCCGAGAGAGCCCGGCCTGGGACCGTAGCTGCCCCGCC
>VZTE01004632.1:2039558-2077645 GCA_013397775.1 Eulacestoma nigropectus | reverse complement strand
GGGCGGCGGGCGGTACCCGCGGTGCCCAATGGCCGCCCGCGCCCGGACATAAAGGCGGCGGCCGCGGCTCCGTGCTCCCTCCGCCGGCCGGACCCCCCGGAGCCGCCCCTCCCCGCCGCCGCCGCCATGGGCCGCCCCCCGCCGCCGCTCCGCCGGGTCCTCGTCTTCCTCAGCATCCTCCTGCTGCCGCTGGCCGGGAGCGCCGCTGGCGCCGGGACACGCCGCGCCCGTGAGCCAGGACCAATGGGGGTGGGCCGGTGGAGGGGAAATCCCTGCCTCATCCCGAGGGGCTGCGGTGGGCGCCCGCCGCATCACGGCAGCTTCCTCATCCCCCCACGATGGGCAATGGGGGGGTCCCCGTTCTATTCATCCCCCGGTGATGTGTCCCTGCCCCCCGGGGCATACTTGTCACCCTGACAGCATGGGGACCCCTGCGCCCCAAGGGGCCCCGTACCGCTGCCTAGCGGGCTTGGGGGGTCCCTGCCTTCCCTGAACGGGGACGAGAGGTGCAGTTCTCCCTGTAGCCCCAGAGGAGATCCAGCGGTGCCCCTGGATGGGACCGATCCCTCCCCGCGCTGAGCTATGCTGGGACCCCCAGGTGGGGGGAGCAGCAAGGGGGCTGTGCAGGTGGATGCCCGGTGCGGCCGCCCCGCCTGATCCTGGGCCTGGCTCCCTCTTGCCCGCAGCGGCCGCCAGCCCCACGTGTGCAGCCTCACGCCAGGCCGCCTGCGCTGCCGGCTGCATCCCCGTTCCCTGGCTCTGCGATGGCGAGCAGCAGTGTCCTGACGGCACGGACGAGCAGTGCGGTGAGTGGGGGAATACTGGCACCCATCCGGTATCACAGGGTGGCCTGGGGGGCTGTGCTGCACGGGCATCAAGGGGCCCTGGTGCTCTGGGGAGTGGTGGGGCAGGACAGGCCAGAGGCACCTCAGTCTTTGCTGGCTCTGTGTGGCATCCTGCAAGGACATATGTACCCGAGAGATCCTTGGGAATATCTGTGGCATGAGAACACATCCTGGAACATATGCTCCTTGGGCACTGCCAGCACCTGTCCCGTGCCAGGATGAAGTGGACCCTTGTTGTTCTCCCACAGCAGTAGGTCCCAGTGACTGTGTGTTTTCCCTGCAGATGTTGCCTGTGGTGGGGACCCCCATGTCTGGCAGTGTGATGATGGCCGGTGTGTTTCTAGCAGCTGGCGTTGCGATGGTGCCGCTGACTGCCTGGATGGCTCTGATGAGCAGGACTGTGGTACGTACTCTCTGCTGGGGGTGCTGAGTGGGGGTGGCTGGGGATGCAGGGCAGGCTGGTGAGTGCTGCGCTGTTTCCTCAGTGTGCGGGACAAAGAAGGTGCAGTGTCCTGGCACCCACCACTGCATCCCACACTGGGAGCTGTGCGATCGGCACCAAGACTGTGAGGATGGCTGGGATGAGGAGGGGTGTCCCCAGCAGCCCTGTATGCCTGGGCAGTGGCAGTGCAGGAACAGGGTGTGCATCATGGCTGAGTGGAAGTGCAATGGGATTGATGACTGTGGTGATTCCTCGGATGAAGATGTCTGCGGTAAGCAAGAACACTGGATGCTCCTCAGTAGGGTGAGACCTGTCTGGGCCATGTGTGAATTAGGGAGCGCTTTGTTTTCCTGGGCCTCAGCTTCCCTTGGGATGGTGACAAGCTGTTGGAAGCTGTTGATGCTTTGCGGGGCCTCCCCAAGAGTCTGGGACCCATGGTTTCCCCTGTGCCCAGGGTATTGGTCTGCCCTGCTGACATGAGCTGTGTGTGCCATAGCCCCCTGTACGCCTGGCATGGTGCGGTGCGATGAGGGCAAGTGTATCCTGGAGTCCCTGATGTGCGATGACAAGGATGACTGCCTGGATGGCACCGATGAGCCCAGCACATGCGGTGAGTTACATACAGCTGCTGGCTGCTGCCCATCTGGGTGGAGCCAGGGGGAAGGCAGCCATGGAGCTGTCCTGCCTCATGTCACCCTTTGCTGTGTCCCCACAGGTCGGAGCTGCTTTGTACGCAACGGGGGCTGTGCAGAGACGTGTGCTGACACGCACTGGGGAGTGCAGTGCTCCTGCGGGGCTGGCTGGGTGCTGCAGGCAGATGGGCAAAGCTGTGCTGGTAAGGGGAGGTCAGGGTGCATGTGCTTCGGTAACGCGTGGCCTTGGCCACTGACAGCCGCGTCTCCACGGAGCCCATGCTTCTGGGGGAACACCTGCCTCTGCCCTGCTCCTGCCTGTGTGCCACACCTGGTCCCATAAAGATTGTGTCTAGATCATGTCCCAGCAGCAGCTGGTGCATTTTGGGGCTGAGGCCCACGTTTTGGTATCTAGAGAGCCTGCCTGTAGTCCCAGGGCAGCAGTGGCAATGCTGTCTGGGGCAGCTCCGTGGCAGGCTGCTGACCTCACCTATCCGTGCAGATGTGGACGAGTGCTCCCTGGAGTACAGCCCCTGCAGCCAGCTGTGCAGCAACACCCCGGGCACTTTCAGCTGCGCCTGTCTCCAGGGCTACACCCTGCAGCATGGCACCGCCTGCGAAGTGGCAGGTAGGGAGAGGAGGGGAGCGCAGGCTGGCTGAGGGGCTGGGCAGTGTCCCCAGCTGGCCGTGTCCCTGGTCAATGAATGACTTTCCTCTCATTCTGGCAGACAATGCAACACAGATCCTGGTGGCCGTGGGGCAGGACCTGGCCCTTCTGGATGTACGGACCCAAGCCTACCGGCCCCTACTCTCCACTGAGACCGAACCCCGTGCCCTGGTGTATGACCTGCTCCGAGAAACCTACTACTGGCTGACAGAGGACGGAGAGCTCTATGTTCACCACCCAGGGAAAGGCACAAAGCCTCTCTATGCAGGTGAGGAGGACCAAGCATGCTGGGTGCTGTAGCAGGGCTGAGATGGGTTCTGAGAGCTGGCCTACCACCCCAGTACTGCTTTTCCTGTATAGAGGAAAGGGCAACCTGCATTTGCCTCACAGCCTGGAGCAGGTGTGCCTTAAAACTGCTGTCTCTACAGATGCCAGAGAGGTGAACAGCATCTCCGTGGACTGGTTCACAGGGCAGCTGTACTGGGCCAGCAGCCATCCTCCAGCCATCTGCGCTGGGCTGGGCGATGGCCGGGGTTATGTGACAGTGCTGGGGAAGGACATTGCACCAGAGCAGCTGACAGTACATCCAGCTGCAAGGTGAGCAATGAATGAGCCAGGGTTGGCCCAGGTTCATGGGATCGTGATGCTGGTGCTGACCATGTCATGCCTGCTGTGAGGCTATGGCAGCACTGGTGTTATGCTGTGAAGTGGGTGCTTAGTGCCTGCCCCTAGGTCCCTGTACTGGGTCAACCGTGGACAGAGGGGCCGGACAGTCATTGCTGCAGCCGGCATGGATGGCTCAAACCGGCGGGAGCTCACAGTTGTGTCCATGGAGGAGCCTGTGGGGCTGAGCCTGGATCATGTGGCTGGCAGGCTGTACTGGATCAGCGAGTACAAGGAGGTAGGGATGAGGGGCAGCAGGCCTCTCTCCCACCCTGGGGGATGATGAGGTGGGAGTTGGGAGGGTGGCCCTGGTTCCCCTGTGTCCATGGCCAAAGCATGGGAGGGAGCAGGGAGTGGTGCCTAGGTCTGGCATACATTCCTGGGCTGGGAGGAGAAGCGTCAGGGTGTGGGGATGCCACACGGCCCCTGTGCCTTGCCTTATCCCCAGTCCATCGAGACGCTGCGGGTGGATGGCAGCGGGCGCCACTCCTTCCACGCTGTTTTGCGGAGCCATACGGAGCCTCTGGGCCTGGCCGTGTTTGAGAGCCGGTTCTTCTGGACCGATGGCACAGAGCTGGTGTCAGCCACCTGGGCCTCTCCCCAGGAGCACGCAGTGCTGCTCCGTGCCTCTATCTCAGCTTTCACTGTGCTGCACGCACTGCAGCAGCCTCCCCGTGAGTACCCTGCAGGTGCTGTACTGCTGCAGGGCTGGCAGCATGGCAGCAACCCCCACTACATCCCTGGGTTCTAGGGAAGGCTCACTGGGTCCTGGAGCTCACCAGGTCCTGCCCAGTGGTTTGCCTGGTCCTGTGACGAGGGGTTGTGAGGTTGGTACAGAGGGGACCTATAAAACTGTAGGAAAGCTGCCAAGGCCCATGGCTTTGGGTAGACCTGAGTCCTCTTAACTCATGAGACATCATTACCCTGCCTCCAGCCCTTATCCAGACCCAGGACAGTCTGTGGTTTTTGGGGTAAGGAGAGATATTGGGATCATGACTGCCTGAGCTTTTAACATCCTCTTGCTCCCAGGGGACACTGCTGCATGTGCTCCAGGCCTGTGCAGTCACCTTTGCCTTCTGTCCCCTGTGCACCCTCGGGGCTACAAGTGTGCATGTCCAGAGGGCCTCTTCCTCCTGCCCTTGGGGAAGTGTGCAGGTGAGCAGGGTCTGGCTCTCTGGGGTAGTGTACATCCGTGTGGGACTTGGAGGAGGGCCAGAAGGGACTGTGGCTTTGGTGCGATGAGGTTCCCAGCACGCAACAGCACTCTGATGTTTCTGTCTTGGTTCATGCTGGTGACCCCATCCAGTGTCCCTGGGGCTGTGCTCACACACTGCCCTTATGCCCTGCAGAGCTGTCCATTGTGTATGCATCAGGAAAGGCCATCTCCCTGGTGCATGTGGGCCCTGGAGCACACACTAAACAGGTGCAGGAGTGGCAGGAGCCCCTCCATCTGCAAGATGTGGACTGGCAGAGGTCAGTACTCTATGGGACAGATGACCATGGGACTCTGCTGCGTGTTGTGGGCCACCCTGGCAGGAGAGAGGCCATTGTGACTGGGCTGCCAGGTGAGACCCTATGGGGTGATAGAGGACACACTCCCCTTCCTGATGCTCCCTGAGGCCTGAGTATCTCCTGAGTGCAGAGCACTGGTGGTGCCCACAGTGATGCCATGTCGAGGCAATGGGCTGCTCTGCCCTGGGTTTAGGGTCTAGGGGCACCCAGGCAGAGGTGCAGGGTCACAGGACAGCCTTGTTAACTGCTTGCCTGCCTGCTCTTGCCAAGTGTGCTCTGCCCGTGTGGACATCCGCTCGGGGGACCTGTACTGGCTCGCATGTAACCGGAGGGACATCGGGGTGATCCAGACATCTGACATGTCCCCACGCATCCTGCACCGTGCTCGCAGCAGCATCCAACACCTCTTCTTGGACTGGCAGCGTGGTGCTCTGTACTGGCTGGCCCGCGGGCAGCCCCTGCAACAGCTGAGCCTGGCGGGGGGTGCTCCGTTGGATGCCTGGAATGAGACGTGGCCTGGAGACCTGCCTGCAGCCATGGATAGCAGAGCCTTCAGTGTGCTCTGGAGCTCAGCGCTGGGTGAGCCCTGGTGGTATCTGGAGCAGGGAGTGGAGGTGGTGGATGTAGGCAGGAGTGATTAGCCATGCCCTATATGCAGCAGGTCCCTGCCTGGGCAGTGGGATGCTCATGGGGCAGACTCGGTCCTGTGGCTGAGTAACTGGCCTCAGCCATGAGGTCCCTGCCATAGCTGTGGGTTGTGGGGCACAGGGTGGGCCATGAGGGGTGCGGGCAGGCTCCAGGTCCTACCATGCCTCTGCCTCACAGGCCTGCGGGTGCTGAGTCTCACCAAGCGGCAAGCAGTCACCCTGGCACCCAGCTGGCCCCATGGCCTCGTGGCCGCCTTTGAGCCATACCTGGTGTCGGCAAATGGGACAGCTCTGCTGCTGTGGGACCGGAGGACGCTGGCCCTCGTGCTGTCCATGCCGGCAGCAGGCGTGCAGGGAGTGGTGGCCTTCGTGGGCTCAGAGCTGCAGGCTGGTAAGAGTGGCCATGGCTTTGTGCCTGGCACTGCTGCTGTACCTGATGGGGCTGGGTGGCCTGTGCTGCTCTGAGCTGGGGCAGGGTGCCTGGCTACTGGTGGCCATGTGTGGAGTGCTCTGGGAGGCGCCTGGAGTGTGGGGAGGGCACGGCCCAACAAATCCAAAATCCTCTGCCAGTGCCACCAAGCAAAGGGTCTGCTGTGCCACTCCCTCCACCTGTGACCACCACTATGAGGACAACCACAAGCACCACTGCTGCTCAGCCTACGACCTCCACCACACCACCACTGCCAAGCCAGACCACCACTGCACTCATCACTACTCCTGCACCAACCAGCAAGGCTACCACATCACAAACCACCACCAGACAGTCCACATCAAAGAAGACCACCCCTGCACCAACCACTGCCCGGACCACACTGACCAAGCCTACCACTGGGCAGCCAGCCACCACCAGCACCACCACCACTCGGTCTTTTACAACTGAGATCACTGCCCCACGGCCAACCACTACCACCCCACACCCAAGCAGTTCTGCACGGGTAGTGACACCTACCCCACCTCTCCGGTCCAGCTCAGCACACCCCCTGACCCCAGTTCTCCATCTGTCCTGTTCTCGCACGCACGTGCTCTGCCGTGATGGAACTGGGTGTGTGGCCCAGGAGTACCTGTGTGATGGGGAGAAGGACTGTGCAGATGGCTCTGATGAGGATGGGTGCACCCAGCTCTGCAACACCCCAGGTAGGAGCCATTCTTCTGTCCCCGGTGCAGCTGTGTCACCCTGTGCCAGGGCTTCTGGCTGCTTCCTGGTGGGGTTTTTGGGACAGGGTCCTGATAAAGTCTGTGTCCTGGCCTCTGATGCTTGTGATGTGACATATTGGTTCCTTCTGAGCTTGGCACTGGGCTCAAGGTGCTGTTGGAAAAGGACAGAGCTGGTCTCACTGCCCATAGTGACATAGATGTGGCTGAGTTGAGACTGCCACAATCGCCTTGCTTGGGACCTAGGCTGCTGGAGATGCACTGTCTAGGAGGGACCAAGCACTGTCACTTGTGGGGCCTTTCTAGGTCACTGGAGGGCTAGCACAGGGTCTGGGCACCCTGGCTGCCTTCTGCAGGCAGTGCAAAGCCCCTTGTCTCCCCAGGAGCCTTCCACTGTGCGAGCGGAGCCATGTGCGTCGGGGCGGGAGAGCGCTGCGATGGGGTGCCACAGTGCCCCGACGGCTCGGATGAGACGGGCTGCTGGACCCCCACACAGGAGTGTGCCCTGCGCTGCGACGCTGCTACCCGCTGCATCCCCAAGAGCTGGCTGTGTGACGGCCATGCTGACTGCCTGGACCACACTGATGAGCAGGGCTGTGGTGAGACCTTGGGGCTGGATGGGATGGGCTTCTGGGGTTGCCTGCCTCACAGGTGGATGCACCAGGTTTCTTGTGGGTCCAGGAGTAGGCACTGCCCAGGGCAACCTGCTGAGAGGATGGGGACAGTGCCTCTGCTCAGCCCTGGCCTTTGCCCACAGTGCTGAAGGAGTGTGGTCCAGCTGAGTTTGCCTGTCAGAGTGGGCAGTGCGTGGCCCTGGCCCTGCACTGCGACGGTGACCACGACTGCCGGGATGGCTCAGATGAGGAGGGCTGCACCGTGCCCCAGCCACTGCTCTGCCGTGAGGGTGAGGTGACGTGTTCCCACAGCGGGGAGTGTGTGCCGGAAGCCTGGCGCTGTGATGGTGCTGCTGACTGCGGGGATGGCTCAGACGAGCAGGTGAGTGGAGCGGTGGGGACACAGCCTGTCCCCACTCATGCCCAGGAGGGCTGGTAGCCTTTTTCACCCTCTGCCTTGCAGGGCTGTCCTTGGGAGGAAGGGCTGTGTGGGGACCGGCAGTGGGGCTGCTCCCGTGGCCATGAGTGCATCCCTGATGTCTGGCGCTGCGATGGAGAGACTGACTGCACAGACGGCAGTGACGAGGCTGGCTGTGAGCAACACCCTGATTTTATCCCCTCTGTCTCACCCACAGGTGGCTGGTGGGTGCCCAGCACAGAGGGAGATGGGTATGTGTCTGTGCTGAGGTGAAGGGCCCCATATGTTGGCTGCCTATTCCCAGCATCTGTGGTGGCTCCAGGTCCTAAATAGCTGTTCTCCCTGTAGGGGCCAGTGGCCTTTGGATTAATATAGCCTGAAGCCAGGCTACTGGTACAGCTCTGGATGTGGCTGCAGTGAGTTCTGGGAGCAGCTAAATCTGCCCCAGATGAGCAAAAGGAGCTGGTGGATGAGGCTCAGGGCAGCATTCCCCACATGTCCCTGCAGGCCAGCCTGCTCCCTGTCAGAGTCATGAGCACCCCTGTGGGCTGGGGTCCTGCCTGAATGCATCCCTGGTGTGCAACGGCCGGCAGGACTGCGCGGATGGCTCAGACGAGGGGGGGAACTGCTCTGTGCCCTGCCAGCGGTCCTGCACTCATCTCTGCTACCCCTCGCCCCAGGGCCCTGTGAGTGCCAGCAGCCCTGGGGCAGGGGCTTGCCATGCCATGGTGCCCTGGTCCTGCTGCAGAAGGGAGCCTCGTGTCCCTGTGGTGGGCAGCTGATGGTCCCTTTCTCCACAGCGGTGCTGGTGTGGCCCAGGCTATCGGCTTGCTGAGGATGGTCTGTCCTGCATGGACATAGACGAGTGCATGGAGTGGGGCAAGGGAGCCTGCAGCCAGACATGCCTCAATGCCCCGGGGTCCTACAGCTGTGGCTGTCTCCCCGGCTACCTGCTGGAGCCCGATGGCCATGTCTGCAAACTCACTGGTAAGTCCTGGGGTGGCCAAGCAGCATTGAGGATCCCTGGCTCTCTAAGGTACACCAGGGGCTGGTGGATACTTGTCTCCCTGTGTCTGCTGCCCATGGGGAACCTTGTAGTCCTGTGAATGGCCCTGTCTCCTCTGCCATGTTGCCTCCCAGGCCCTACTCAGCAGCTGTGAGCAGCTGTGAGCTGCTGTTGGCCAGCCCATGGCTGGTCAGAAAATCCATCTGCACTATCTGACAACATCCTCTGTGGTAGGGCTGAGTTCCAGCTCCAACGCCTGCGAGTGCTGTGTTCCATGCCTGCATGTGCTGGGACCATGGGACCACTAGCACTGAGCAAGCTCCGTGTGGCTCTGTGTTGTCCCAGGACCAGAGCCCAAGTTGCTGGTGGCTGTGCAGTCTGAGGTGTTGTCCTATGGCCTGCGGAGTGGCCATGAGGAGGTGGTGCTGGCCACTGACAAGGATCGTGTTATCTTCTCACTCGACTATGACTTGGTGGAGAGGAAAATCTTCTGGATGGACCTGGCCACAGAGAGCATCCGCTGGCAGGACCTCAGCTCAGGAAAGAAAGGCACACTGGTGAAAGGTGGGCTGTGACAACATGGGGTTAGCAGGGCTGGCCTCTGTCCCTGTGCAGTCTCCAGGTTGCAGTGGGGTGCCAAGCTGTGATCCCTCATGTGGAGAAGTGCTAGTGGGAGCAAGGCTGGGAGGAGCCAGAGCTCCTGGGATGGAGGGGAGCTGGGCTGGGAGCACTGGGCCAAAGGGCCATGCAGCTGTCACCCCACACAGGTGCTGCCTCTTGGATGCATTTCAGGTGTGAGATCAGACTGTATAGCAGTGGACTGGCTTGGGAGGAACCTGTACTGGACAGATGGGGCAGCAGGGCAGGTGCTGGCCACTCGTTTGAGTGCTGCCTGGCAAGGGATACCAGAGTACACTGTGGTGATGGATGGAGACCTGGACCAGCCCCACTCTCTGGTGCTCCAACCTCTGGCAGGGTAAGTCTGGGACAGGGGGATACGGGGACCTCCTTGCCATCCCTGCCCTGCCCCATTTTCCTCCATGGAGGCAGGTGAGAGGCTGGGGAAGAGGTAGGATGGCCTCATCTTGGTGCTGGCAGGACTGTGTGACAGAAGAGCCCAGACACCTGCCGCTGCGCTGCATGGAGCTCTCAATACATCCATGATGGGATGGGAAGCTCAAGGCTGCTTTTCTGGGCTGCCTTGGTGCTGGGATGATGCTGTGTCAGGTCCGTAGGCTTGCAGCTCTCTTCCCACTAGGCTGATGTACTGGTCAGAGGTGGGGAGCCATGCGCGGCTGATGGAGGCCAGTATGGATGGGAGTCGGCGGCACGTGCTGCTGGCCCAGGGACTGGGCTGGCCCACAGCACTGGCCCTCGACCTCCCCACCCAGAGGATCTTCTGGCTGGATGAGAAGCTGGGCAGTGTTGGTTCTGCACATCTGGATGGCAGCAGTGTGAAGGTGTGGTGGGGCACTGGTGAAGGGGCCCTGATGGGGACCGGAGTGGGCACTGACGGCCTCTCTGGCAGGTCCTGAAGCTGCGCTGGGTCCGGAGCCCCTTTGCAGCAGCTGTGTGCGAGGGGCAGCTCTACTGGTCGGAGAGGAAGACGTGGTCCGTGCAGCAGGTAGACAAGGCCAGCGGCAAGAACAGGACTGTGCTGCTCAAACGGCAAGGCCAACCCCATGGCCTCCAGGTACCTACTTGGGGAGCCCTAAACCATGCTGTGCCAGCTCTGCTGATCTCCCATTCTGCACAGCCCCGTTGTCCTCTGAGTGCAGAGGCATTGGGAGCTGTATCCCCATCCAAGTGGTCCTTGGGTGCCAATCTCTGTGGCCAGGTGTCTCTGGTCCTCTTGGAGCACCTCTGCCTCACCATCCTGCCCCAAGCTGGGCTGTGTGTGGGCCTTGGGAGCATGATGTGGTGTCAGTGGTGCTCAGCTCTGCCAGCGGGTGCTGACAGAGCTGAGGCTGAGCCTGCTGTCCCGCAGGTGATGCATCCGGCCCTGCGCCCCACAGCCCCCAACCCGTGTGAGACGCGCGGCTGCTCCCACCTGTGCCTGCTGAGCGCCAGGCACACTGGGCAGTGCCGCTGCCCCACCAGGCTGATGCTGGCCGCCAACGAGACTACCTGCCTGCCCGTCCGTGATTCAGCCTTTGCCCTCCTGGTGTCACCGGCAGCTGTGGCACAGGTACCATACTCTGGAGTCAACCCTGGGGGTTTCTGTTCTCACCGCTGTCAGGGAAGAGGGGTCCCCATCTTGGTGCTGCCTCCTTCCTCCAGGTCTACCTGAAGGACCTGCCTGCAACAGCTGGATCCCAAGGGCTTCCCCCACACCGGGCCCTGCCCTTGCCCAAGGTGAGCCGCCTGACAGCCGTCGACTATGCAGTGAAAGACAAGAGTTTGTACTTTGCAGAGGTGGGAGGCAATTCCATCGGACTGCTGCGCCTGAAGGACTGGGGACGGCTGACCTGGAAGAAGGCAGTAGCTGTGGAGGGCACGGTGACATCCCTGGCCTTGGACTGGCTGAGTGGGAACCTTTACTGGATCGGGGGGCAGCCGCCCAGCATCCATGTGGCAGCTCCCAGGGGGCGGTGGGTCCTGGCACTACTCAGTGAGGGGCTGCAGGGCGCTGCCTGGCTGGCACTGTGCCCTCGTGCTTCCACCATGTGCTTTGTCACAGCAGCTGGCAGCCATGGGCATGGTGCAGTGGTGGAGTGTGCGGCCATGGACGGCACTGGCCGCAGAGCAGTCTCGAGGAGAGCCCGGACTCCCACTGGCCTTGCCTTTGGGAGTGCTGGCACCAGGCTGTACTGGGCAGACCACGGTGAGTGAGGGCTGAGCTGGGGCACTGCTGGGAGTAGCAGTGGTGCAGGCGCTCGGTCCGCAAAGCACAGCCTGGCACAGCCCTGACGGGCAGCCTGGAGCCCTCTCTGTCTCCACACTGAAGCCTCTCCATCTGTTCCCTGCAGAGAGAGGTACCATCAGCAGTGTTGAGCTGGATGGATCCCGCTTCCGGGTGGTGCGGGAAGGGCTGCATGGTCTCTCACTCTTTGCCATAGGAGAAGGCTTTCTGCTCTGGAGCACAACCTCAACCAATGGTAGGTCTGTTCGCTGTGCTTTGTCCAGCTCCTCCTACTGCACTAGGACACTGGGCTCTGCCAGTCCTTCTGGAGTGCAGGCTTGGCCCTCTGTGAAGGGCAAGCTAGGGGACCCCCACCTCCCATCTCAGGCACCCTTGTGGGAGGAGGTGGAGCAGTGCTGACCCCATGTGTCTCCAGGCTCCAGCAAGATCTGGCACAGCCGTCTGGAGCAGGCTGAGAATTGGTGGTTCCTGATGGAGCAAGAGTTGGTAGCCTTGAGGATTTACAGCCAGTTCTCACAAGAAGGTGGGTATGAGACTGCCCCAGCCCAAGACATCTGTGGGGTTCAGCTGTGCCTTGTGGTGGCCGTGCTAACCAGTGCTGTTTTGGCAGGCACCAATGGCTGTGCAAAGAGCAATGGGGGCTGTGCTCAGCTCTGCCTGCCCAACCCTGCCGGGCGGCAGTGCCGCTGCTCTCCCGGATACCACCTGGTGCATGGGGCAGCGTGTGCGCTGGCACCACCTTGCCCGGTCCCGCTCCAGGCCTGCCCCGACCTCCAGAGCTGCATTTCCAGAGAGCAGGTCTGTGACGGGCACCCTGACTGTGCTGACGGCTCCGATGAGTCTGACTGTGAGTGCCTGCCAGGGCATGCTGGGGTCCTGGGCACAGGGCAGCCTGCTCAGTCTCCCCCAGTTTGGGAACGGGATCTTACCTGCGTCTCTGCTGATCTATGCCCATCCCTCCAGGCGCCTCAGTGAAGGTGGGGACGCAGGTCCCTGCAGTGGCACCATCAGGAATGTCCCATGTAGAAGAACAGAAACCAGTCTCATCCATAGCTGCGCCCCAGCCTCGGCAGCCCAGCCCCAGCCTGTCGGCAGCCCCTGGCCCCCAGGAGCATGGAGAGCCCTTCGTGGTACCCCCCAGCACGGAGGAGGTGCTGGGGGCTGCGCCCTGCAGCAGCGAGACATGCAACCTGCGCGGGGACTGCGCCATCGAGGCTGGCCGAGTGACGTGCCACTGCGCCCTGGGCTATCGTGGCGACTACTGCGAGGAGACCGAGGTGCAGCCCCTCGCAGGACCCATTGCCCTGGGGGTGGCCGTGCTCCTGCTGCTCGCTGCTGCTGCTGTGGGAGCCCTGGCCTACATGCGGAGGCGGGACAGGCGGAGGAGGTGAGCTCTGGGGCGGGGCTGGGCTAGGTACAACTGGGAATAGAGAGGGACAGGGTCTCCTTGCCCAGGGACACTGTGGAGTCCTGATGCACTCCTGGGCTTCAGTCACCCCAGCAGGCTATTACCAGGGGTTGTGGCAGGACTTCGGGATCTACCCCATCTCTAGGAGATGGCCATGTCATTCTTGATGTACGTTTTTCCCTCTCCAGGACCTCAAGCACTGCTTCCACTCGGGTGCTGACCTTGTACCACCGTGAAAGTGACCCCGAGGAAGAGGATGAGGAGGAGGAGGAAGAGCTTCCCCCCAAGAGTGATACATTTGTGAATGAAGCTTATGAAGGGAAAGAGGTGAGTAGCATCTGGAGCAGGCCCTGCTAGGGACCCCTCTGCCACCCTGCAGTGCCCTAGGGCCCAGTGCTGGCATGGTGCCCATTCCTGAGGCAAGCTCTGCCCTCCTGCTGAAGGAGAGGGGCAAGACCTGGGGTGCCTAGAGTCTGACAGGGCTGTCCCACTCTGCCTGTGGCTGGAGCCCCTGTGCTAAGGTGTGGGCTGGGCTTAGAGAAACTGGGTCAGGCTCGCCCCGATAACATCCGTCTGTGATTTCTGCAGGAGCTGCCAGCCCTGTTGAGGAAAGGACCATCTCACATCAACACTGTATTCTCATAAAGGAACGTTGTGCAGCATCCCTTGTGCCATTGTGGTTTGTGTATGGGCCAGGGAGGGGAGGTTGGTTTGCTCTTTCTAGATGTCTAAAACCTAGGGAACATAAGAATCCAGACAAAAAATGTTTGGGAGGTTTATCAGGAAGTCTCCAATGCCAACACACTCTCTGAGACTGTCCCTTGAGCTACTGTCCCTCTGCAGCAAGGCTTAGCTTGCTGACCAGGGTGTTTTGGGCTCATCTGGTATAAGAGTTTGGCCAAATAACTCTGCAAGGAAGCTGCCTTGGCTCTTACCTTGTTATGCAGGGGGCTGAAAAGGATTTTATAGTGCAGTTCTGACCTCCTGAGTGTCCCTTACAAACCAGTGAGACCAGTTTTACCACCTCACACCAAGCTAATTTTGAAAGGGGAAATATATGCTATTTTTTCCTCTGTGATCTTCCTTCCCCTCCCACTCTGCCCTGAAGTGGCTGTGCTCAAGGAAGGAGAAATCTCTTCTAGAGCTGATTTTGACCATGGGGGAAAAGCCCTTTGGGAAAGTGCTATACAAGCTAGCTGTGCCCTTTTACAGACCTTTCCACCCTTCTTCAGGCAAAGCACAGGGAAGTTGGGTGAGCCGTGCCCACTGGCTCTCAGCCCAACCTGCCTGGCAGAAAGCCCATAACCATCCCACAGCACAAACTCATTGCTTTGCATTTATTTTGCTGTTAGCACAGTCCTGAGCTGAGAAGAGACATGAGGCAGGAGCTCCCCTCCCCTATTGCCAGCTCTGAAGGTTACACACTTCTAACCTGTATGTTGCTTACATGGAACACCGAAGCTGCCTCTGCCCAAGCTGCTGTGCATGGTACAGGAAGATGAGGTAAAAGTGGCATGGAGGGGCTGGAGCCACCTCTCGTCCTCAATCCAGCATGGCTTTAGCACAGTTGTAGATCTTGGAGCACAGCAGGCTTTTGAGGAAGTTGCAAATATTCAAATCAGGTCCTTGGTCTTGTTTTCAGCCTGCTCAGAGGTGCCCCAGGAGAAGGGCATGGCTTGTAGGGGCAGCAGCCAACACTGCTCTTGATGCCAGGGAGGTGACTGCTGTCCCAGTGCTGGGGCTACAAGTCAGAGTCACAAGGTGGGCTGCTTCTCCAGTGCTGTCCATCTCGCTCATCCTCCAGCACGTCCCAGGGATTGCTGTAAGCTCTACTGGAGCACGGCCCAGCCTCCGTCACAGGGCTGGGGGGCAATTTGGGGGCCCCATGCTCCTTGCAGCAGTGATGGAAGCTGAGGGCGAGGGCCAACCCCCCCAAAATCTCCAGACAGCTTCCCAAGTAGCTCAGTACCAAGCTGTAGCCTACGCTCAGCGTGCTGCCAGGCGCTGCAGGCAGTGCCCACAGCTCCTGGGTGTACCAGGAGCTGGGCACGAGGCTCAGCAGCCCAGAGAGGAGCAGCACCAGCCCTGCCACGCCGGCCACCAGGTGCCGCGGCTCCGGCTGCCAGCAGCGAACACCCAGGGCAGCCACCACCAAGCCCACCAGGGCGAGCACCAGCGAGGAGGGCATCAGCCCTTGGGCCACCCGCACGGGCACCTGCTCAAAGTAGCCCAGCTCGTCAGCCTGCCCGCACAGGCGGTCATGGGTGCTCTGCCGCTCCCTGCATATGTCCCAGATGCCCTGCTCCCAGACGACGTCCATGGGCTGGTCAGGTACGCGGCTCACCTGCCTCCACTTGGGTGCCAGCGTGCCCGTGAGTGTCAGCAGGAGCCCGCAGGGGCACAGCACCAGCCCCACGATCATCGCCGTCGGCGTCCGCATGCTGGCGAGGCGGGTGAAGCGGGCTCCAGAGAGCTCCTGCTTGCCCGAGGTCCGTGGGAGGTCCGCGGGAGCCCCGGGGCTCGCTGGACAGGAGCTGTGGCACCGGTGCAGGCAGGCCGGGGGTCCCGCGGCGGTCCCGGAGCCCTCACGGCGGTCCCGAAGCCCCTCAGGCGGGCAGCCCGCGGAGCCGGTCCGGCCCTGCCCGGGCTCCGGGAAGGTGCGGCAGGAGGCGGAGCCCGGCCCGGGCAGGGCTGGCCGGCACCTGCTGGGAGGACAGCGCCTTCCAGGGCCGCGGGAGCCTGCGGGGAGCGCCGGAGCTCCGGCCGCCGCTGTCCCCTCGCAGGTAGCGGGATGGGGGCCGTGCCCGGGCTGCCGGGGCGGCACTGGACCCTGCTACAGCTCCCTCCATTAACTGCATGCGAGCTTAGTTTGCTATCAAATTAATTAACTAATTAAAGAAAATAATTCAGATGACATGCTGGCAGATCTCACGGTTGGTAAGTGGCTCAAGAGCCCTCCCCATATGCCTGTCCTTCAGGGACGGCTCCTGAGCTTGGCCCTGCTCCTCCCCTCCCAGGCTGCCCTCAGAGGGCACCCGCAGACGCAGCAGCCTGGCTCTCGGCGGGAAGAGTCCCTGGAATGTCCACTGAGACAGGTGTGGGAAATCACCACATTTGAGAACCCCGATGTGGGATTTTGAGCCTCAAAAAGCACTCGTCTTGGGCCTCACCAAATTTCCCTGAATTTCTGCCAGCCACACTGAGCCCAGGAGAGGGCAGCATCCTCTATGGATCAATTTGGGATGAGCAGCGCCAGCTGAGCAGGAAGGCTGGCTGCCTGTGTGCCCCACGGCATCTTTGCGCTGCTGGTTCCCTGGCCGTGGCCGTCTGGAGAGCTGGGCGGGTCTGTGCTGCACTAGCTGCTCCCGGCTCTCTTCCCCACTCCTCCGTCCCACAGCTATTCCCCAAAGCCCTGAAGCCCTTCAGTTCTGTGGGTGCCAGATCATTTTGGGGATGGATCGTGAAGCTGTTGAACACTGGATCTTAGTCCAGCTGGAAGGCAGGGGTGGGTTGGACTCAGCCAAAGGCTCATGTCCCCAGCCACGTCTGCAGAGCAGCCAGATGAGCGTAGCCCCAGAACAGGAACACCTGGCTTTGTTGTACGCAGCCAGTAGCGTGCTAAATCTTGGCACTCCTCATCTGGGAAACTAAGCTAGGGATTGCTGATTCCTTTCCCTTCCAATTAACTTTTGTAACTTTTACCCCACTCCAGCGACTGACTCTGTGCCAACACACTCACTACTGCCCTGGGAGCTGTGGGTCCAACCAACACACCAAATGCTGCTGGCCTGATGTGTTGCCCGAGTCTGCCTTCTGCCATGGGATCCCCTCACAGGAACAGGTGCTGCAAGCCTGAGACCTTATAGTTCTGACTCTCTCGTGAGGCTCTATCTGGACACCAAGTGGATGTTGGCTGTGAGTTTAGAACTCCTGGGGGAGAGTGGGGCAGAGGGAAAGGGCTGGTAGCAAACTGGGTGGCACAGTGCCATGGATGAGGGCCTATCAGTGCCAGTTGCCTCCTCCCAGCTCGGGAGGCTTTTGCTAAGGTGACAAATCACAGCTTGGTGGCAGTGCTGTCAGGTATAGCAGTGGTCACCCACAGACCAGCCAAGCCAAGCTGTGAGCAGCTGATAGCAAGCCCTGAGTCCTGCATGGCTGGCCAGGGCTTTTCTCCCCATCCCAGATGTGTGGGTGGGGCATGTGCCAACCCTAACGGAAAGGGAGAAATTCTGCATTTTGTTGGATTTGCCCACATTTTACCCAGAAAAGCTAAGAAATCTAAAGGGTAATGCCCACTCTGGGCTTTGCAGTGCCTGCCCTAGGATCCGTCTCTCTGCAGCACCTTCCTTTTTCTCTCATCTGTTCCTCCAGCGGTGCTGTGCCCCTCTTGCCCTTGCTCACACAGCCTTGGGTCTGGGAGGTGGCTGCTCCTTGGATCTGCAGCTGCAGTAGAAGCTTGGTGCCACGAGTATCACAATTATGCACCGGGGCAGGTTTAAAAGCCTGGGCCTTTCCAGTTTAATAATAATGCCCAGGAGGATGCATCTGCCCTTTGGGCTGGTGCCCAGGCTCCTGGCTGTGGGACAATGATAAGCAGATTAGGTGATGTGGCCCTGGTGCTGGATGACCTGCCCTGAGTAAGCTTGGGGAAGGAAATGGGATTAACAGAGCTGTTTCCCGTTGCCTCGAAGTTACAGATTGTTCATTTCTTCCCTTTTACTTTCTAATGAGGTGGTATGAAAAGCAATTCAAAGCAGTGCCTGGCCCTTTCCAAGCTCTGGGGAAGCATTTAAAGCCATCTGGCCTCAGAGATAAAATGGTCTGGTTGAAACTGCCTTCCTTCCCACATTGCCCTAGCTACTGAGTGGGGAAAGCCACCTTACTTGGTGTTTCCTAGTTCTCCAAGGCTGTGACTTAGTTTTTCCTACATTGTCATGGTCATCTCTTTAAGAATGTGATGGAAACTTTATCCAGGCCTGATCGAGTTGACTTGCATTTTATTACTATTTTTTAACACCCCATTGTAAATTGGAGGAGCAGCAGAAAGCCTTGAGCTAATTTGATCTGGAAAAGATCCTGGGCAGAATAGTCAGAACTTGAGACTGATTCCAAGGAAGAAACAAAAAAAAAAAAAAAAAAAAAAAAAAAAAAAAAAACCAAAACAAAAAACAAAACAAACAAAGAAAAAAAAAAACAACAAACCATGATGAACTATTTAGTGTTGAGTTGCTTCTTCCAGCCTCAGACACCCTGCATCAGTAAAGGCTGGGAACAGATTCGGGGCAATAATCCTGTGTTTAACCTGTTCCCTGCCTCTCTAGCTGTCTGCTTCCAGCCACTGGTGGTGATGGTACCCTAGACTGGACAAGTACTAGTGTCTCTTAGGTAACAGTGTGGGGTCAGTGTGGATAAGACCAGTAGCTTTTGGGTTACCCCATTATCACACCAACTGAGCAGAGTTTGCCTGATGCCAGCAATGGCCACAGAACACGTGCGCACAACAATCTCCACAGCTTCCTATGTGATCCATAGTCTGATCAGACTCCCAGGCCCAGCTGAGCTTTCAAAATGTGGCTCTGGAGAGAAGAGCTTCCCTGCACAAACGTAGTTCTGCCTCTACATTGTTGGCTGAGATCCCGGCACTGAGACTTGGGGGCAGGGGGACCCTTTTCAAGGAGGTTACTCTGACTCCCTTCCCTTCATGGCTGTGGGAGCAGGATTCTCAGCAGCAGCAGCAGGATCTCTCGGCATCCTGTTTGGCGTGTGGGGAACAGTTGGGGCCAGGGCTGTTTAGCAGGAGCCTGCAGCTGGTAATTCCTGTTTACATCCCACTGACCCTGGGGCTTCGCCTGTGTCGCACATGGCAAGATGCCCCCATACCACCACAGTGCCTGCATGTCCTGCAAGTTATACTGTACCTGATCCCTTCTCGGGTTCCAAGTGGGCTTGGCCTATGTGGGACACCAAGCCACAAGGCTGCCAGGTCTCTGGATGTGCCAAATGGCAGCACACGTGCTGTGCCACCCTGGGTTGCCCTATGAGTGGCAGGTAGCCAGCAGGCACAACACTTGACCCTGGCTGTGTATCATTCATCCTCTCTCTCACCTGAGGAGAATTTGCTTTGCAGAGTGTGGCAGTCCCCTCTGTCTTGCCTGATGTAGGAGATGGGAACAGTGCCTGTGCAGGCAGCACCTGCACTTATGGGGCTGCAATTTCCTCGGGTCTAGACACTTATGTAGCTCCACTATCCATCTGTGTTTGCCTTTCAGTTGAAACCCTAAATCCTTGCAGGCTGGGAGCAAAGCACGATGGCTCAAACAGCCCATGCTGAGCTTTTTAGCATTAGACCTGGTTGTCTAAGCCTCTCCTCAGTCTCCATCCCAAAGGAGAACTTCCTTAGCCAGGTGTCCACACTGAAGGATTTTGTTCTGGCCATTCCTTTTTGCTGCTTTTTCTTCTAGCATTTCACGCGGGGCAATTTCTAAGGGTGCAAGCTGAGGGTTCTCCTTGCTCTCAAGCCATGGCCCCCGCAGTATGTGAGCGCAACTGGAACACGCTCTGCATTGTGCAAACAGCTGCAGTTGCAATGGGCTTCTCCCAGCCCAGCTCCCAGCTTCCTCCCTGGACACACACACTGCTGTCTTTGTGCCCGCCAGGAGGCCAAGGATGAGCCCCAGGCAGGACAGGGTCTGTGATCCCCCTGGCTGGCTGAATGTGGAAGAAGGATCTGTGTGTCCTCCCCAGAGCACAGACAGCAGCGGTCAGCACCCAGCAGGCAGCTCCATGCCCCAGCTATCCCACCTTTGTGGTGGCAGTTCCACAAACAGATTTATTAGCCTTCCACTTGCCCATGGACCTGCCCCCCCTCTCCAGGCTGACCATGGTGGTAACAGAAGCCCTGAGGATACACTCTAAAGGGGTTATCAGAGAGCAGGGATGTGTTGGCCATTAAAGGGCTTGCAAGCACCCATACTGACAGGTCTCACTCCATGGCTGTGATGCAGCAGTGGCTTAACATACCCAGGCCTGTGGCCATTGGAGTTTTGGCTGTTCCCAAATTCAGTGTGAGGAAGCTGAAATTTGGGGTCAGCATCTTGTAATGCCTGCAGGGAACAGTAAATCCATCAGTGAGCACTGAGGCTGTTCCCGCTCTCTTTCTGCAGCTGTGAGTGTGAACACTATTCAGAATGGATCCTGGGAATGAGTTGTTGAAAGCCTTATTAGATGCCCTCCAGGTATTCACTCATCCATTAAACTCCCTCACTTTCTAAACTGCTGCACTTGGACTTGCCAGATTGCCCAGTGCTACTTTCAGTTCAGAGAATTATACAAAAAGCATTTTTACAGCTGTATCTATTTTTGTCTGACTCAGTCCTGAAATGGTTGAGAGTAGTTTGGACACGAAGCTCTTGTGCTGGGTTTTGGAGGTGCAGCCCTCTTCAGACAGGAATAAGAGAGCAGTTAAAGCTGCGTCTGGCTGTGGAAACAGCATGTTTGTCCAGTTCCTGGGCCACAGATCTTGCAAGCTAAAGGGCAAAGCTAATGCTCGTGGGTGCACAGCATGTTGCAACTGGCAAGGCAAAAGCAGTGCTCCATGATGGAGGTTCATCTCGTTATACTGTGAATGTGACTCATCTGCATGGACTTTGATCTTCCATTGCGCTGAAACGCCTGAAACCAAAGCAGCAGGCTTATGAATGTGCCTTTACTTATTTAGTGGCAGTTTGGTCAGCTTTGTGGGCCAAACCATTGGACATATGGCCAAGGCCACAGTAGAAAAGACCTGCTTAAACCTTTCCCATTGAGAAAGCCCTGGGTGGGAGACAGCTGTGCCCCATGCCTGTTCAGGAGGCTGAGAAATTGTGGAACTTCTAGTCTATGGGAATTTATTCTAATAGTTGTGGGTGGAAAGATGGCTGCATCTTGCTCCCATGTTGTTTCACTGAGTTACAGAATGTTTTGGGTTGGAAGAAACCTTAAAGATCTACTTTCAATCTCCCCCACCGTGGGCAGGGACCTTTTACACTAGACTTGGTTGCCCAAAACCCCATCTAATCTAGCCTTCAACATTTTCAGGGATGAAGCATTCACAAATTCTCTGGGCCAACTGCTCCAGTGACTCACCACCCTCACAGTATGGAGTCACAGAATACCCTGAGCTGAAAGGCAACCACAAGGATTATCCAGTGCAGCTACTGACCCTGCACAGGACAACCCCAAGAATCCCACCATGTGCCTGAGAGCATTGTCCAAACACTTCTTGAACTCTGGCAGGCTTGGTGCTGTGACCCCTTCCCTGTAAAGAATTTCTTCCTACTATCTAATCTAAACCTACACTCTTTCAGTGTAAAGTCATTAACCCTTGTTCTACCACTATATTCTCTTGTAAAATGTTCCTCTCCAGCTCTCTTGTAGGCCCCTTTAGATACTGGAAGCTGCTGTAAGGTCTCCCCAGAGTCTTCTCCAGGCTGAGCAACCCCAGCTCTCTCAACCTGTCTTCATAAGAGAGATGCTCCAGCCCTCTGATCATCTTTCTTACCCTCCTCTGGACTCGCTCCAACAGGTCCATGTCCCTCTCATGCTGTGGGTCCCAGCGCTGGATGCAGCACTCCAGGTGGGGTCTCACCAAAGCGGAGTAGAGGCACAGAATCCCCTCCCTCACCCTGCTGCCCACGCTTCTTTGGATGCAGCCCAGGACAAGCTGTTTTTCTGGGCTGCAAGGGCACATTGATGGGTCATGTTCAGCTTTTTGTCCACCAAAACCCCCAAGTCTTCCTCCTCAGGGCTGCTCTCAATCCATCTTCTGCCAAGCCTGTATTTGTGGTTGGGATTGCCCCAACCCAACTGCAGGATCTTGCACTTAGCCTTGTTTGAGTTTTGTCAGTCTTCCTCTTCATTGGGATGCATTGCTCTGGAGCTTGTAGGAGGTGATCCTTGAATACTAGCCAGCTTTCTACCCCTCTTCCCTTCAGGCCTCTACAAAGCAGATCCCTGAAGAGGCCGAAGTCTGTTGTGGCCGACGTGTAGGACCCAGTATTTGGCCTTGGCATACCTTGGTCCCTCAATCCAGAACCTTCCTACCAGCAGATCCCACATCTCAGTCTCTCCTTGGGGTGGATTGATACAATTTCGAAGCATTTTATACCTGACTTGAATTGAATTTCATCTGGGTGATGTCAAATCCTGTCTTTGCTGGGTCTTTAAGGTCATCTGATGGATCTACTTTCTGGCATTCCTCTGGTCTTGTTTTCTTTAGCATTATCCACAATATTTCTAAGACAGTGTCTCGTGACTTCTAACCCACAGTATGGAAGCAGTGAATAGTAAGAAAGCCAGGACCATTTTCCTGCTGTTCCTTTCTGTATATGTCTTTCTAGCCTGACTGTAAGCCATGGATAGCTCTTGTCACCAGATCAAGGTGCTTTATTAGCTCTAATTTTACATCCATCTTTCATTAGATGATATTTCCCTTTCTGACAAGAAGTCTGAATGGGAAGACAAAAAGTCCTTTATGGAGGTCAAAATTTTCACATCTGCTGCTTACCCTTTATCTGCCACATCTTTGAGAGAGAAAATTTAAATGGTTTGGTATAAAATAGTTCTTAAGAAATCGCAGTTGTTTGCTTCTCAGTCCCCATATTAGCCCCTTGGTGACTCTGAATTAATCCTTTGCGCAGGTCGATTTTCTAGACACTGAATTATGGATTTAAAACTTGACTTCAAGCCTTTTAAACAGGATGCTGTGCTCATTCTGTGCCATTTCCTTGGTTCCACTCCAGCAGTTCTTGGAGAGCATGGCTTGGGAACTGGAGACAGCTCCTCCTCTGATAATGAGTATTGCTGTAGCTCATACACATTTCACCTGGCTGAAAGTTCGTGAACCTCTTCTTTCACAATCCTGGCTCATTTCCTGACCCCTTTCTGTTCATCCTTAAGGCTGAATGCCAGAGCAAGAGTTTGGTTGTAGGTGCCTGGGAGAGACTGCAGTCTCAGCTAGTTATCTTTCTATCTTAGTGGTTTGTGGAGGG
Source organism: Eulacestoma nigropectus (assembly GCA_013397775.1). Lineage (NCBI taxonomy): Eukaryota > Metazoa > Chordata > Aves > Passeriformes > Eulacestoma > Eulacestoma nigropectus. Next base: position 2,054,748 of record VZTE01004632.1, on the reverse strand, counting down.
TAATGGATCTCTTCAGTGAGATACTCACCTCTAGATTCAACTTTTATGCGGAAGCTAAATGCACAAAAGGCAGCCGAGCCATGAGTTTCTTCCATGTGCTTTCCTGAAATGAATAAGGGTGTTCTTACCCACCTCTTGGTCCTTCCTCTTCACTCTCCCAATGTTGCTTCTCATGTCCACCACTGTCTTTCCAGCACATAAGCTGTCTCCTCACTGGAAGCCATCACTGGCAAGGCAAACACTGGGTACAGAGCTAACTGGTTCAGTCTAAGGCCACCTGCAAATGTTTGAGCTTTGCTAATTCTCAGATCTTTGCTCTGGTTTTCCCCTCTCCCTCCCTTTGATAAAAGGCTGGTTGCAAGGAATTACTACTGCAGCATGGGGATTTTAGGAAAAAAAATCTCCCCTAAGAGGAGAGGCAGCCCTGGGACAGCTCCTCAGAGCAGAGGGGGCTTGTCACCCTTGGGGGTTGGGTAGTGTTGGTTAGACAAAACCACCTGGCTTGCACCAGAACTGGCAACAGCCCTGCTCCAAGAGGAGCGTTGGACCAGAGACTGTGGAGGCTCTTCCAGACAATGCTGCCATGGGTCTGCAAAAGAAAATATTCAGTACATACCAAAGCCAGATTGTTCTCCCACATCAGGAGCACATCTGCACTGCACGTGGACACAGCAGCCCTCTCTTTCTGCAAGGTGGCCCCATGTTACCCATAGGTACAATGGCAATGCAGTGCATGGAGAGTTGACCTTGCATTGCTCCCTCAGGCCTGGGACTGCCTTTGGAATAGTCTTACTGAAATGTCTGAACTTGCAAGCTTGTTGCTGAGCTTCCTGAGCACCAGAATTTGGGATTTAATAGTAGGGCTGGGAATGCCTCCATCTTTTCCCATGGCCTGGACTGCCTAGATGCCCTGGGAGCTGGTGCCTGTTCCATTGTTTTACTGTCTTTGTTACTGCAGCAGTAATTAGGATAAGGTATAATTATAAAGTTTGCTCTGGGACATATGCAAGGCCACTGAGCTGCATTGCAAAGTCCTCTGTGTTTTCTGCTCCTTTGAGTTCCGTGACAAATGCAGACCCTTTGGTTTAAAGTGGGAAGATAGTGGTGATGTAGGTATGACCTGGCACTAAGTTCCATGCTCCCTTCTCCATCCTACAGACCCTTCATCTGTCCTCTCCAAAGTAACCTGTGGCTACCTAAGACGTCAAACATGGCAACTGTAGATGCAAACAAATTATTGTACTTTAGGTGCTTGGTGGAAAAATCATGGCCAAAAAATCTGGAGATGTGTCCTGGAGGTCAGCAGGAGATGAAAGAAAAGGTACTCTCATCTTTTGGAGACACCCAAGATCATCCAGGCAGCACCAGTGATACCTGGCACAGAGGACTCACTGGACATGTTTTTGGAGGGTGGGCAGAAGGTATCGTACAAAGATGGCTCAGCTTGGCTCTTGTAGCCTTTCACACCAGTGCCTGCCTTTGGAGGATGGAGTAATGGGCTTGCTCCCAAGGCACACCCCAAATGTGGCAGCAAAGAAGACCCATTTTTTCCCAGGAAGTTCACTGCAGACCTTGGAAAATATGGCAGTTTACAGCTTGGTCCCTGAATAAGCTTGTACATGTTTTTGCTAACTACCGCCAGTACTCTTCCCTCGGCCCTCTGATTCACCCAGACCTACCTTGTTTTCACATACCAGCAATGCCTCAGGAACTGGGCAGTTATCAGAAGGCAATGAATCACCTGAAACATCCGCTAACTCATTCTGTAGGAGCTCGTCTTACTCATAGCACAAATTCCAACTCTCAGCTGCTCTGAAAATTTTTTACCCACAACATATGCAGCCACTCCCGGTCACATTTTTGCCATCTCAGTGAGGGACACAGGCCCACATAGCTAGAAGACAAGGCCAGCAGCTGCAAACCTCACAGAGGACCAAGGATTTCCCTTCCACTCAGGAAGAGACTGGTACCCATCCCTGATGCTTGTTTTTAGAAATTCTTTTTTTTTCCAATGGTAGAAGTTCCCTTTGGTTCTGAGTTTTTCTGCTATAACACCTGACAGAGAATTCCGCTTGGTGGCTGGTGCCTCTAGCCCAGTAATGTGCCAGCAGGCTTGTCTTAGCAGGGCTGACCTTTCAGAGAGATGTTCAACTTGATGTCAGCTACAGCTGCGAAGCCAAACAGGATCCAGTTCTGATCCTGCTTTTTTTTCTACCTCGGCTGGATTGGCTCCTAGACTGCTCCATAAATCATTGTCCAGTGATAAAATACCAAGGGGGGCTGGGTTTGTCTGATGCTGCTCTTGAGAAGTCAGATTTTATCTTAGTAAAAACAGCTGCTGGGACTTGATGATCTTAAAGGTCTTTTTCAACCTAAACAATTCTATGATTCCATGGCCTTTGTGCATCTTGGGTGTTCTTAGGTAGGAATGTTATTGTGGGCCCTGGATGAGGCACAACAGTACTATCAAATGGTTCTGTTCCAAGAACTAGGAAGATTTCATCATCTTGGGTTTGTGGCATAAACATTTAGGAATCCTGTGTGGATTTCAGGGGGAAGATCTGTTCAGTATTGCTGTACCTTCTTGTACCTCTGTATTCCCTTGGACTGTATCCTTAGCCATCACACCCTCTGTGCCAGAAAGCCTGTAAGATGTTAGAGACCTCAGGTCTCAAGTGGCTTTTTTGTAGGTGGACTACAACATTCAACCAGTTCACTCTGTCACCTCAGGTGGGGTACTGTCCCTCCCCTTTGTGGCCGTCCAGCAGCATCAACTGGCTCAGCACAGTCCTGTGCCATAAGTGTGTCCGCCTGTGAGGGGTTATTGCTTCACTCCCTCACAGAATGGCTGGGGTTGGAAGGGACCTCTGGAGGTCATCTAGTCCAATTGCCCTTGTCAAGCACAGCCACCTAGAGTAGGCTGTCCAGGGCAATGTCCTGTCAGCTTTGGAATATCTTCAAGGATGGAGATTCCACAGCCTCTCTGGACAATTGTGCCAGTGCTTGTAACAAAGCTGCCTTCCAGATGGTCAGCCTCCATCATGTATGAGAATTTAGATGGAGACTGTGCAACTTCTCTGGGCAATCTGTGTCAGTGATCAGTCATTCTCACATTAAAAAGTATTTCCTGATGTTCAGACGGAACCTCCTCAGTTTGTGCCCATTGCCTCCAGTCCTGTCACTGAGCACCACTGAAAGGAGCCTGGCTTCACCTTCTTTCCCCCCTCCCTTCAGGTATTTATATACATGAATAAGATCCCTTCTGAGTCTTCCCTTCTCCAGTCTGAACAACTCCATCTCTCACAGTCTTTCCTCACAGGGAAGATGTTCCAGTCCCTTTATCATCTTCATGCCCATGTCTCTCTTGTACTGCGGAGCCCAGAGCAGACACAGTACACCCAGAGTGGCCTCACCAGTGCTGAGCAGAGGGACGGATTACGTCCCTCCACCTGCTGGCAGCATTTGTCCCAGTGCAGCCCAGGACACTGTTAGCCTTTTCTGCAAGGGTGCACTGCTGGCTCATGTCCAACTTGGTGTCCACCAGGTCCCTGAGGTCCTTTTCTGACAAGCTGCTTTCCAAATGGGTGGTCCACATGGTATGCTGATGCCTGGCATTGTTTCCTTCCAGGTGCATTTACTTTCCACTTCTCTTTGTTGAGCTTCATGAAGTCATTGAAGTTCATTTGCTGTCAGCCCACTTCCCCAACCTGTCCCTCTGAACGGCAGCCACTCCTCCCAGTTCCGTGTCATCAGTAAACTTGCAGAGGACACAGTCTGCCCCATCATCCATATCGTAGACAAAGATATTGGACAGGATCGGACCCAGTCTTGACACTAGGGTACACCACTAGTCAATGGCATCCAACAAGACTTCCTACCCTCAACTGACACCTTCTGGGCCAGGCCATTCATCATGTTTTCAGTCCACCTTGCCCTCTGGAGTTAGGAAAGCTAAAGTCCACCTGGAATTGAATTTGGACAGGAATGTTCAGACAATGTTCCTGTATTCCGCCCCAGGTTTCCACCCTCTGTGGGCTCCCTTTCTGTATCTGGGTTTGGCCAGGAGCTCCTTGTTCATCCACGTAGGCCCCCTGGCAATTTTACCTGGCTATACATTTGTTGGAATGGAGGTATTATGAACTTGGAATATTAACCAGATTTTTTTGCCTGCCCTTCCCTCCCCACCTCTTCCATCCAGGGCCTTATCTCATGGGATTCATGCAAGCAGATCTTGGAAGAGGCCAAAGTCTGCTCTCCTGAAGCTTGCTTCTCACCCTCCTCCCTCCCCTTGGGATCCTCAACTCCACCATCTCATGGTCACTGAAGCGAAGACTGCTTTTGAACTTCACTTCCCTCCTTGTTGATGAGTATGTGGTTCAGCACAGCAACTCTCCTTGTTGGCTCCTTTGTCACTTGGAGGAGGAATTTTTGATAGGTGCACTTTGGGAACCTACCAGATTGCTCATGTCCTGCTGTGTTGTCCCTCCAGCATATATCAGGGTGGTTGAAGTCCCCCATAAGGACACCAGAACTTGTGAACATGGCACTGCCACTCTGTAGAGGGCCTCATCCAGTTGTTCCTCCTGGTCAGGTGTCCCCTAGCAGACACCCACTGTGATAACATCACCTTTGCCTGTTCTTCCTGTAGTCCTAGTCCATAAGCTCTTGGCTGGCTCCTTATCCAGCCCCAGGCAGAGCTCCATGCATTCCAGCTGCTCACATACATGAAGAGCAACTCCCCGTCCTCATCTGCCATTCTGTCCTTCCTAAAAGCCTATATCCCTCTGTTGCCACACTCTAGTCATGGGATTTATCCTACCACAAGACTGCAGCCCTGCAGCTGCACACAGATCTCTGATTCCCCATACTGCATGCATTAGTGTACAGACATGTTAGAGAGTTCCTGGAGAGGCTTTTGGGGATTTCTCCACAGTGGTGCCACAGTTCCTTGCTTAAGCCCAGTTGGAGATTTTGCGATCCCCTCATGTCGCACCACCCTTTGCTCAGCCACCCCATGTGCCACTCCCTCACAGGACTGTTGACTACTTTCTCTCCCCATGTCATTCCTAGTTCAGACGGTGGCTTTGAGCACACAGGAGCTCTGACGTTTCCTTGCAGCCCTGCCCATGCTCATGGGTGTGTCAGCCGACACTCGGTGTGTCCATTAGCTAATTGAGCTAATTGAGTTTCGCTGTTTTCTTAAATTGCACTGAAGACAGTTTGCATTCCATTGTCTCCGTTCTCCCATGAGGAACTACTGCAACCTTTTAGGAGCAGCAGACTTCCAGAAAGCAGGTAGCTCTCTGTCTTGCATCTTCCTGCAGCTGTGAGAGCACAAACTGGGCACGAGAAGATTCATCCTCAGCCCAGGCACTTTGCTGATGTGTTTCTAGGGCTGGTCCAGATCTGCTGAAGGCTAAGTGGTTGATGACTGCATTAATCTCACCTGCTGGAGGTGAGATGGTTTGCTCTCAGAGCAAACTCTGGTCAAAGGTTGATATACATGCCTTAGTCACTTCCCAGCTGACTTGGAGAGCTCTCATTTTGAAAATGTCTTAGAAGGCATGGCTGACAAATCTCTGGCAAATACAGTTTAACTCTGAAATCCACTGATTTTTCTCTAAAAAAGCCCCCTTTGGGGATTTCCCAGGCTAGGTACAGCCTAGGGTGGGATGTTCTCTGCATGTGCTCCCTGACAGCCAGGCCAAGTGCTCCAGCTGCTCTTCTCTCAGTAACCACAAACACTCAGGATGTGTCAGCACAGATGCTAGTTCTGCTAAGTGAAGATGTTTCTGCATGGAAACCTGATTCTGAATGTATCCCTAAGAAGGGGAACAGTCTCTTTTGGAGGGAGAAGTGATCCTGAGGTTGATGTCAGGTTGATCCCTCTCCATCGGTAGCTCCAGACTCCAAAGGACCTTCAAAAATTGTACCACCTTCATGTAAAACTGGGGCTGAGGTGGTGTGTTCCTTTCAACCCTGTGCAGGTCTGTGGCACCTCTCAGGCTTGTCTCTGCAGGGCTGTAAAGATCACCTGCCCTGAGCTACCCCAGACATCCCTCTTGCAGCCATTACACCAATGTCAAAAGATTCCTTTCTGTCAAATCATGAGGGCTGCTGTCCCTGTTCCTCCATAGCATTCCTGCCCATACACTTTCCAGCCCATGTGAGCATGTGTGCCTACAGCAGTGCTCCCCAGACCTTGGGTTTGGCTCTCCTCCTTTTTCCACCCCTCACCTGAGTCAGGCCACTCTGTTTTGGAGGCCACGTCTTGGGCCTTGCTCCCTGCCAGCCCTTTGTGCTGACACTGCCCGCAGTGACTACATCCATGCTAAGGAGAGGGACTGTTGCTGTGATTTGCTCTTAACTTTTCAAGAAGGACATTCCTGCCTTTCTTTACAGTGGCCCAGGAAGCAAATTACTTTGGTGCACCACTGTACTTGCAGAGAAAAGCCAAACAATGCAGTACCCCCAGGGGTTTTACCAACTCAAACCACTCTACCCTCTTCTCCCTGGCTTCACCCTCCCTTTCCTGATGGCACAGGATATGCAAGGTTGCAGCCTGCACTTCACCAATGTCCTTCCAGCAGCCCTGGGTGACATGTACTACTGGGGCTAGTTTGTCAGGTAAATGGGAATGGATGGTCTGGGAAGGAGCTGTGAGAGCTCTTCAGTACCAACACAGATCCCCCTTACTTGGGATGAGGTGGTTTTGGTTGATGTTCTGCTTGTGGTGTGGAGGCAGACACAATTCCAGATCACCAGGAGCTGCCAGCTGCCCTCTGGCAGGACACCTGGAGATGTGGAGCTCAGCCTCTGGCTTTGGCTTTGGTGTTCCTAGGCTGAGTATGACAGTCTACAGGGCCAGAGCATTTCCTTGCTGGAGGGCAGTACTTTGCTGTTTGCAGGTCTGGAGAGGCCCAGGGACCCAAGGAACACTGAAAAGCAGCAAAGCTGAGAGATGTTTGCTGGCTCATGGAAGTTTCCAAAGCCTCTCCTGGGAATTACCCTCCTCTACCTCTGCTGTTGCCTTGTGTTCACTCACCTCCTATCCCCGCTTTCTGTCACACTGCTTTTGTTTCCCTTTTGTTTACTGGCTGTAGAGAAGTCCTTGGGTATTATTATTATTATTGGGTCCTCTTTCTGTTTGGACTAATTACAAACGTTTTGCCTTATTTTCATACTTCTCCTATCATCACACGTACCCAGGGGCATGGAGAAATCTCCCCTGCTTTCCAATCCTTGGAGTCACAGCTGGGGACAGACCATTGGTCCCAGGGCTATTAGCATGCTATATAACCAATGGTCAGGGAAATTTCTCCCACAGCAGTCTGTGGAGATGGGGACATGGTCACAGCACTCGGTGGGTATCCTATAGGTACACGCAGCTCTGGTCCTCCCAGGCCTTCCCACATAGTCCAGCTGGGCCAACCCCCAGCAGGGAGGGATGGTGAGAGCCTGCACGTTCTTCTGTTGGTGCTCATCCTTTGAGGGAACTGTGTTAGGAGGCTTCCTGCCTTCTCTGAGTCATGTCAAAATCAGTCCCAAATATTCTCTTTGAAGCTCTTCACACAGCACTGAAGCGATCTTGCCTTCAAAGCAGTTGCTGGAAACAGGCAGGCTGCTTAAAAAGGCACTTGAGCGCTCTCACATCATGTTCAGGCTGTATTAAAATTTTACCGTGCTGTTTCGCACCTCAGATGAATCACAGTTGCTCCTGAAAAGCATCGGGGGCTAGAGGGGGAGGGTGGGATGCGTGCAAGGAAGGGGTTTTTGAAAGGGATTATTAATGCACAGAGATGTTTTGGTGTCTGAAAAAGGCCCTGAATGGCAGCTCTGTGCTTTCTTTCTCTGTGCTCATTATCAGTGAACGGTGTAGCTGCTGAAGAGCTGAACAGAGCGAGGGGAGGACATGGCTGCTGCTCAGGCGGGGATGAGAAGGGGAGAGGACGTGGGAACAGAGGGAGGTGGGTTCTGGCTGTCTCTCTGAGAGGCAGTTTCAGGTTACGAGTTCAATGCCTGCCTCCCTCTGGGAGGCTGCAATACGGCAAGTCGTTTCTTGATGTGCAAACAATTAAAAAGAGGGTGTGTGAGTGTGGAAGATGGAGAAAGCAAACACCTCCTCTGGGATCTGGCTGTCTCTGCAGCTGCTCACCTAAGGCACCTCTTGCGGAGGGAGTTTCACACAAGAAAAATGGCTGGGGGCATCAGGTTACTTTCAGGATGGAGTTTGAAAGCGTAAGAGATCTGCCTTGAACCTCAGGGTGTAAAGGGTATTCCTCAGTGTTTTACACGGGCATAGAGTGGGTCTCTTGGGTCATATCAGGGTTTACAGTTGTCCTTTTGGTGTTCCCCGAGGTTGCCCAGCAATACTGGAGAGGGCTGTGTGGGGAAGCAAGAGGGCAGGGTGCCTTTATCCCCTCTCAGCAGCATCCTTGGGCACAGGGAGCACAGCCTGCCCTGGGGGAGCAATCAGGACTTCGTTTTCTTCGGGTTTGTCATGGTCTCATGAGTTCTGCAGATGCCTGCTGCGTCCTTCAGCCTTGTTTTCTGGAGAAGGAGTATTCCAGTCCCCAAGGCAAGGAAGTGCATGTCTTCGCCTCTTCCTCTTGCTTGAAAATTCCCTGACTCCTTGCACCATCCCAGCCTCGTTGCAAATAGGCTGCCCGAAGCCACTTGCCCTCCTGCAGACTCACATAGCCAGGCCTCCTGGGGCAGGTGGAGAGGCCAGGAGAGGAGTCAGACACTGGCTGGTGGGGTGGGAAGCGCCTCCTTCCAGCTCTCTGGAGGCTGAGGTGCTGGCAAGGAGTGAGCAGCTGGACTAGTGTGTGTTTCCATCCCAGCCCTCTGGAGATTTCAGCACACAGGGCTGATAGCACTTGATGCCTCTGTGTGTCAGGTGCTGGCACAGGGTCTGCTTTCACTGGGCAGATCCATCACACGGCAGCTGGATCAAGGATGGGAGAAACCCTGGTGCTGCTCTTGACAGGGAAGGATGCTTTTCCATTTCTGCTCACTACCTATTCACTCCAGAACCAGGAAGCAGAGGGGGCAACCTCTGTTATTTTTTTCAATGCTAATTTTCCATTTTTCTTTGCCTGCCTCAGTAAGCCAAGCAACAAACCAAGGGCTCTATATATCCTCTCGGAGTAAAATGCCCCTCAAAATAAGCCCTTATTTCTTTCTACTGAAGCTGAAATGTGCTGTCTCCCTTATCTAAAAGCAGCGAGGGGAAGAAGATGCACACAGGCCTAGTTCAGCCTGCTGCCACTCCCTCTGTCCTGGTTGATTTGCCACTGCCCCTCGTCATACTGACGCCTGTCACTCTGCTGACAGCATGAGAGACAAACACCAGTTTGCCTTGGCCAGAAAACTTGCCTTGCAAAGAAAAAAAGCCAGCTCAGGGCTTTTCACTTGGAGAGAAAGAGAATGAGAAGAATAGACTTGAAAGCAAATTCCCATGTTTTTTTGCTTCGGGTGAGAGCTTTTCCCACGCTCCATTGGAAGGAGTGCAAGGAGCAAATGTTTCCCAGTGCCTGTAAACACCAAACACTGCTGAGGAGCAAGGAGAAAAGGCAGTCTATTGGAGAGAGGCAGAAATCAGCGGTGTGCTCTCCCACAGTGCCTCGTGCCTGTGTGTCTGCTCTTTACATGCCAATGGCTTTTCCAGGCCTAGCCATGTTTTCTGGTTGTGGTGGGAGTGTCAGACCCTGGAGTGCTCCTATACGAGGACAGGTGGTGTTTGCTGTCCCCCACAAAGCTGCTCCATGATGCTGGAAGCTGCTGCTTCTTCTATGAGAGTCCCAGCTACTGAACCTGGAAGAGGCTGGTGGGTTTGTTTCCCAAGCTGACACCTGGGGAGCTGCTTGGCACTTTTTTGTGCTTGCCTGGCACTGGCCAAAGACCATTATCTTGCTCTGCAAGACTTTTGCTACTCTATCCAAGGAAGGTTGGGAAAGCAAGCCTGGTTGGCTCCATCTCCCAGGTCAGTTGCTTTGCCTGGCTCAAGCCCTGTCCCTCACCACCCTTCTTTTGTCTGATTCCTGACTCCTGTCTTCAGAGTCAAGAACTGACTGAAAACTGATCTGAAAAATCAATTAACATCTTGCCTTTTGCCAGCCATCGGTCTAGTCTTCAGGAGCAACCTTTTCCAGAGCACCAAGTGCTTTGGGGCCTCCCCCCATCCTTTCCAAGTCCATGTGCTTTCCACAGAATGCCAGTGTTCAGCAGCCAGTCTCCAACAGGACTGTGCGAAACCCATCCATGTGTGGGAGAGCGTGCCTATGCAACTCGCACCCTGGGAACCGGTTCACCAGCTCTGCAAGCAGAGGCCTGCCTGGTGAGGGAGTCTGTGTCTCGGCTCTTGAGGAGCCATGTGTCTTCAAAACACCCCGAGAGACGAGAGATTTGAGGGCAGCTTTTGGACATGAGGAACCCGCTGAGGCTGGGGATGCTCAGCAGGCATCCATGTGGATTTGGTTCAGCTTTTCAAGGAGACTCATGTCAGGGGAAGTTGGAAGCTGGTGCTTGCTACACTGATTAGAGATGTGGGCCCTGCTTCATCCCAAGGTGCTTGGAGGTGCTTGGAAATCTGTCCTGGTAAATGCCCCAGCAGCCTGGTGAGCCTGCTGCTTTTTCCAGCTGGCCAAGGAAAGAGCATTTGTGACAACAAAAGCCCTGCCCAGGGGTCCCAGTTTTAAACATAGCACTGGCGTCAGATTGCTGGTGCATCTCGGCATCTTCTCATCAACGAGAACCGTCCCCTTTGCCCCCCTCCCCTTGCCTTTGGCCTTGCTCATAGAAAGCTGTGACTGTATCCTGCAAGCGCCCGTATCTGCTGCTGCGATCTCCCTTTGTTTGGCTGCCAGCTCTCTGCACCTGCGTGCGTGCCTGCTCTCCCTCCCCGCTGCGGTTAGTCCTTCCCTCTCCCAGCCCATGGGCAGGAAAGAGGGTTTTAGCCAGGTCCAAGGGGTAAGGGAATATTTGGCAAGGGCAAGCATTCCCACTCCAACAGCAGCCCAGCCGTAGATGGGATGGCACACACAGGCAGCTTGGTTATTTGTGAATGAAACACGAGTTGCTCTGTGATTAACCCTCTGGAGAGATCCTGCCCAGATCTGTCCCAATGGGAGCTGGAATCTCCATGTTTCCTTTGCTAATTGAGCCTGAATTGTATTAGCTAATCCCATCCCCAAATCCCCCAGCTGTCCAAAGCTTACTAAGAGCAACCACTCACGCCGGCTGAGAGTTTGTGCTTGTCTCCTGTTGGGACAGGGATTACTGTAACAAAGTGTGTGTAGTTTTGAAGTGGGGTTTTTCTGTTTGTTTGGTTGGTTTTTTTTTTCCCTTGGCGGGGAGGAGTTGTTTTTCCTTGGTAACCTGTAACCGACTGCCATAATCACTATCTCCCACTCCACAGAGAATATGCACCATAAGAAAAAAGACACTGTTATCAAGTGATGACAGGTGATGTAAAACCAGGGATACACAGAGTTAATGTCAGTCAGACACTGTGTGCTCCCATGGTCCACCCTCTGCCATGGTGCCCACCCCCAGGTTTGCTCCTTTTCTTGCATCCATCACTGGGACAGGCTAATTTAGAGGCAAAGACCTGCCCTGCCCTTTCCCATGGGGGTACTCCAGGTTACCACCAGCCTCTACATCAGCATTGCCAAGACCATTCAAGTGATGGCAAGAAGCAGATGAGGGCCTTGGCCAGCATGGGCTCCAAGCATTCACCAACTACACAGGGAAAGGAAACAAATTGGATGGACCCACTTGAGGGCATTCCCTGTCCAGGAAGAACCACAGCAGACAACCAGCCCAGAGAAGCCTCTCCTCTAGAGGCCTTGCTCAAATGGAAAGAGGAGGTGCTCTGCTACAGTTTCATCTTTTAAAGAGAAGCAAGGACCGAGTCATTAAAATCTTATCTATGTCATGCTCATTTGCTTGAGCTTTTGTAGCCTCTTCTCCCACCCAAACTACCTCAAGAGAGAGCGGGGACTGGAGCAGCTGTGGGAGCCCCTGGCCACAGCATACAAAGCCCACTTGTTATCAGCACTGTCATATGCCTCTCTGCCCCCTCCCCCTTCCCAGCTCCACCACAACCGCTGCATCCCAACAGCGCGAGCCGAGCATCCATCAAAAGGGCTATTATCCCACGATTTCTTAACAGTCACTGTTGCTCTGGGGTATGGAGAACCAAGCTCCCCCTTTGACACAGTGCCCTGAGCAAAGAACAGCGGTGCCTGTCGCTGGTTGGCATACTGATCTGCAGATTGTCACGGCAGCCAGGCTGGGATGGGGGGCTGCTGCCTGCACATGGGGTTGCGTTGGCAATTTAGGTCTTCAGTCCACTCCTACAAGGTAGACAGGTCCTACAGAGTTCATACTTTTGGCCTCCAGATGTTAGCAGCGAGGCTAACTCCCATGAAGGGTGGTTAAGAGACCACATCCTTCCTTGCTTATGGCTGATGCTTTTAATCTGCTCTTCCTGGACTGAAGGAGAAAAGGAGCACAGAAACAAAGCCACCAACCTCTGGAGCAGGCAAAGGGTCTGTAGTGCATGGAGAGGCAGTTTCCAGGGATGTGCACATGGACACAAGCAACTCATGACTGGCACCAGGTGCTGGAGGATGCCCCTTTGCTTTTTCACCCCGCAGGCCCCAAAGCACTGGTTGCTCCTGGCTCCATCACAGGTGCATTTTTCTTGCTGCGTATGAACAGGCAAACTGGTGGCTGCACAGACAGTGCCACCCCACTTCCACACACAGGATCTACCAGCTGTGACACCATGGGCAACGCTGGAGTCCTGGCAGGGATAGGCAGACACCCCAGCATATCAGGGACCATGGCCAGGAGGAGAACTGTGCACCACAAGTGGAAACTCAGATTTGCTCAGCAACACAGTATAAACCACAACTGATAAAAGGTATCACATTTTTTTCCTGTTGCTGGGTATTTTTAAGTCTCTTGGAGTAAAAAGCACTGTTGGCACCAGCAATCTTGGTAACTGGGCAACTTTGCTGGTCATGAGTGATGCTGAACCCATCTCCAGAGAGCTTTGCTTCTTTTGTCTGCCTACAGAGACACTCACTGTGGGTTTATGCCTGTTTGTCTGCCTTTTCTCAAGGGGTTACTCTCTCAGATGACACTTTGAAAACAAGACTCAGTGATGGTCTCCCTTCTGCCAGTGAGGGATGGTGCTTGAAGCTCCAGACATCCTAAAGCTTCCCTTTGTGCTGTCAAGGTTGCTCTGAGCCATGTGCCTTGTTGCTGTGACAGTGTTCTGAAAAACAATACACTGGGGGACATATGGCTGGCTAGGATACGTAGTCATGTCTTAGCATTGTGTACTGCTTTCCACTTGACAGGGCTGCAAGTTTTCTTGGACACTGAGAAAATACCGAAAATGGACAATGATGAATACTGTACTGGAGAAACCATGGGACTTTACAGACACGTTAAAATCCATCATGCTTGGTCTCAGACCTTACAGAATAATTGTTTTATAAAAACTAGAGGTTGTTCAATTTTCTACAGAAATCTCTGGGCATTAACAGGCTGACTTCACTAGAAAAAAGAAACTTTAATTATCCTGTAATCCCAAGGCCTCTGGCATGGGAAGAGTTTTCCTACTTGGGGTAAATGTCTCAGGACAATTCACTCAGTTCAGTGCTGTTCCAGTGTGAACATAGAAGGAATTTTAAATCTGGTTTTTCTTTTCAAAGCTCTTCACTCTTCACTAAGAAGACTTACTGAGAAAGTTATAGTGCTCTTACTGAAAAGAGTGGAGGCTCTTTTTAAAGTTTCAGGTATGAAATGCAGATACTTGAATTTGAAGAAGTTTACCACCCTCCAGGATTAGCCAGTCATGCAGCCACAACCTCATCTGGGCTGGTTAGAGCTGGTTTCTTTCATTCAAACCTTCTAAAATAGAGAAAATGTCAGAAATTTGGGCCATTCATTTTCCCAGCTCATTTTTCCATCCCACAGACGAGCTGATCTGTGCTAGGAGAGAGGTTTCTGTCATGATGAAGGCATTTCTGAGAGGTGATTTACTTGTACGACTGGGTGCGCTGGCACCAGGATCCCACATACAAAAAGACGCAGCAAATTGATTGTGAGTGGTTTGCTTGAAAGAAGAAGTGGGAGGTTGTTAAGCAGAAGTCTTCATGGCAATACGGCAAATTAAGTGGAGGAGTTCTGGGGTCTCTGGACTGCTTTAATAACTGATCAAAAAAGAAGAGAGAACATGAGCAGACAGCCACAACTGCAAAAGACCAGCCAGCTGGGATGTTTGCAAACTGTGCTACTGCCAAAATTCCCTGAAGGAGAAGAATTTACTGGGATGATTGATTCCTGAGAAGGATTTTTTTTCTATAAGTGCTGTGCATATCTCCAGTTTCTGGTGTTTTTTTTTCATTTGGGGCTTGGATTCTCCATTATGCAAGCCTATTTGCCTTTTTAATCCACTATTATGTATGAGACTAGGAATGCTTTGTTGCACTGGAGGAGCAGTGACTTAAGCAAGGAACTGAACACAGGCTCTGACCAGGGCAGGGGGTGAACTGTTTTGGTTTTTCCTAGTTTCGAAGAATTTAGATGCTCAAAACTACACACCACAGAACAAGTGCCAGGGTAAGTGAAGACCACTCCTTTCCCAGCCTGCCCTAAAGCATAGCTCAAACACTACAGTGAACAAAATCTCATCCTGTTCCCTTTTAATGAAGCCCAGCCTCCCACACCAGCAGAGGTTTGAGATTTTCCTGAGATGCTCTCTGCAGTTTTTGCACAGTGGGGTCAAATCCTGATTTCAGGTGCGGCAAACTTCTCTCCCTTCCACAGCATCCCCTAGAGATGAACTTCACCATGCCGTTGTCTGGCAAGATCGACGAAGATGAGTGAACCCTCTGGCTCCCAGTGCCTTCAAGCTGGATCACTACCGTCTTCAAGGCTGGTGTCGGGGTGCGGGGTGGGTGCGTGTGTAGGACCCTACGGGGTCTGTGCGGGGCTGCCGGGAACGTGCATGCCCCGGGGCTGATACCCGCCGGGACGCCCCTGAGGCAGTGCCTGTCTGCGTGAGCGCTGCTGGGGCGGGGGTGCCGTGGGGATGCGGCTGCGAGCCGCGTACGCCTCGCAGGGCGCGGGCAGAGCGCTTTGTGCGGAGCGGGGACGCGCGGGGGCCGCC
>VZTE01004632.1:2008204-2039173 GCA_013397775.1 Eulacestoma nigropectus | reverse complement strand
CGGGGGTCTGAAGCCGGCTCGGGGCGCGCTCCGGTCCGGACCGGCACCGCCGCCCGCCCCGGGAGCCCCGGCGGGCTCTGCCCGGTAAACTTTTCCCGGTCCTAGTGGGCGCCCGGCTCCTCGAAGGGACCGTCTGGCAGCCAGAGCTACTTGGGCTGGGGATTTGGGGCTTTTTTTTTGCGCCGGAGCATCCCTGTGCCGCAGCCTGGAACCTCTATCCCAGGGAACAGGTAGCCGTCCCATCGGGTCCTCGCCGGTGCCCCGGGACGCGCGAGGGCGCCGGGGATGCCTCAGACCCAGGTTCTGGCTTTCGGCTTGCCCGAGGGCAGACCCAGGTCCTGGCTTTCGGTCCCTCGTACCCCGCCGATCCCCGCCTGTTTCCCCGCGCAGCGCCGCGTGGGTTCGTGCGGGCGGGTCCCCGGTGCTCAGCCGGCGTGCGGACACGGGCCCGCCCCGGGATCTGGGCAGCGAGAAATGAGAGATGGAGACAAGGAAACCCTGGTCTTTAAGAGGCATTTGGCAGCGCCGAATATTAAACCAGAAGTGAAGAGTTTTTTCTGGCTCCGGTGCCTGCTTCCCTCCCTTTGATTTTTCTTTTAAATTTGCTGTCTCTTATCAGGACCCTTGTTCAACTTTGGGCGATGCTGGACACTGTGTGCTAGATCTAAAAGGAAAGAAAGGCTAAAATATTTTTAAAGCTGTTTTTCCTGCAAATACTGTTAACCTCGTTGAAGGTGTTGCAATATGCCTGAGAGTGATTCACTGCTCTTTGGTTAATTCAGACTCTATGAAGTCCATGAAAAACTGTCTAAAACAGTGTCTTCCCTAAAAAGACACATACAGCAATCTGATTGGTGAATCCCAGCAATATTCCCCTTTTTTCCTGCTTTTTCAAGAGACAGATCTTAATTTATTAGCCTGCCAGACAGAAGGAGTGTGCAGGTGCTAATGTTTTGGCCGATCAAAGACACCCTTGCATAGGTGGCACTTGAATTCGGTGATGCTTGTGGGTCAGTGGCTCTCTTCCCCTTTACTTTGTCCCATCCAGGCTCTTGTTAGTTGTCTTTCTTTATGCCATGCAGCGTGCGTGGCTGTTGGCGAGGCTGGTCAGGGCATCTCTGAGCCCAGAGGCAAGAATCTTTACTGCAATGCAAGCTGGTTTAGGGGTGCATGCAACTGCAAAAGTGGCCATAGCTCTGGTGTTGTTCCAGTGTGCCTGCGTGGAGGAAATGCTTAAGGATCAGGCTGGTAAATTTTGCTCACGTGCCTCCAAGATTGGAGTGTAAAAGTGCCTGTTCGCTTGGAGACCCTCAGGGAAAGGGCCTCGGTTTGCCTGGGGATCAGCTGGCTAGGGGATGATGACCTAAAGCTGGTTAGATGAGGAAGGACTCTACGGAGCCACGTGGGGGAATCGTGTGCCCTGACACCCATAGCAGCCGGCTGCATTCTCTGATCTTCTCTTTCCTAATCCACTGAGCTTTGTGGGAGTCCTCCTCGGAAGTATCTCAAGTTGTTAGTTCCAGGTATCTAGCTGCTGGCTAGAGTGCAATCAGACCTGGCCGGGGGGCGGGGGGGATGTCGCACAGTAATGCAGGAATGTCTTGTTCCTGGGGCATTTCCCTCCTGGGGAAGGAAGATGGGAAGGAATCCTTGTCTGTAAGTAATCCAAGAGCAAAACGTTTCTCCCCTTGCAGACAATGAATCGTTTCAGCGGGCTGACACTGTTATTTGTGGCTCTTGGCAAACCAGATAAGAGCATTCTGCCAGACACTTGCTCAAATCAGTGCCAGCCCCAGCCTTGCTGATTGCCTTTCACTGGGTGGGAGAGAAGTCTTTGTGTACCACGGCAGTAATCACAGTGGTGCTTCTGGGTGAAGGAAGGTTGTTGCTGGTCCCCTTGGTTACACAGTCGTTGATTCTGGTCCTTGTGTCTCCAGGCCTTTTTATTTTCCAGAGAGAGGATGCCACTTTGGAGAAGAAATTTTTCCTGCCTGGCTCTGCTTGTGGGGCTATGAACAGCTATTTCCAAGACCCCTTTTCTTTACCCTTGATCTAAACCTTGCATGAGGCTGGTTATACATGCTCATTAAGCAGGGACTTAAA
Source organism: Eulacestoma nigropectus (assembly GCA_013397775.1). NCBI lineage: Eukaryota > Metazoa > Chordata > Aves > Passeriformes > Eulacestoma > Eulacestoma nigropectus. The sequence continues at coordinate 2,037,070 of VZTE01004632.1, read as the reverse complement.
TCACATAGGAATGCTGCTCGCTTGATGTCTTCTCTATTACAGAGCTATGCTTAGAAGTTGAGGCTTTTCAAGTGATTGTGTGGGCTTTAGCTGAGCTGTGAGAAAAGCCTTGTAAACAATATGCCTTTGTGATGAAGGCAGAGTAAGTGTAATTATCACCTGTCTTATTAAAAATCTTTCCCATTTGGGGGCATAATCAAACTAATCAGACAGTGTTGTGCTTTTCCAGATGACTAGGTGATCCTTATGAGTGGCTCGGGAGCAAATGCAAAATGAGCAGCGGAGCGCAGTGCAGAAGACGCAGTGGGCTCTCAGTCTGACCCAGGAGGATTTGAAGATGTCTGCGTGCAGTGACTTTGTGGAACACGTTTGGAAGCCCGGCTCCTGCAAAAACTGCTTCAACCCAAAGAGTTCCCATTGGCTGCAAACACCCCCAGACGTGGGAGCTTGTGGCGTGCTCCCGGATGGAGCTAGGACCAAGCCTGAGAGCCTTGTGTTGGAAGACGAAGGTGTAAATACTTCCCCCTTCTCAAAGCCAACAATTGCTGTGAAGCCAACAATGATAAACTCGGATGTTTCTGACGCGTGGGCGGATGTGAATATGAATGCAGATCTGTCACAGGTAATGATTAATCCAGTCAAAGCATGACTTCCCGTTACTTACCTATCCTCGGACTGCTAGGAATATCTGTTACAACCGTTTCCTTCCCTTTGTTTTTCCTTCTGGTCTTGACTCAGGTTTTTAATCCACATATTGATTTCTCGATGTACCTTTGGGTGAAGCTGAATGAGCTGTTGCTCACAAGCCATTTGCAGAGGAACTTAAAAATACATTGTTTGTTTAGGAACTTCCGGTTTTTAAATGAGGATGTGGGTTATTTTCCTGGGAAGTTTTACTGAAAAGATGTCTTGACTGGTTGCAGTCAGGGCTGACTGGATCCATGGTCTTTGTGGATGAGGAAGAAAGCATCCTGCCTTCCTGCTTCTTCCTACCCATCTTTGCCAGAGCAGTAATGCCCTGTGGGTGTAGCTCCTCGCCCTGACCAGCTGATACCAGCAGTGCCCTAGCAGAGTGATGCGCAGGCTGCTGCCCCACTGCCTATGGCATAGGTGTGCTCCTACTTCCCTGTGCCCCAGAGGAGAGTCAGGGCTCTCCGGCTCCCTTAGCCTCCCACTGTTGTCCCTTTCTTCTCTTCTAAGGGGTGAAGGGCACATGAGCACAAGCTGCCATTGGTGGTAGTGTTTGATCTGTGCGTGCAGATTTGGCATGCCTGCTCCCCAATCCCTACTTCTGAGTATGGCCAAGCTGCTATCCCAGGATAACCCATGATAGTCTGTGTCTGTGTTCTGGAGTCACACACTCTGGAGCAGTGTGAAATGAAATGAAAATAAGCAGAGAGAGGTGCAAATACTCCTTCGCTCTCTGAATCTTTAATTGCACAGTGATTCACAGACAGGATGACAGGTTGGACATGTTTCTGGCAGCGAACCCATAGGAAGAGAAAGGAGAATGTCTTATTCCAGTGCATTGCCATTGTTGGTAATGCAAGGATTACAAATGGTCCAGGAAATAAGACAAGTGTAGTTTTAGCAGGAAAGGTATGTGGGAATTAGTGGTGGGGTGAACACAGCAAAATAGATGGTGAATTCCAGAGTACTGTTCTGCAGAGCTGGGCTTTTGTTTTTGCAGTTTGTGGGTTTGTTTAAATTTTATTTGTCTTTCATTTTGCATATGCACGTTCTGACAGGGCACTTGTCTCTTTGACCCATGCAGGTCAGCTGGGGCGTGATTTCTGGCAAGCAACTCCTCCTGAAATCAGGAGATGCGCAGCGCATCTGCCTTGACAATTTTGGCAATGGTGGTGTGAGAAAGCCCTTCCTTCACAACCAGCCCAGCGACTGCTTGTCTTGCTGTCCTCCCAGCTACTCCATGGTGGGTCTGCGCAGCCTGGAGAGTCGAGTGGAGAGAAACGTCTCCCTCCATAGCCTGGTACTTGTGGGTGAGGTGGGCAAGCAGGAGGATAGAGTTAAAGACAGGTTTGCCCTGCCTCATCAGGTCCCCTGCCCTAATCCGTCTGCCTTGAGGGACAGAAGCACCACTAACTCCAGCAGAAACCCTTCTTCCCTAGCCAGAGAAGGAGCAGTGCTCCCTTCGGGGAGTGACTGTGGTCACATCTCCTCCATCTTTGAAAGTGAAGGGGGTGAGTACTGTTCGATCACGAACTGCCACAAAGAGCACCCCATCTCATGGGAGCCGTGTTGCGCAGAGGAAAAGGCTGCACAGTGCGAGAAGGAGATTCACACTCCCAGCGGATGGAGGCAGCGGGATGCTCCCGAGACTCCCAGGCCAAGTGGCCGGACAGTCAGGTTCAGTGAAGAGGAGCACAGAGCTGTGAACGTGGCCTTCTGCGTTAAGAAAGACCAGAGTGATCCTCTGCCCTGTGCCCTGTGTTCAGACAGGAAAAACCCTGCTCTCCACACTGAGCCTGCCACCCTCCCTGAGAGCACAGGGAGCAGCAAGGCGGCTGCCCTTGCTTTGTCCCAGGAGGGTGAGGACTTGCCTCTCCCTGGGGAGCCCTCTGTCACTGGAGGCCCCCGCACGGAGGGTTCAAGCACCCCTCAGCAGGCTCTGGTGGAGCCGCAGCGCCCTCGCCTCACTGAGCCAGCCTGTGGTGATCCCATCTATGCTGAGAGTACCAAGAGGAGGAAGGCACAGCTGAAGGCTGTTGGCAGCCAGGCAAAAGCAGAGAAGCTGGCCCACGGCACTGCCAAGGAGAAAGCTGATGGGTTATGGAGGGATGGTGGCTGGGCTTTGGGAGGTGAGAAGGAATACCAGGACTCCACTGGCCAGGTGGCGGCAAAGATAACTATAATGACAGCACACACTGAGGATGATCACAAGACAATATTCCTCAGCAGCCCTGACTCAGCAGTAGGAGTTCAGTGGCCGTGTATCAGCCCTACCTCCCACCCCGATTTTGGGACATCATCACCTGCTATTGAGTCTGGACAGATTTTTCAAGCATCTGGAAGTGAAAACAGCACAAGATTTCATCTGGCAGCTCCTGTCAAGACCTCACTTACTGAAAGTCCAGCCATCCCCCCAAAGATGTCCAAAAACAGCCAGCCAGGCAGTGAGGGGAGCCGTGTGCCCCCAGTCAGCTCCCACCTGGGAAGGTTTGATGACAACAGTCATGATGGAGCTGGTGCTCAGCTGCTGCCAAGGAGCTGCACTGATACAGGTGCCTTTGGGGCGTCCCCTTCTCCCTGCACTCATGTGAATGGGGTTTCTGTGGAGGAGTCCAGCAGAGGCCTGGCAGGCTCGTCCTATGACAGGAGGCAGAAATACTATAACCCAACGTGGACCAAGCAGTGCCGAATAGAGGAGGAGGAGGAGCAGGAGGAGGAGCAGGAGGTCTTAAACCACCCATGGACAGTAGGAGCTGAGAGTGGAAGAGCTGGTGCTGACTTCGTGGATGACGGCCCGATACTGGAGAGCCAGACTGGAATCACCAAGTCTTCTTCTTTCTCCTTCGATTTCCCTAAAGACAAGAGCAATGGTATGGAGTTTGCACCACCACCACCACCGCCGCCAAAAAAACAGTCCAGGTACAGCCCTGTGAATGTGTGCATGGTGGTCTGTTAACCCTTTGCAACTGGCATGCTTGCTGCAGGAGTTCGTTGGCTAGGAGGTACCTCCTGTTCTTGTTTTCCTCCTTTTCTGTCCAAAGGTGGGCTTTCAGGAGCATGGGAGGTGACTGCACAGCTGAAAAGCTATTTGTCTTTTTACTCTGAAAAGCTGTCTGATCTTTGCAAGTGTTGGTTTGAATGTCATGTGCACTTGTAAAAGCCCTTCAGGGCTGCAAGATATAGCCTTAAGTCCCAATGTTCAAATGAGAACATGGGATGGCTTGTGTCTCCCAGGTCAGCTTCATTCTGTCTTGGCAGTTTCTTGGTGTTGAACAGCATAGAAAACTTGGGGTTGCAATCTTCTCCTGTAGGTGAGACTGGGCAACTTTTCTTGATGCTAATAACAAGAGCCTCCAAAATCAATATACTCAGTTTGGCTCTAAAGACTTTTTGCTTTCGAGGTGAACTCTCAAAGCTGCAATTTCCCAGGGAGGGCTCCTTGCCTGCAAGCAGGTAATTGGAACTTTCCCGATATGGGCTTGTTATGTGTGGGAGCCACCCAGCTTCAGGCAACCTTCTGCTCACCGCTTTCCTGGAAGTCAGGTTTGCAGGCAGGGCAACAGCAGGCCCCAGAAAACAAAGGTGAGTGAGGGAGAGCTGTCCATCTGGGAAGGAAATAGCTCTGCTAAGCAATTAAAAAAACCCTCAGGCTTACAATACTTTGTGTGCATTCAGTATCTGCAGCTGTGTGTATCACCAAAAAAAAAAAAAAAAGGGAAAAAATAAATGAAAAAAGAAGGTCATATAGGGGAAGAAAATTTCTGAAGTTCTAACAGTTGCTTTTGAGTCATCCTGGAAGCATCTGTGTGCTAGAAAGCCTGTGTGAAAGCAGGCAGGCAAACTGAGGTCAGGGAACGCGTGGCATCCATGACTGGGATCTCTGGCAGAGCTGTAAACCTGCCAGGTGGTTGAGGTAGGTGCTAGTTACCCTCTGTGACTGTAGGGCAGGTTGTGCTACAGGTATTTGTCTCCCAAGGGCCTTGATACCTGTAGCAGAACCGTGGGGCACCTTACTCAAAAGAGCTTAGTCCTGCCTCCAGCTACCGAAGCCCAGCTGGCTGAGGAGCAGTAAGGAGTGATCTGATCAGACTCAGGTTTTGCAAGCCCTGCTTTGTTTGTTTGCTGTGAGGGTGCTTTTGTTTTCGTCTCAAGCAAAACTGTGGCTGCTCCAAGCGTGTCAACGCAGGAACCAGGGCAGTGGGAGGGATAGCTGCATGCACAGCTGGTAAAATCACCACAGTGGCATTATGTTGCCCTGGGCAGGCGTTACAGCTTCGGGCTGTGGCCTGGTGCTGGAGGAACATCCCCTCTGTTCATCCTGGGCTGCAGCCAAATACCTGAAGAAGAAGAATCACAAAGATGACTCTGAGGCACATCCTCAGAGTGCTTGTCCCTAATGGCAGAACCACTGATCCTTCTGTTAGGCTAACATAGTTCCTCACACAGACAGAGTGCTTCAGCCCAGGACGTTCCCTGATGGCACAGCTGCAAAGGCTCCTTTGGCAGATGGAGGTGAAGCCAGTGTAAACCTGGTTGTGGCACAGGCTTGGGGCTGGGGGCTTAGCAGATCAGGGTTCATCTCAGCTGCAGGAAAGGCATGTGACTGTCCTTTTTCCTTCTAGATCTCAAGCTGCAGCAAGGCATTTGATTTCATGCTGGAAAATTAAGTCTGCCTGTTTGACTTTCCTGATGAAATTTAATTGCTTATTTTAAAGAAAACTTGCATGTGTGTTTGAACTATTTATAAAGCAGAGAAAGAAAAAGTGAGTCTGTAAATTTTATTTTGTTCATCTTGGCTTTAACAATTAAAAGGGAAAAAAATTTTTACAGTGTAAATTCCTTCCAGACACTGAGGAAGCTCTGGTTTTGAAGTAAGCTGTCTCTTAGGATGGCGGAAGGAGCGATTTCAGGGGAGTTTAAAAGTTGTCACAAAAAAGGGAAGATAATGAATTTGTGCCTGTTTTGTCCTATATAAAGCTACTGTGGATCTCTTGCAACTATTTCTTCATACAATCCTCTCTTTCTGCTTGCTTGAAAGATATAGATATTTAATGTTTGCTTGGTCTGAAACAGAAAGGCAAATAAGTATAATTACAAGGGGAAAGAAGCTGGAAAGGGAAGATGGTGGCTGGTCTTCCAAAAGCTGGGAAGGTAGTTGGCTAAGGAAGGAGCTCACCAGGAAAACTAGGATCCCCAGGACATGTATGTGCAATGATGATTTAAAGGCTCTTTGGTGTAAAATGCTCTAGTATGGCCTTCAGTTTCTTGGCATGAGGAACGAATCTTTGCTGAAATTTATGTCTCTCTTACACAGAGGATCAGGCTTAAATGATCCTCGTGGTTTCTTCTAGCCTCCAAAACCTTGATGGCTAATTTATTTCGTGTGCCTCTTAAGGAGAGAAAACAGTGATGCTGTTTTGCATCTTGAGCTGTTTTCATCACAATTAGTGCCACCTTTAAAAGGCAGTTCTGAAAAAAGCTTCTGAACTTTGCTGAGTGTGCTGGCTTGGGGTAGCAAAGGTGCAGCACAGCACTTCCCCACACCTGTCATTGCTGAACGCAGCCAGGGAGAAAGAGCCTGCGGAGTGCCAGGATTGCCTGTTCCGGTGCTGCTGCCACCGCTTGCTGCCAGAGGGAACAGAGCACAGGAGTGTTGCAGAAAAACTGCAATGCTGGGAATTGGATCACCGGGAGAAGAGCCAGGTGTTGGGAACTGGATCGCCAGGAAAAGAGCCAGGTTTGTTCCTTGCTGGGGAGATGGTGCTGGCTGGTGGGGCTGTGCTATGTGTTCCTTGAAAGGAATCAGTCTGTGATGGAGCAGCACTGTACCTGAGGCAGAATAGTCCTCTTTTCTTACCATTCCTGGGGCATCTGTTTCTCCTTGGAGCTCAGTGTCAGGGTGTACCCCAGTGACAAAACAGGCTGGCTTAAAAGGTTGTGATTTATCAGCCAATCTTTGAGGAGAGTTGTTTCTTTTAAATTTAAAGTTACTCTTCTGTGTGTTTCCTGTCTTATCACTTAAAGAAAGCACAGTTGGAAACTGAAATGAGGTTTTTTACCTTCTTCACCACATCAGAGTATACAGTGATGTAATTTTTGACCCACCTACCATCTTTATTCTGTACCCTATCTGAATTTTCCTGTGCATCTCCAGACTCCAAACCCTTGTTTCAATTTAAACCAAGCTACATAAACCCCCTCTAGTACAGGGAGGAGCAGTGTGCTTCTCTGAACAGAGCTAGGAGTTCTTCAAAATCCTTTCTTTCCCTTACCTCAGTTTTGGTTTCTCCACATTTGCCAGCTGATAGCAGAAGGATAAGTACAAATCTAAGCTTCAAATGTTGTAAGCTCCTGTATGCTGGGTTTTAATATCCCTCTGCAACCAGGGAAAGATGCTGGAAGAAACAGCAAGTGGCAAGAGGAGGAAGATATAATTATTCACGTTTCATGATAGACAAGCATATGGTACAATGGTGCTTCCTCTTGTGTAATGATTATGCCTAGCCATATGTTATGTTTGATGCTGTAATGCAGTCTGGCTGTTGTCTCTTCTGCGCATTAGTTCCATTATTTTATACTGGGAGGGGGTGTCTTGTTGACATTATTACCAAACACCTCTTGGAGTGCAGTTTGCTGTGTGGTGATTTGTGTGTGTTCTCTGTTCTCCTCTCCTCGTTGCTCTGTCACATGATTTATAAAGCTCAGCACCTCTGTTATGTGTTCAGTCCTGTCATCTGTGCTGAGAAGGAGTGTCCCCCTCCTGCCAACACAGCAAGGCTGGGAGACCCCCACGATGGCACTGCAGAGTGACCAGGTCTCTGTGCGGGGCAGAGGTGCCTTGCACATCCTCCAGTGCTGCCAACAGGCTGCCCATGGGACAGCTGCTGGAAAGGAGCAAGCAGGAGCCTGGCAGCTTTTTTGTCTGAGTGGCCTCCTGCTCTCAAAACCTGCCCCTTGCACTTTTGGAAAGTAACCAGATCTCCGTGTCAAATCTCAGACAGGAAATTCAAGCCAAAGGTATGTCCAAAGTCCAGGGATTCCTGGGGCAATATCCCAAGGCATGTGTGTCTGCTGCAGTTAGGGGAGCCAAGCTTTGGCGCCCATCTCCACTGTCTCTCTGAGAAGTGCGAGGCATGCAGTTGGCAGTACTGGAGTCCCGCAGCAGCATTAGGTGGGACCCTGATCTGTGAAGAAATGTGAAATTAAACACTTGGCTACTGGTCGAATTGAGACATGGGAAGGATGAAGCAGGCCCTGGCCAGAGGTGCAACATGAGACAAGGGAAAGGAGCCGGGTCCCTTTTCATTGTTAGAGAACTCCAGACTGTGGGTTTGGGGGGGTTTGGTTTTGTTTTGGTGTGCTTTTTTACACAACCACTCTTTTCAATCTTGACTTGTTTTAGGCAGGACTGTGAGAATCATGTGGAAAGTCAGCTGGATGAAATTGTTTATGATGGGAAAACTTTGAAACAGGGAACTGGATGGGTTGCCTGAATATGCTAGGCTGTTGCATGGAGGATGTTGAGTAACTGAAGTGTATTTAAAGCTACCAGAATAATTGGAGAGCTGAAAATCTGTGAAATCCTGTGGGTTTAGGTTATTAGATTGGGAGAGCTGACTCTGGTGACCTGTTCTTTATGCACAGGTGCATGATGAAGGCTCTGGTGCTGCCCTTGAAGTTGCTGGTTATATTTTAGGTGCTGAGCGGGCATTTTTAAATTGATGTAAATTAACTACTGTTACATCTTTCTGAAGTGGAGTGTAGCCCACAGATGTTTGCAAGTCAGTGGTGCAGGGCACAAACCCAGTGTTTTCTTCAGGTTTAAGATGGGTTGGTGCTCTTTATTTCCAACATCCTTTGGTGATTTCCAATATCCTTTGGAATAAAGGGCAAGATGGAGAATACCACCTGTGCCCTTGCACTCAGGGGAGGTGGAAGGAACACTAGAAAAGCAAGGGATGTTTGGGTGAGCTGTAAATCAGAGTCCCACAGGCTGTTGCAGCGATGAGCTGTTCAGCTCTTGGGGTGGGATTTTACTGAAATGGGAGAGTTTGACCCTAGCAAGTTTTCAGTAGTAATTCTTTGGTAGAGTGGGCGGTATTTTGATCTGTGCAGGCTGCAGCCTGGGCTTCAAGCAGCTCCTAGGAAAGGAGGGAGATGTGAGGCAGAGGTATTTCCAGGAGGTATTAGCTGGCCTGGCTGTAACATCTGAAACAAGAGCAGGATGTCGTTTAAGCGGCAAAACAATTTCTATTTCGGTGCGCCTATTCAGGAACTGCACTTTACATCAGTCACGGCGGTGCGGGGAGGAAACGGGGCTCTCTTTGCATCTGACTTCACCGACACTGAGGCAGCAAGGGCAGCAGCCAGCATGACTCTGGCCGGCGCCACGCTGCGCTGCGCCCAGGTTGCTTGGAGGAATAGGTGTGGCTGTGCACAGCGGACCTTGGACCGCGCCGAGCAAAGTCTCATCTCTCTCTGAGTGCGGGAATGGTAAGGCAGCTCCGTGAGTTTGTGTTTAGTGATGGGAAAGAAACAGAAATGCACCAACTTTTCGGGGGGGCTAGGGGAAGGAATGTGTTAGAAAACATCTCATCTGTGTGAATCAAGACCGGATATCTTGCTAAATCTTCTTTTCTTATGGATTCTCTGATTCTTGCCAGGTCAGACAGTGTACCGGCATGGGTGTGCACCCTTGTGTTTTTTCCACCCAAATAACTAAAAGTTAAACATCTGAGAAAGTTATAGGATAAATTTATATCTTTGTAGTAAAAAAAAAAAATTAAGTGCAGTTGGTTGCTTTCAACAGCATTAGTCATAACAGACCTAAACCCCTCAAACTCTCTGTCTCTCTCTCTCTCTCTCTCATTTTTTAAACTGTGACTTGTGTGGTGAATTGTGAAGTTTTGTAAATCATTCCCAAGAGGCTTACTGTGATAAATTCATCACTGGTGCAAGACCAGTGTCTCTGCTGAAGTATACCTGAACTGGTTTTAGAGCCTTATTTTCATCATCATAGAGCCTTGAGTATTTTTAGACCAAGGCTGCTCAGGCAAATGAGGAAGTCTGGCAGAAGTTTCTTCCGGGCTTCTCATATATTCTGCTCTCCATGTGGTGGTGTGGACATGAGAGTAAGTGCTTTGTCTGGATTGGGCATGAAACATTTCTCAATCTGCAAATAAGAATCTCTTGTAGTGTCTTGCTGTGCTTGGGACTTTTGGATGAGGAGGGGTCCCATGCGTGTGACCAGGGTGCCACAAGAAAACGGTCGTGCTTGTCTTTTGTTTGTCTTTCTCAGCAGCCATTCAGCTGTCTGATTAGGAAATGCCGGATACCTTCCAGCAAGATAGCCGGTGGAAGTCCTTTTACTTCTGTACAAGTCTGCCACTAACCGTTTCACATTCTTAATCAATGTGTTGAATTTTATCAGCAGATTGGCAGTTTTACTTAAAAAATGTGGACTGATAACCTTTGTTTTCTGGCTGACAGAGTCGGAACTGTACCAATGCTAGGAGTGTTTATGCTCTTCTGTGCTGCCTGATTTCAACAGTTTCTGTTGTTTTCCAAGGCAGAAAAGTGAAGAAAATGCAGGGGAAATTCTTTATCTTAGCAAAAAGTCCTGCTTGCCTAAACTGGTCACTTAAACCATGACCTAGCAGGTTATAAGCCCAGTTTATGGTTGGTTTATTAATTTTTTTTAGGTGGAAGCTGCATGGACAGCTGTAGGTCTTACATTAAAAACTGCATGGTAGGTTCTGAGTTTGGCAGACTCATGTTTTCTGCAGAGATGCTTCTTCTTTTGGTGAGGTGCCAGTTGTTACTGTGATGCACAGCTGGGGACGATGGACTCTTCTGCTACCTATGCCTCTGTCATGAAGGAATGCGGTTCACACACCCAGCCTCGACCTGCCTTCTGTAAAAGGGGAGAAGTGATGCTACTCCCTTCCCTTGAGAACTTTGTTGAAGGCAAACACTAGTGGGTCCCCACTTCCCAGTAGCAGTGGCCAAAATGGGATGTGGTCCAGGACCTCACACGTTTTAGGCAAAGGAGGTGCAGACTGGGGCTGAATGCTCTTGGCTCACTGGCTTTCCCTCTCTGCTCAAGCATAGCTAGTTTGGCATGTGGACTGCAAGCCTACAGTCTGCTCAGAGTCTGTGGGATGCAATTCCCCAGGTGCTGGAGAAAGAAGAAAAGTGCACAGGAATGAGGTGGTCTGGTGTGATAAGAGGCTGTGCAGTGTATGGATAGGCAGAGAGCAAGCTAAGGTTGCTCTCAGCTTGAGTCTCCATGCAAAAATGCGTGCAGGGTATCCTTTTGCCATCTGTCTCCTGACTTCTCTTTCACTCTCTTAGGCACGCTCTGAAAATGAACCCAAATAACACTGAGCTGGAGAGAGTCAGCAACAGCTCTGCAGAGAGCCTCAGCCCACCCTTCAGGAGTGCCCCCGTCACCTTCACGGCTGGCTCCAGCGACAGCCTCGACTCGGACACACAGACCGGCAGCGATGGCAGTAAGTGACCACCAGACATGGGAGAGGTAGCATTGTACCTGAGGCCCACTGCTGGGACAGCATCCTCCAAGCAGGGATCATGAGGATCCAGTCTCCAGCTCCCCCAGTGACCCTTTATCTTTCCATTTCTCCTACCCTTCTGCCTCTTGATGCACTTTAGATTAACATGGCAGAGTCAGACCAGCATCATAGACTTTTTCCTCTTTCATTCAGCACTTGCCAATATCATTCACTCTGTAGCTCTCCTCTGGTCTGGATAAAATCTCCATATAGAAACAATCCTGCTTGTGCTTCATGCATTTCACGATGTCACAAGTAGCCCTGCTACAGAAAGTCCCCCATAGATTTGAGGAGTACCAGAAGGAGTTTTGTACTAGAGGTGATCTCTCCTTCTTACTGTGTTCCCAGTTATTTCTTAAGGGGGAAAAATCTGCCTGCACTCGTTTAACTGAGATTAAAAAATACTTACTATGAAGTCACTTTTTTCATCAGTGTGTAACTTAGACATGCACTAACGTGTTCAGCAGCTCAGAAAGTATTTCCTTAGCAAGAGCAACCTTCATGTAGTGGAAGTTCTGTCTTTCCAAGAACAACAATGTGCAGCAATAAAATTAAGAGCCAGAGCTCTGGAAACTCCATTTTTCCACCACTAACTTGGAGTCTGAGAGTGAGACCTTGCCAGGAAATTGTACAGGGGTAAGAAAAACTCACATATGTTGGATCTTTACTTGCTAGGCACAGAAGCCATTTGCTGTCAAAAAAGATGGGGACAAGAGGATTTCTCTGCCTCCACTAACAGAAGCAACTGTTTAAACTCATCATGGAAAAGATGAGTTTTTAAATGAATACTCAAATGCAGTTTTTCTTGCTGATGCAAGCAAGAAGCTGTGCAGTCAGTCACCAAGTGAGGTGGGCTCAAATTAAATGGCTATGCTGTCAGATGTTAAAATATGAAGTGGAGGGGAGATTTTAAGCCCTTGACATGCAGAAGGACTCTGTGCTGAAGGTGCAGAGCACTGTTAGGAGAGTTGTGAAAGAGTTTATTTCATTACCCTCTGCTTGGGGCAGAGCCCAGCAGCATATAAAAAAAAGTTAAGAGCAGTTTGGCATTTGTGGGCTAGGCATGTGGACCGGTTGCCAAAGATTCCAGTGCTGACGTTTGTTTCCTAAGACTCTCTCAAGTAAATCTTGCCTCCTGAAACAGGGATTCAGCTGCATGTCCTGGCAGAGATGCCTCTGGTTAGGTACTCGTGGACTGCACACTGAAGTATTTCTCTTGGCTCTATCCTCTGTCAAAGCCCCTTGGATGGAAGTGGCAAGAGGTGCCGTGCTGATTGATCCCCGCCTGTGGCTTTTGACAGGGTTTTAATGGAGACAATCTTTCCTGCGGACCCATTAGGGTATGATGCAGATGTCTGGGTTTTCATTAAAGCTTGGGGCATGAATCTCAGCTGTTAAGGCAGATGTTTCTCAGCTGAAACTGGAGAGCTGGCACTTGCTGGGTGACTGGGTGTACAACGCAGGCACACACCTGGGGCAAGGGTCCAACAGGAGTCAGATAGCTTGGCACCCAAGCACTGGGGTAAAACTTGCTGATTCATGTTTCCTACAGAGCTGTTTCTGAGCATAATGTCAGAAATGGGCTGCTGGAACAGCCTTGCATGGGAGACATACCTTCTGCAGAAGCTGAAATCAGTGCTGCTCGTTCCTGAGGTGTCTCTCGGTGATGTTGCTGTGATGGGGTACATTACACGAGGTGCATACAGAGAGCCTTGGCAGTGGAGGAGACAAACGAAAATTGACCAGTGCTACCAAAATCTGGTGAGGAGGGATAGGGCCAGATGGTGCCAGCATCCACTGCAGTAGCTGAGAACCGGAGGAGCTGTCCTTACCTCATATGGTCTCAGGTGGTGGAGCAGCTAACAGGGAGTGCTGCTCTGGCTCAGCGGGTGCAAACCTGCAAGTGACACGCCAGGACAGGCTGGGAGCTCAGGGACCTGAGCCCCTGCACTTGGAGGTTGTACGTGATTGCTGGTGAGTCACTGGGGCTCTGACGGAGACAAGTGCCTGCTGCAGGCTGACACGAAACTGCCCCAGGGCATTCCTCTAGAGCAGGCAGAAAACCACTGAGAGGAAGTGCCTGCTGGCAGCTGAACCCGCAGCAGCTGCTTTGTGGGGAGGAAGGATCGTTTTCTACCACTCTGCAGCTTTGGAAAATAGATTTAAAGAAAGCAATAGATCCTGCTGTCTGGTAAACTATTTGCTATTTGCTTGGAGCAAAACACCACCTTTCACCTTTGAAGGTTTACACTTGCATGCAAGTTCTTAGCAGAGTCCCGTTTGTTATTCAAGTGGCGTGGATAAATTCCCTTAAAATATTGTCTCTCTTCTTTTAATTTCCCCTCCACTCTTCACTTGTTCTATCTCTATGACCTGAAATTATTGCTCTTTATTTCAGTGTCAGATCACCTTTTTGTCCTTTATTTTAATGTCCCACTTCTTTCATGGCGTGTTAACTGTATTACCTGTCTCCAGTCTGGCCCAGATAGGAAAGCAGCTGCTATGGCTGCCCAAAATGAGCCATCCAGTCCATGTGCAGTTGGCATGTGGAGCTGCTTGGGGTTTAGTGGTATGTAGTGGGGCCAGCCTGCCCTCTGAGCAAAGAAATCTGGCAATAAGCTGGGAAACAGGCAGTGGGGGGAAAGGCCAGATTTTTTTTCAGCAAGATGGAAATTGCCAAAATTCCAGGCTTGCTCAGCAACTTTTCCCCAGTGTGAAGCAGAGAGAAAGTTTCAATATACTTGGGGTGTTCTAGTACAGCCAGAGGGCTGGAGCCATGTGCCATGAGTCACTCTCTCCTTATCATGCCCTGCTGCTGAAACACTGGGTGGCAGCTCCCAGGTGAGAGAGGCTGTATTTAAAAGATTGTCCTTGTATCAAGTGCTTCATTCTTACCTCCCTGTGATGACATCACAGCTTAAATATTTACCCTCTACTACCTTTTTACTACTATATATGCAGTTCATAGGGGAGTGGTTTCCAGGGTGGGGAAGTGCATTTCTCTACATGGCTGGTTGCAGCCTGCTTTGCAAACCTGCTCTGTTAAACTGGATTAAATCCCTAACCCCTCCAAGTGAAACTTTGCAGTTGTGAATAGCTGAAGACTGTGCGCTGGGTTCAGATGTAACTTGGCTTGCTGCTTTCTTCCTAGACAGGGCCCTGGGGGTGGTAGGGATATGGAGAAGGACCTATGCTCTCAGCCTGCAGGGGCCACTCATGACATCTTCTTGTGTGTTGCTATCTCCTAGGACACTCATCTGAACCGAACCACTCGCCCCCTCCAGCTGAGAGCCAAGTGTTTCTCCCTGTCCCTTTCCTTCCTGTCTCCACTGAGGATGGTCCCTCCTCTGTCCCCAGCTGCCCACCCCCTCTGCCCCAGAAGAAGACAGTGATCAGAACTGTGTCTTCTCCAGATGGCTTTTTTGGGGGACAGGCATCTTCAGGCAAAGCAGCCGGTGCTGCCAGCCCCAGGCTGAATGTCAGCCACTCTGAAAGCAACGTCTGCCTCCGAGAGGAGCCTCCTTTCATCCACTCAGCCAGCCTGGGGGTCCGCCCCGGTGCCTTCTCCTCCTCCGAGTCCCTGGAGAAAAGCTCCAAAGGAAACAGCTACTGGGGCTCAAGCACTGGTAAGAGCACAGGGGCTTGCGGCCCCAGCAGAAACCTCCAGTCCCTGTCCTCCTCGCAGCTCAGTGTGTCCAGCCAGGTGTCATCAGCCTCCAGCCTCCACAACCTCCTGAGCAACATCGACAGCAAGGAGGGGGTGTACAGCAAGCTGGGGGCCCTGTACGCCGAGTCCCTGCGCCGCCTGGTTGCCAAGTGCGAGGACTGCTTCATGCGGGAGCAGAAGAACGAGCTGCACTTCAGCGAGAACAACTGGTCGCTCTTCAAGCTGACGTGCAACAAGCCCTGCTGTGACTCGGGGGACGCGATCTATTACTGTGCCACTTGCTCCAAGGACCCTTCTACTACCTATGCTGTGAAGGTAAGTCCGCAGCCAGGAGGTATCCAGGCTTATCTCCATCTTCTAGATGGAGATGTGTGCACTATCAGCACACGGTGTCTCATACAATGTCCTGTTTTCTCTGCTTGTATTTCTCACAGGTGAAGTTAGGCAAGCAAAACCCCTTCCAAAATTGCCACTTTTCCCCTACTTGCTTGCAAAGGTTAATTTGGAGAAGGAGTTTTCATTGTAACAAATGCTAGTCAGATTTAGCTTATTGCTAAAGGGGTCTGAAACCCAACCATTTTCTTTCTCTGAAAATATCTTTCTGCAAATACACTGTTGTAAACTCAGAGGCATTTGCCTCTGATGACACAAGCTGATGAAAGGCTGCTCAAAAGACAGCATTTTTGCCTCTGCCTGCCTTTTAAGTGGAAGGTCTGACCCAGATACTATGTGAGTGCTTATAGGATCTTGAAACTACAGACAATAAGATATCGCAGATCCCAATTAAACAATGTGAGGCTGACCCAGACATGCTGTGGTAAGGTCAGGTCTGAAATATTTTCCTGTAACTCCACGGAATACATGTTTTGAAATGGAAACTTGAGGTGCAATAGTTCAGCTCTTTGAAACCTGGGTAAGTAAGCTTATCCAACCCGTTCCATGGACATCCCGTGGATTTTGGGTTCTTGATCCACGGTACTACTTGAATACAAAGATTTTAATTTCCATTCTGACTTAACACTAGGGTCATCTCACTGCTGCTTATTCCTCAGGTTGTTTTCAAAGCCTAAAGTAATTCCCAGAAAAGCACTGTCAGAGATGCATTAAATCTCTGCTGAATTGTTTCCACCATTATGAACTCTAAGGGTTGTTTTAGGATGTTTTAAAACATCCCTAAGGGATGTTCTAGTTAAGTGATAGCTTAAAAGCTAGTTCATATCCTAAAGGAAGTACAGGCAACACAACAGGGGGGCTGTAAATAACCAGAATGGAATTAGATGAGATCTTGCCACCAGTACCCTTAGTCCAGCACTCAGAGCCGCAGCTTTTCTTGTGTGCTATACCTAAATCTATCACAACTTTCTTCCTGAAGCCTGAGAACTGTGTAGTGAGCTGTTGTGCTCCTTTTCAATCTGCAGTTCCCTGTGGCACACCCACACCTTTGCTTTTGCCTGCCGTGTTAGGTGGGGTTCAGTAGCTCAGCTCTGTGGCTGTAGTGCATGAATTCTTGCCAAGGCACATTTCAGCCTCTTGACAGGACTGCACTTGTGTCCCTGTGTGTGAAGTGGGCTTACTCGTGCCCTTGGTACACTGCAGAGCATCTTGAAAAGTCAAAACCACTGCAACAAGGCCACACTCCGTGCCAGCATAGTGATGTTGTGTATGTGTTTATCCATGTGCATGGATATGGTTCCTGTGTGCCACCATCCCTTTGGCAGCCAAAATAGGGAATGAATAATTGTGAAACATTACAATTGGCTGATTCCTAGCTGCCCCTCCTGGCTTCTGGTATAGATTTTTTGACATGAAAGAGATCACAGACCTGTAGTTAAAATTAGACTTGGAGAGCTCAAAATGGGCAGAGGATCTGACTTGAGCCAAGGAGCCTGTTGAGGAGCAGGAGCCAGAGTCTGAGCTGTGCACGTGGCTATGTATAAAACAGTTGGAAGGAGCCAGGGTTATATGAAACGGCTTTAGAGGAATTAAGCCAAGATATGCTCCATGCCCTGGCTTCTTTCTCCTCTTAGAGGTGTGTGACTAAGCCAGCCCCAGGCTCCTACTTGGATCTTTCAGCATGGAGGATGCCTCTGGTGCAGCCAAAGTCAGGAAAAAAGGCTGGACGGGGAAGATTTCCCTGTATTCGTTTGGCTGTAGTTGTTCTTCCAGAGACTCCCCTCTTGCCAGGAATTCCCCCCCTTTTCCTATGCCTTACATGTCTTTCCTTTGGGAGGAGGAACAAGCAGGTTTTTTAGCCAGAGGGCTGGAAGGTCTGCTCTGCATTTGGGAACCTCCTGCGTCATCCTGGGCCCCACTGCATTCATCTGCATCCTGCCTAACAGTCCAAAGCTTGTCTTTCCACAAATAAGCCATGGCAGGGTATTTTTGTTTAGGAAAGAGAGGATAATAGGGATTTGAAATGCCCTGTCTCCACAGTATTGTCTCATCTGAGTGAATTACCTGCAAAAAAAATGCCTAGATTCAAACCCTTGCTAGAGGAATACAAAAGCAGCCCTCTTCTTCAGCTCCTCTCTATTCTTGTGTATATTTTAACTTGGAGGCAAAATTGATTTCTCGTACGATTTTGCACGCGTGCTGTGACTGGCAGTGGCACGCTCCAGGGTTTGAAACCTTTTATGCTGAGTTTCAGCCTGTTGCTTATTCCTGTGGATGACATATAAACACATCGCTAAATAAAGGAAAAGAAAAGTATAATAGAAATGCCAGAAGGCCCCATAAGCTAATGGATAGTCCTATAATAAACCTGGCTTTGAGTCTCTAATGCAGTATAAAGCTAAAATACAGAAGAAAATGAAGATAGAAGTCATGTGGGTTAAAGAGAATCCAGATTATAAAATGCTTTTTTCTCCCTAGAGTTTGCTGCACTCTCACTTCTGTCTAGGCCTGTTGTAAGCTCCCAACAACAGGCCTAGATAGAAGTGTTTCTCTTTGGTGTTTTTTTGCCCGTGCTGAGGAGTACAGCTTGTTGCTGGTTTCCCTTAGCCATTGATCAGGGGTTTGAGAGTAGTTGCTGACACAAGGAAGTGGAATGGTTGAGGAGGATGTGAGAGTGATCCAGAGAATCTCTCCAGAGAGAGATCCAGAGAAGGATTGGATGGGGAGAAAGTGCTGGAGGCCTCTGTCCACCCCTCACCACAAACAGCTCTATTGCTCGCAGTCACCTCATGCCACATGGGGCCTCATCCAGGAGTGTTAACTATCTCCAGAGATGGAGACAGCATGTCTTCTGCCACAAGCTTTGCTTTTCTCCCTGCAGAATGTCTCTTGGGTTGCAGGAGTTTATCTCAATGACATCTGTGATTTAAAAGCTATGTTGCTTCTGTTGGCAATGAAACAAAATCTTCAGAAGTTACTCACGGTAGGACTACTGTCCTCCTTTCCTCCAATTACTGGGCATTGCCTGGCAAAGGAAGTGTGCTCAGAAATGCAACCTAGACGTCTGGTTGCTACAGTTGGGCTGTTGCAGGACAAAACCAATCCTCAAACCAGGAGAAAATTTAAAGTACTTGAGGGACCAGTGCTCATCCTGCTTCTACTGTTGTCTTCTGGAGCATCTGCAAATCGCAGCTTAGGATCCCACCTCAACTTCTGGTCTCTGCCCTGTCTCTGCCACTGGCTGATGAGACTTTTCTTTTGGTCTCTCCTCACAGATTTGTAAAACCCAGGAGTCCAAGGTAGCTGCTTCATACTGCAGCCCTGCAGTGCCAGTTCACTTCAACATCCAGCAGGACTGTGGGCATTTTGTGGCCTCCGTCCCTTCCAGCATGCTGCTGGCCTCAGATGTGGGGAAAAGCATGCCTGGAGATGGCTTCCATCCCTCCCGCACTGCCAGCGAGCACGACTGTGTGGTGGTGATCACCCGTGAGGTGCCGAGCCAAACCACTGCCGACTTCGTGAGGGACTCAGTGATGCTGCACCAAGCCAAGCCGGAGCTGTATGAGCGTCGCGTTTGCTTCCTGCTCCTCCAGCTCTGCAATGGCCTGGAGCATCTCAAAGAGCACGGCATCATCCATCGTGACCTGTGCCTGGAGAACCTCCTGCTTGTTCCCTGCAAGCCCCCCAAGAGCTATGTGAAAGCCAAAGATGACAAATACTTACCCCGCCTCATCATCAGCAATTTTTTGAAAGCTAAACAGAAGACTGGAACTGGAGACTCCAAGCTGAAGAAGAGTCAGGCCCGGCTGGCCCCGGAGATTGTGTCAGCTTCTCAGTACAAGAAGTTTGATGAGTTTCAGACTGGTATTCTCATCTATGAACTGCTGCACCAGCCCAACCCCTTCGAAGAGAAGGTGCACCTCAGGGAGCAGGAGTACAGCCCTGAGGACCTCCCTGCTCTACCCAGCCTGTCCATCTACTCCCGGGGACTCCAGCAGCTGGCACACCTACTACTGGAAGCAGATCCCATCAAGCGTGTGCGGATCACCGAGGCCAAGCGGATGCTGCAGTGCCTGCTTTGGGGGCCCCGAAAAGACCTCATAGAGCAGCCCCTCAGCCATGAGGAAACCCTGCGCCAGGTGCTGCAGAACTGGGTGGACATGAAGCGTGCCCTGCTCATGATGAAGTTTGCAGAGAGGGCCGTGGACACAGAGCGGAGTGTTGAACTGGAGGACTGGCTGTGCTGCCAGTACTTAGCATCTGCTGAGCCAGCCTCCCTCTTGCACACATTAAAACTGCTGCAGCTGCTCTGACCTTGGATGTGTCTTGGAGGCAGCTGAGGGCTCCTGGTTGCCTTGTGGCTAAAGGTACACAGCCCTTTCATATGTGAGAGGTTTGAGTCTCAGCTGCAAATGCACGTTCAGCTCCTGCCCCACACTCCAGTCAGAGAGTGCACAAGGCATGTTTAGTATCCTCAGCACTGTTAATTTGCGAGCAGGCAAAACTGGGAACCTACCCCTATTTTGGGGGATTTTGGTTTTTGGTATGGTAAATGTGGACTAATAAACTCCTGCCTGCGTGTGTGCATGTTTCTAATGAACTCACTGTACTGAGTTGATTTCTGAGCCTATGGGACAGTGCTCTGATCCCCACCTCTCCCAAAGCATCGGAGCCTTTTTACCCGGGAACACCACCACGCTCTAGAACCACTGTCCATCCCATGGATCATGCCGGGGCAGCAGGGATGAATGGGTGGCTGCTTCTCCTCAGGAGCAAGGGCAGTTCACATAATGCTCCTTTGCAAGGGAGAACCTGGGGCTTTCAAATTCACATCTTTTGTGGGTTTTGGCATCCATTTTGCTTCTCACTTTCAAAACCAAAAATCCCTGCTTGTTTCTGTGTATCAGTTCTATTTTTCTCTGTGGGCAGTTCAATATCAACAGCCTGTTACCTTCGTTAGATACTAATACAGCCTGGCTTTCCTGTCTGGTGGTGCAGCCGTAGTGGAGCACCACTGTTGGATGTGAAGGGGTGAGAGAGAGCTCAGGGTGGGTCTGTTCATGAGGATGATGCTGCACGCTGGGAATTACCCCTTGTAAACCTAATGAAATGGAAAATCCCCAGTTCACCTCCAAGGCCTTGAGGGGAAGTCAGGGCCAGGTTGCTTTGCTTTCCCCATCCCTCCAGCTCCCTCCCTTTGCCTGGTAATTCACCTGTCCCTTGTGTCTAACATTTATTGAACTCCTTTATTGAGAGATGAGCTGGCATGTGAAAGGCTGGGGCCACTGCAGGCCAGCAGGGTCTTATTGCTGCTGGTGTTTGAACTAGAAATGCTTAGGGCTGGGTGCGCTGCAAATATGTTTCTCCTACAGATGGGATGTAGGAGCAGCACAATGAAAGGTGGAGAAACTGGCCTGGCTCCCTTCAACCCCTTTCCCTCCATCCAGACATAGAGCAGCCACTCAGACTGGGAGAGAGGCGGTGCTGCTGAGAAAAAAAAGATTTTTCAAGAGGTTGCAGGCTTCTTTTACTCTTCCATCCCAACATGAGGCAGAGATGAGCTGCCCTGCTTCTGACGCAGTTCTGCAGCCCTTGGAGAAGTGGTAAGTTTGGGACATTTGGAGAGAGCCCAGCATCAGCTTATCTGAGACAGGATGTCACTAGCTGAGCTACCCACCTCCCAGCTCTAACAGGGAGAAATTCATGAGCACCTTCCTCCAGCCTTGATTCACCTCCAGAGACTGCCTGCTGTTTTGGGGAATTTTAATTTCCCAGGTTTTCTTAACACTTTGTGTGCTTTCTGTGAATGTTTTCCAGGCTTCTCACCTGGATTTTTCTTTTTTTTAATCTGTTTGGCTATGGTTGCTGCTGATGGGAGGGGATAGTTCCTTGGCTGGGCACCCATTTGCAATGAATTTCCCCCGATCCCCTTAGGGAGGAGGCTGTGCATGTCCCTGCCTGCTGGAAGAATGTGGGATGGCTCCAGCTGCGACCGCTGGGAATTTTTTATACACTGACTTTCTTGCATCTGACTTTTGGGTCCACTTCCCTCCAGTGCAGGTAGCAGGAGCTTTCTGGCTTGGGAACCACTGTCCATCCCATGGATCATCCTGGACACAACACTCTGGAAGGTCTGGCTCTGACTTGCTGCATGTGGTCTCACATGGGCCAGCGGAGTGATGAAAGAGCTGGAGAACCTGTCTGAAGGAGCCCAGCATGTTTTTCTAAGATAAGATGAAGAGGTGACTCAGTTTCCAAGCATGAATGTAGGGAAGAGGTTGGTGGCAGCTCTGCAGGAGAGCACTGAAGGAGATGGACTGGCCATGACATCCAAGTTGTGCTGAAAATGGGGAGATAATTTGCAAAGCAAGGGGCTTGCAAAGCTTTAGCTGGGTATTCAGGGGGACTCAAGAGGTAGCCAAACATTCAACTAGCCCACATAACACAAGACTGGATCCATTTTGCATGCTGAGTTTCAGTTTAGTGACAAACACTCTTAGAGGTATTGGCACAGGGCCTGCATGGTGTGGGATGTTAACTTGATCAAAACTCTTTCCCTCAAGGTTTGGGCACTTGAGTCTGGTTCTGGTCTTGGCACCTTGCAGCAGCATTCACCAGCAGACCAGAGGCCAAGAGTAGTCTTTTTCACCTATATATGTTTTAGATTGGGTGGGTGGCCTCTTGGTCTCATATAGACAGAAAGTCTTAGCTCCAGGCTTTCCTGGTACTTTCACCTATGGTAGCTCATGCTTCTTCTCTAGCCTGAACAGACCTAGGTTTTGGGTCTTAGGGTCAATGCTTGAACTGGAGAGGTGCATTAGGATTTCTGATGTATAGCTGTTGTGGGGAAAGTGACGCCTAAGCCTCAGCTGAGTGCCACAGCTGAGTTTGAGGGCTTTGCTGTCTTATGCCCCCCTTGTCTATGCTGTCCCCACCATGCCATGGGCAGCAGCTCCCCTTTTCCTAGCAGGCATTCTTGCCCCCATGCCCAGGAACCTCTGCAAGAATGGTGGAGGGGATGATCATTCCCTGTGTGGCAGGGGACACAGGTGACCCTGGGGGCCAAGTGTGTCACCCACTCAGGGGGAAGGAGGATTGCAGGACATGTCTGACTGGGAACACAGCTTGAGGTCTGTATGCCGTAGGGACACTGCTGAGGAGCAGTGACTGGAGGAGCACCACAGACCCCAGTACCTTAGTGGTGCTGCTGGATGGGGAAGGGGGTGTTTTCTTGTCTTGTGCTGCCCCCAGGCAGCCTTGGCAGCCCCCTTCCCAGTGGTCCAAGCACACAAGAAAGGTGGATGTGCTGCACAGAAACTGTCTTGCATTTTGCTGTATTTGTGCAGGGTATATTTTAAGAGCAAGCAATACACTGGAAAGAAGCTTTTTCCGTGTCACTTTTGGGCATGCATGGCATGCAGCAACAGCTTGGTTTCACAGGACTCGTTCTGCCAAATCCATGGAGCTCGATATTTGACTTTGCTGAGTAAATATTTCTGAAGGCCTTTGCAGTGCCTGCTTAAGCAATTCTCTGCTATGGTTCTGAAAAAATGCCCTTGCTTTTCAAGGAGCAGGAAGAGATTTCCACAGTAGCACTGGAAATATTGACACACTGCTCATGCCTCTCATTTTATACCATCAAAGGCTGGGCGGTGGAAGCTTGTGAGCCATAATGAAGCATGTGAGTCAGCATTATTTGTTTCACTTCCCCGTGCTAAACAAGCAACAGCCAGTTCCTGGCGAAGGAATTAATTGTTTGACAATAGAGCGGGCGAGCAGAGCAGGCTGACCACTGTCAGAGCAAACTCTGGGCATGAAAGTCAAGCAGATATGACTCAGAGACAAGCTTTAGGCATATAGTACCATTCTGGAAAAATTTTTGATTGTATCTTTTTCTTTCCTTCAGAAAAAAAAAAGCACGTAAATGAGAAGGGAGGCTATTAAATAAGGTTGAGGTCTGAACTGAGCTCCTGTCTCAGACTTTTCTGTGACCTTAGGAAAGCTGCTTAACTCCCACCCACAAAGCAGAGATGATCAGTTTCTGTGTTACACAGCAGAATAAACCACAAACCTTGCAACTTTACGTTTGACTGTGTTAGGCAGGACATGAAAGTACCTAAATGAGGAGGAAATTAAGAAATAAATGCAGTGATTTATTAAAATATACTATTGCAAAATTCCTTCCTTTATTTTCAGGCACCAGTCCCTCCCTGCCTTTTTGCTACTTGCTGCCATTACAAATTTGCTGAGCACTGCCTGTAAATGGCCCTCTGCTGCTTGTGGCAAAGGCACATCACCCTCTGGATGATCCTGATTCCTTTGTGCCTGAGTTTTTTCCCTTTAGCCTTCACAAAGAACAGACACAAACATATGCTGAAGAAACAGAGCTGCTTCTTAGGGGAAAACACAGCAGAGGAGTGAACCAACAGTGCAATAATGGGATGGGATGTGCTGAAGGGGTGGAGCTGCTCTGCCATCAAATGGGAGATGCCAGGAATCATCCAGACTTTCCCGCAGACTCAGGCAGCCGCAGCATGCTGGGCATCCCAGAAATGGCATTGCTGCTCTGGGACTGCAGCTCAGGGCTGTCACCCCAGGGTGGGTGCCACCTCGCCCATGAATTTCAGAGCCTGTAGTGCAAAGCTTGTGGGATAAATCACAGTGATGATATTTTTCTGTCACTGCTAGGATGATCTCAGCTACCAGAGAACAAGTGGAGAGGTGGAATCCTCCTCCAAGCCCTGAAGAACCAAGGTAGCAAGAAGCAGAGATCAAACCCTTGTACTTGCAGAGACCCCAGGTATTCCCTCCTGAGCCAGTCAGCTCCTCCCATGGCCAGGAGTGAGCAGGGTGGAGAAGTGAGGCTGCTGTAAGTTGCTGGGCCAGGAATGCCCCAAATACCTTTGAAATACCCCAATTCCTCCCCAGTGCACAGAGAGTAGTGCTCTCCTCGTTGGGCCAGTGCTGAGAGGTGGAGCTCACCAGTCCATGGATGGCCCTCAAAATACCTTTCACCTGAATTTCAGAAAAGGAGCACCTGAGTTACTTAAGGCAAATGAGCAAGAGGTATCTTGGAGAGAGAGGAAAAGGGTTGGGAAGACCATTTTCTGCACTTCTTTTCCTCCTCAGCTACAATTTCTGGATGAATTTGGGCTGCCTCTTTGCAGCAGCACAGCACCTGGATGTCAGCATGGGACTTCTCAGAGCTCCCACAGCAATAGGACCAGAGCAAAGGGGTCCCCCAGCCTACTGGGCTGCATTAGGCAGAATGCTGCCAGCACATGGAGGGAGGTGATCCTGCTCCTCTGCTCAGCACTGAGACACACTTGGAGTGCTGGGTCCAGTGGCAGACTCCCCGGTACATGAGAGACATGGACATACTGGAGAGAGTCCAGCAAGGAGTTGATGATGATGAAGGGACTGGAGCATGTCTGATCAGAGGAGAAGCTGAGAGAGCAGGGACTATTCAGCCTGGAGAAGAGAAGGCTCAGACAAGGGGAGCTTATAAATGTACTGGTAAGTACTGACGGGGAGAATGAAGGACAAGAGGTGATGAACACAAGCTGGAATGTGTGAAATCCCATCGAGACTCAGAAATGTAACTGCTGTTTGTGTATACGTGCTTCTGTATGTGTCCTGTGTGTGCTCATGCTGTGTGCTGTGCTAGCAGCAGGGGTGTGAGTGTTGTATGTTTTGTGTTGTGAGTGTGGCTGCATGGTTTGTGCATTGTGTGCGTGTGCGTTGTGCTCAGTGTGTGTGGGATGGTGATTCAGGGCTCTGTGTGGCCCCAGCCAGGCTCAGTCCTGTGGGGGTCCCAAGGGGGAGCAGCTTCAGCCCCAGAGAAGTCACAGATGGGGTCAGAGACATGTGGGAGACGGGGCATCTGACAGTTTATGGGGCAGACATGGGGGAATTTAGGGATACCCAAGGGGGCTATGAGGCATGTGGGAGATTGGGAAACCCTGTGGGAGTTATGGGGCATCCAGGAAAGCAATGTGACACCCAAAGGGTCAGGATACTGGGAAGAGGGCTGGGTGCACATCCAGGAGATCAGGGGGCCTTGGGTGGGAGGGTGGTGGTGGTTATGGGGCACCCATGGGAGTTGGGGAACACCCAAGAAAGGGGAGAGGGCACAGGAGAGGCTGGAGACACCCTAGGGGGCTATGGGACACCCAGGAGGCTGGGAAAACCCAGGGATTTATAAGGTGCATGGGCGCCAATTCCACCTTGGGCAGGGTTGGGGTCACCCAAGGGGCTCGGGGGCACCCGGAGAGGGGTATGATTGCAGGGTCCCCCCAGAAGCTGACGCTGGAGCCCAGGCCTCTGACACCTCCTTTATTGCCAGCACTAAGAGAGCCCCTGACGGGAGGGAGAACGCGCGCCGAGGGTCCGTAACGCCGCCAGGCCCGGCCAGGCCTCACTGCGGGGCCGGGAAGGTGCCCGCGAGGTGCACGGGCAGCCCGTCCCGGCAGGCCACGCGCACGTGGTGCTGCAGCTGCCGGGCCCGGTAGGCGCAGGGCGGCCGCGTGTCCCCGCCGCGCAGGCGGCAGGCCGTGAGGCTCAAGGCGCTCGGGGTGCTCTGGAACCCCGTGGCGTCGGGCGCCTGGGAGCAGGCGGCCACCAGGTCCGCGGCCGGGGCGTGCACGAAGGTGTTGGAGGGCTTGCAGGGCCTGCCCGGGGCCGTCACCCGCCGCCGCGCCAGCATGGTCTCGCAGTAGCGATGCGCCGCCAGCGTGGACGTCCGGGGGTTGTCCACGTGCTGCCGCAGGAACTTGTCGTAGCGGGTCTCGCCCACCGCCCCTGCCAGTGCTGCCAGCACCAGGGTCACGCACAGCACCCAGCCCGCCATGGACACCTGGGGAAAGGTGGGGTTAGGGCCATCTGGACTTCCGGGCCCCCGACTGGAAATCCCACCCTGGATGCTTGGGTATTCTACAAATTCCCCCTCCCAGACACCTGGGTCCCATACAAATCCCCTCCCAATGCGTGGGGGCCCATCTCTGGACAACTGGGCTGCCTGTGGATCTCGCCTGGATGCATGGGTCCCCTGGATGCATGCACTCCCCAGAAGCCTCAGTCCCCTATGGAACACCCCCTACCTGCTCCTCAGACCGCTGGCTCCCCTACAGATCCACTCCGTGCCCCGACACCCGGATGCCACACACAGCCTCCCTTCCCCACTGGATGCTTGGCTTCCTCACAGACCCCTCCCACAGACATTCTGGTCCCCTATGCACCCCTCACCCGCACCTGTGTGTGCGCCTCAGTTTCCCTTATGGCCTCAGGGTCTCCAGGATCCCTCCCACTCCTCTGCACCTCTTTTATACTGGCTCCAGCTGTACCCAATGGGCAAGGATCCAGGAGGAGGGGCAGGGTAAAGAGCAAGGTCCAGTGGATGTCTGGGGGGAGCCAGGTGTCCAGGAGGCCCCGCTCACCCTCATGGTCCCCCAAGGTCATTAGGTAGTCATTAACGAACCACGTGACTGTCTGTGTGCATCCCCTTGGGTGGCCCCTGCCCACTCTGGCCTTGGCCACCTGTCCCATGAAAGGCAGGATACTTGGGTCCCTTTGGGTGGCAGGGCAAGACACCTGGTTCCCTGGTGGGGGGCAGGATGCCACCATCACCTCTAGGACAGCTGACATGTTCCTACAACTCTTGGAAGATGTGGCATATCCATGGCTGTTCTGCAGTGCTAAGGGACCTCTGCGTTCCTTTTCCCTGTGTCCCCTTGCAGGCAAATTCATATCCCTGGGAAGTGCCAGGATGCATTTTCCCTTGCTGCTACCCACCATGCTCCCAGCTGCTCCATTGACACAGAGACAAGCAAAGAGCCAGGAGCCAGCCTGAGCTAATCAAATATTCCTGTCCCTTGACCACCATAACAGAGCCTCAAGGAAAGCATGTCCCCTCCAGAGGCAGAGGCATGCTGTGCCCAGGAGGGGCTGTCACGAGTGGGTGCACGTGGTCTCCAGCCTCCTCTTCAAAGACATCAGAGAGACTGTGATGGGAAGTGGCAAACAGAGAATGAGGTAGACTTGGTCCTGAGCAGCGCCTTTCCCAAAAGAGCTCTAACACTTCCATGATCGGCCAGAATGAAGGTGCAGAGGGTCCTGCTTGTGGCTCTGGTGGCATTTCTACAGCCTCTGAAGAAATCCTCCTCAAAGGTGCACAGCCCCTACAGGGGGAACAGCTCAGGCTCTTGGCCAAAACCTTGCAGACATGGAAGGTCAGCACAGCCCCCTTGCTGTCTCTCAGATGCTGACAATACCCTGCTCCTGGGCATGGAAGCAGGATGGGGACTCTCATCATGACCCCTTGGACACACTCTGCTTTCCACTGTCCTGGTGTGGGTGGAAACAGGATGGTGTCCACAGGAGGGGGAACAAGCCCGGATGCTTGGCAATGGGCTGTCTCTAGCGGGCATGGTACAGGTACCTGTGCCGGATCCCATCCTACCTGGCAGAGCCCCAGGCATATCCTTGCCAGAGGTTGCTGTGAGGTTGACTGGTGAGCAGCAACCTGCGGTCACCTCCTGTCCCTGGAGAGTCCCAGCTGCCTGCCGCTGTCCTGGGCACCGCTTTTCCATGTCCCATCCCTGCCCCCACAGCGGGGCTGAGCGGAGCCTCCTCCTGCCCTGTGCGGTGGGGACAGGAGCCATCGCCGAGGCATTTGGGGCAGCCCAGACTTCTGGCTGTTCCCTCGGCGCCCCATGGTCTGGGAAAGGTGCCGATTTTAGGAGCTCTCTAAACACAGAGTCTAGTTTAGAAAGGAGACGTTTATTCTGCGCGGGATGCAAGGTGAAGGTTTGACAAATCAAACATTCCATGGGCTAAAAAGCTACATCTTTTATACAGTAAAATTTACATGAGCCCGCCTGTCTAATGCATATTCCCCGCCTACCGATGCATACTTATTAGTATGACGTACCCTTACGCGATGCTTGAAATACAAAGTTCTTTTCTTTATTAAGCAACTTCCATTGTAGAAGATACCAGCCGACTTCAGTTACGTTTACAAAAGGTGACAAGATTCAGCCTGGGGACAGATAATTCAGCCTGAAGACATCAGAAAGGGCAGGAGGTGGCACCTGCCTTTCGCCCGGGCACAGTCGGTGCAGCGAGCGCCGTCCCTGCGGCTCTGCCCGCCCGGACAGCGGCCCCGCTCGGGCATCCCCATTCCCAGCGCTGCGCTGCGCTCCGGCCCCGGGCCGGGCGCTCCCAGGGCCGGGCGCTCTGCAGGGATCGGGTGTCCCGGGCCGGGCGCTCCCAGGGCCGGGCGCTCCGCAGGGATCGGGTGTCCCGGGCCGGGCGCTCCCGGGGCCGGGCGCTCCGCAGGGATCGGGTGTCCCGGGCCGGGCACTCCCAGGGCCGGGCGCTCCCAGGGCTGGGGGCTCCCAGGGCCGGGCACTCCCGGGGCCGGGCGCTCCGCAGGGATCGGGTGTCCCGGGCCGGGCGCTCCCGGGGCCGGGCGCTCCGCAGGGATCGGGTGTCCCGGGCCGGGCGCTCCCGGGGCCGGGCGCTCCGCAGGAGTCCAGGCGGGGGCGC
>VZTE01004632.1:1987352-2007551 GCA_013397775.1 Eulacestoma nigropectus | reverse complement strand
CTGGCGGGGCGGGAGCAGCGGCGGGCATTCGGAGAGAAAGGCCTTCCTGCGGTCCGGTGCGGCCTGAGAAAGCCGGTAAAAAAATCTTCTTTATTTGGTTTAAGGGTCGACCCTTTCTCCAAGAAGGACTGGTACGATGTCAAAGCTCCGGCGATGTTCAATATCCGAAACATCGGGAAGACGCTTGTCACCAGGACTCAAGGAACTAGTGAGTCGTTGGGGTAGAGGGGGTTGTGTTTGTTCCATGTGCTAGCTCCAAGCGGTTAAAGGACTTCTTGGATAAAGAACTGCTGACAGATGGGTTTTGCTTGTACTGTTACGAACCAGGAAACGAAAAAAGTTGGATGATTTGAGAAGGGTGTTTTTGAGTTGACCTGAGTTGTTTAAATAAATGAGCTGCAGGGAAGTTCATTCACTGGGTCCTTGTTTGTACGAGAACGCCAAACCATGGAAGGAAGGGCCTGAAGTTTCTGATGAGCTCCTCTTGTGGCAACCTGGCGAGTTGAGGAAAGTTTAAGAATTAAGCAGTAGTTCTAATTGTCACAGGGGGAGATGTGGGACAGTGCCACAGGAGACCCTAGTCCTGATAGGATCGTAACGACCACCACATCAAGATACTGAAATTTCCGAAATTTAAAGATTTTGGGTAAAGAATAGAGCCGGAATTGCTGATTTAATGTGAGCACTGATGTGTCACTGGAGGGTAAATTCGGTTTTATATGGTCTGGCACACCTTAGGAAGAGGAAACGCCTGTTAGGAATGCAGGGGTGTCTGGATAGAGGTAACCCTACTTTTGGAAGCTTAGCCCTGCAGAATGGCTAAATAGTTTTATGATACTCTGTTGGTTGCACTCAAAGTTAGGATGATGATTGTTATTTTGAACTGTAACATGGAAAACAAAATGAGGGTCACTGCAAAATGAAGTGTGAGCCAGCCAGTGTTGTTAAAATGGTTCCTCGTTGGAGGAGGAGCTGTGAAATGATTGTCCTGGGGTGTTCATAGCTGCTTCACCTCTGCTGAGCACTTCCAGCTTTTTATGTTTAGTTTTTGCATTACTGCTCATAATTTCCAGATACTCTGTAACCCCTTTATGCTTGAAACAAACCAAGTTACTGCACGTGGTGGAATCTGCTGTATGCTGCTCTTCATATCCCATACCCGATATTATTACCTTAAAAAGATTCCTCCTAAAGGGAGGCATTTCCAACCTTGCTGGCTCTGTGATCAACATTAGAAAACATCAGAAAACGGGATTCCAGCGGGAATTCAGTATCCAATTTGAAGAATGTGCCTCTAATGTTAATAAAAGGTGTTTTATTCTGTTCCATCACACAGAAATTGCCTCTGACGGGCTGAAGGGCCGTGTGTTTGAAGTGAGCCTGGCTGATCTGCAGAACGATGAGGTTGCCTTCCGCAAATTTAAACTGATCACTGAGGACGTGCAGGGCAAAAATTGTCTGACCAACTTCCATGGGATGGACCTCACACGGGACAAAATGTGCTCCATGGTGAAAAAATGGCAGGTGTGTCAGGAACGAGGTCTGCGTGCTGCCGGTGCCTTCAGGGAGGGAGGGATCCGCTGGTGCCTGGCAAAGCCGTGGGGTTGGGGAGCCTGTTTGCGTGTGGGTGGTAAATGTTCAGTGCTTTCTCTTTCAGACAATGATTGAAGCCCACGTGGATGTCAAAACTACGGACGGGTACCTGCTGCGCCTCTTCTGCGTGGGCTTCACCAAGAAGCGCAATAACCAAATCCGCAAGACCTCCTATGCCCAACACCAGCAGGTCCGGCAGATCCGCAAGAAAATGATGGAAATCATGACCCGGGAGGTGCAGACCAACGACCTGAAGGAAGTTGTCAATAAGCTGTAAGCTTTGGCCGCGTTCTCTTTTTCTCCCCTGCAGTTTAAATCGTTGTTTGGGGGTGGTTGTTGCTGAGTGCTTGGGGAGTGCTGGTGCATCACGAGCTGTTTGTCAGAGGCCAGGCAAGGAGCCTCTCGTGTGGAAAAGCCAATTGTCCTTTTCTGCAAATGGCTTCTCTTAGTCTGTGCATCCAGTCTGACCTGAATCCGCTGTCATGTTTGCATAAATGTAAAACCACTCTCCAGAGAATTGCGGTTCACATTTCTACAGGCTAAGGTTGTAATTCTGATGAGTTGGGGCTGTGAATACTTTGAGCTCTTCTGATAGAAGAGTTTTCCAAAGTGTACTGATTGCTTCCAAAAGTTTGCAGATTTGCTCTCAAAATGGGCACACTTGTGCTGTGTCCCTTCTAACATTGCAAGGGAGGTGGCTTAGAATCTAAATGTACCTGAAGAACATTGTCGAAGGGATGATGTAAACTTTTGTAGAATATTTTGTATTCTTAAAGATTTTTTTAAGCCTGTGTTGCTGCTGAAGAAGCAGGCAGAGTTTTTAACATTGTGGTGCTCTGTGATGTCTCAGGATCCCAGACAGCATTGGCAAGGACATCGAGAAGGCCTGTCAGTCCATTTACCCTCTGCACGATGTCTATGTCCGCAAGGTGAAGATGCTCAAGAAGCCCAAGTTTGAATGTAAGTCAGTTACTGCAGACACTTGGAGGAGGACGTGGAAAAGAGTTACTTTAGAGGTGTTTGCTTTTGGATAAAGATATTACAGCACCATCAGTGAGGTTAAGTTCTTGCAGAGGGGAAACAATGTGTCCTTTCCCAATGTGTGGCTTCCAGGATTGAAAGCCAAGCAGTGAGCGTTCCATTCACAGCTTCTTGAATTCTCGTCTGGAACTGCTGCTGAATGTCTAAAAGCTTTGCTTTGGGAATGAATGATGACAAAATGTTTCGGTCCCAGATGACGTGGAATGATTCCATTTCCCCTTTTTCTGACATTCCCGTGCAGCAGTAGGTTCTTGAGTCCAGATCTTTTTAGAAAAAAGTGTAGTTTGCAGTTTTATTATGTAGCCTTATTTCACTGCTTGTTTCTGTCTGACTCTCACTGCAGCAGCATCTCTGTACATGGGCTGTGTGCAATGGACTTGGCCCTACCTACAGAAAATGTTCTGGTGGTTTCATTTGTGTGTGATAAGTAATTGAGTAATTTCAAACCGTTTAAGTAGGTACATCTCTCACGCTTTGTATCACTGCTTCTTTTTAGTGGGCAAGCTGATGGAGCTGCATGGTGAAGGTGGTGGTGCTGGAAAGCCCTCTGGGGACGAGGCAGGCACTAAGGTAGAGCGAGCTGATGGATATGAGCCGCCTGTGCAAGAGTCTGTGTGAAACTAAAAATTGGTGGAAAATAAAAGGTTTTAATATACAGAACTCATGCTTGGTTGCCTGTATTGCAACTGGACAATATTGGTACTGGATGTGTGGATGGGTTTTTAATAAGGTAAATCTATGGCCTTGGTTAAAAAAAAAAAAAAAAAAAGTAGTACTTGTGTACTTCTCCACTTGTGTTGTGGAGATGGGTGGAAGAAGGTGGGTTGTCCTTTTTGTGGATTCTGTATGTTGGTTTTTCCCAGTAATTTTAGTCCTCACCAAAAAAGCCCTATGTATGTGTGCAGGGATTGTATTGGTGAGAGGTGCCTCAAGAGAGTACAGGGAAGGCAGAAACTGCACAGGGAAACCTGTGTCAGAATTTGGTATTATTGGGAGTCTTAGGGATTTATCCAGACTACTTACTTCAGAATTATGTGTCTGTGTTTAAATTTCTTGGTGGTAATTTCATACAACCTCTAATGGGATAGGTGTGGTCTCTGGTGGTCAGAAGATGTTTAAAGGTGTTGTAATTACAATGATGGAAGCAGCGTTGATTTTGAGCAGTGCAGAAATGCGGAATGTGCTCGAGCAGTGGAGTTGGGTGTTGGATTTTAACCTGTCAGAAGTGAGGGGTGGCCATAATCATGGAGAACCTGTGGACCTTCAGGGGGAAAAAATTCTGTAAAGAGGCAATGGTCTGTGTTCTGAAAACTAAGCACGTGTGTTTTGCTGAGTAATTTTAAGACTCTGTTTTCCATTATCTAACAGCATTTTTGCTTCTTGTTCAACTTATGTTGGCTTAAAAATGGAAGAGTGTTTTTTCTGGCTAGAATGAGTTTTCTGTGCTATCAGTGCGTTTTGTTTCGAATAGGGCAACAAACCTGAACTTAGTCCTATTAAGTTGTTGGTAAGTTAGTGATTTAAAACGTGAGAGCAAAATGGGGAGTTCACTGAGAGTGGCAGCTCTTGCAGTTGGTTGTCACAGAGCTTAGGACAAGAAATAAAGGAATATAGTGAAATGTTACTGTTCCAACAAAGCTACTGGGGAAAAGGAGAGGGGCCCTGCTACCCCTGAGGGCTGTACTGTTCCCTGTCAGGGACTTTCGCATTTCCCTAGTTGGTAATTCTGGTTCGGACCCAGTAATAGGCAAAATGAGAAGAATGGTTTTGAACTTAATTCAGGACGCTGCAGGTGATGTGATTTTGTCTTGTGATTCCAGGTTAAAGTTCTAATACGTTCTGCTTTTTCCAGTTTGTGTAGTGAAGGAAGTGTAGTGAGTGCTCAACGCTCAGAACCTTGGAACAGGGGAAAGGAATCGTGTTGCTCTGCTCTTTCCATCTACTGCTGAGGCAGGTGTCATCTGCTTTCAGGAATCCCACACATCCACATTTTTAAAGCTCTAAGTTGTATTTGTTACTTGCATGTCTGAGGTCTGTGTGTTGCAGAAAGGTTAGTCCAAGAGGATTTGGGGAAAGAACAAGAACTTGGGGATTTTTCAGGCTTTTAAATGTATTGTTTGGAACAGTGCATTACCTTGTAGGGGTTCTGGGTAAATGTAGGCTTTGTAATGTGGTGTCAGATGGGGGAAAAGCAGGATGGAAAATACTGTGCATTTTCTGTATTCTCTCAACAAGTACCAGCTGAAAAATGGTGTGTGAAAGCAGCAAGCAGCAGAGCACACCTCAGTTACGTGCAGGATCAGCCCCCGTCTTTGTGACAATGTTGTCACAGTGAGAACCACAGTGCGTGTGACACCCGGTTGCTGCAGGTAGCAAAGGCCACATGTTCTGTAGGTGGTGAGTGTGAAGTGTACCCAAGCCCAAAGGCTTGAATAAACTGTTAAAATCATCCAGATTCTCTGAGGGGTTTGGATTACTTGTAAAGGGGTGCAATATTTATTTGATTATTATTTGTATTTGTCTAGAGGTGGGGTGTTGCTTTGCAGCTGGGTTAAATATGTAAGCAGAATGATATCCATTAAACTGTCAATAGTGTCAATAGCCATGTAAAACTGTGGATAGCTCAGCTTTCTACAGCATAGGACAAAACGCCCTCATGACTTAATTATAAAAATTTTATTGGTTAAATACATTCTTAATTTACAGAGGTACCATAACAAACTTACTGGACTTAACAAAGGTTTATTTAGGACACTGTTAATTGTACACAGAACAAAGACATCTTCCTGAAGGTATTTCCAGAGGATGGGTCAAACAAACGATTTTGGTAAGTGAGGCTTTTATTCTAATGCATGGAGATCTAGCTGGATTTCAAGGTTACAGCTGAAATTTGCTACTACATTGCAGTTAAGATTTGCACTCCACCTCATTCTCGGCTTTTTGTACACTTTGGGAAGTTCATGCTGTGATCTGTATGTGGTCTCATGGTGGTGTAGGGCATTGTCTTAGGAAAATCCTGTCCTGTAAAAGCCGAGCCGAGCATCTCCCTTGCCTTCAGCATTCACACAGACGCCGATTCAGCTGCCTGCAGCCATGCGAGCAGCCCTTAGATGGCACTCGGTGCTCTGAGTAAAAGGCCTTGCTGCTACTCCTGCCCTGCCCCACAGGGAGGAGGAGATTACATACAGCAGAGTGGTCTTGTCTATGGACAGGCACTGACTTTAAACATTCAGTGAAGTTACAAAAACAACTGGTCAATACACAGTTACAAAAATGGGAAAGAGGAAATTGAAAAAAAAAATATAAAAAAATCAGTTCTACTTCTGAGACTTGTATCAAAATCTTAGAAAACTGCCAGAAGAACAGGAAGTAAACATCATACACTTCAGCCTCATCTACCACCACACGTGTGCGGTTTGTCTTTGAAGGACCTGGCTATTCCTTGGATTTCTCTAGGAGATGACTTTTTTTGAATAAACAAGAAGCTTTAGAATCTCCTAACAGGAAAATGTGGAGAGTGGGAAGGATTGTCCTTGGCTGTGGACTTCCATGTGATTCCACAGGAGTTCCGAACAGGCTTGCTGGGGATGCTAAAACTGAGTAACAGCTGTACACATGGTTTTGTTTCCATTCTTCTAGAACAGCATGTAATTCAGAATTGGTTTTATTGTGTTAATCCCCTAATGGAAGTAGAAGTCCAGTTCTCAACTCATTAAAACTTTGTGTGGTCTTCAGCCCCAGTTGTGTGAGCGGTGTTGGTGTAGTTCAAACACACAACAGAACACAAAGTGGGGGGCTGTGTCTGTCTGTGCAGGTTCTCCAGCCTAGCAGTGACTGCCGAGTGACTGGTGCCGAGGCTCTCATGTCTGCACTGCAGGTTCCTCAGACTTGCTCCAGGTGACCTCCAGTCTGCCACTGGGACTGGATGCCCATTCCTTGCTGGGGAGAGGCCTGCAGTTCTGGCTATGCCTGTTTCTGCCTGCTGCGATGGGCACCAGAGCACAGTGCACGGGGAGGGCAGGGCCACCCTCCCCAGCCTGCTGAGGCCCCAGTTCAGGTGCACCCTGATCCCTCATAGCAGCAGGTCCGTGTTGCTGTGGTGCTCAGAGCTCACACCAGTGAAGTTGTCAAGTCAAAACTCTCAAGGTCCATCATGACGATTCTGGTTTCCAGTCCCCATCCACCTCCAACTGTTGGCCCTTCTGCAACCTGAACTGCCAAACCCATGAAGGAAAGTCTTGTTGAGGGTATCTGAATACCCAGTGACCTGCAGCTCTCTGGAGTAGTGACTCATCAGCCTACTGGTTCCTTTTTGTGATACAGTGCACAAGGGGTGGAATACTGGCAGCAGTGAAAGAACCACCTGCAGCATAATTTTTTCCAGTCTGGTGGAATTAGCAGTTAATCAGGACGTTATTTGTCAGAAGCCAAGTGTTACAAAAAATAATTGACTACTAGAAGTTCCTATAATGTGAAACTACCTCAGTCATGCTACACTGCTGCTTTTTACCACATGCCTTGGTTATAGCTGCTTGGCGGAACCTCTTGCCAGGCATGTTTTCCTTAAGGCCTCGACAGACCATTTATAAGGATGCTCAGTATAGTTGGTATGCGGCAACAAACTGGAAACTAATCCCATGTCTGCTGAAAGCTAAACCCAAGGCTGTATCATATCCTTCATGTTAAGGATAGGAATAGTGTTACTGAAGTATGTTCCAGTGCTTGAGTGATAAATAAAATGCAGACTGAGTGAACACCGGCTTTCCACTTCCATGAGGGGAGTGGAGAGGCAAATAGTTGGAATGGTACAGCTACTCTGTGGCTGGGATCTGAGAAAGCTCAATAAACACTGTGTCACTAACTTCAGCTGGGAAAGAAGGGTATGATGGTGCTCGAACAGTGGGCAGTAGGAAAAAACTAAACCTGTACTTGCAAAGTATTTTGGGGAAAGCGACGAAGGTCTAAGATGATTCATGCCAATTTAAAAAGAATTCATTAAGAGGCAAAATACTTAAACATTTTACTTCTGTGATTGTGCTGTATGAGCAGCTTGGGCTAAGAATAGAAGGATACTACTACAAGGATTTATTTCTCCATTTTCCCTCTTACCAGTATTAGATTTGATACCTTTCTACTATGAAATACCAGTTACTTTTCTTACCCTCTAAGTC
The DNA here is from genome assembly GCA_013397775.1 of Eulacestoma nigropectus. NCBI lineage: Eukaryota > Metazoa > Chordata > Aves > Passeriformes > Eulacestoma > Eulacestoma nigropectus. The sequence continues at coordinate 1,999,746 of VZTE01004632.1, read as the reverse complement.
ATAAAACAAGTGGATTCTACTGCTAATGTGGAACTCAAGCAGTAATGAAACCTGAATATCAAACTTCATCTACATACTGAGTGCTGTAATTATATATTAAAACAATTTTTAAAGTTTGGATCTTAAGAAGTTTTCAAAGAAGGCCAAAGCAGCTTATGTTATGCAGACTTTGTGCATGATAAATGTAATACCAGAGAGTAAACATACTAGAATGCTATATAAGTTAAAATGGTGTTCCACCACAGTATTTCCCTAGTTGGAAATGGCTAAACAGCCTGCTTGTTTTGCTCTCTGAGCATTCATGAAACATGACTACATACACTGTCACCAAAGACTCAAATTTTCTTATTTGACTTCAAGATACTACTATGACTGTCTAGAAAAAGTAGTGCAAAACATTGATAATCAACACACGTTGATGTCTTTGCTGTGCCTTTAGGGTAGAAAACATTCTCTCCCACACGCAGGGAGTAGTACAAAGGCAACACTTCATGGTGTTTTCAAAATCTGAACAAAGTTCTTGGGAAATATCCCAGACTTTCCTAGTATCTCTCCACTCATCCAGTCCTCGTCTACAGATTCCAGCTCTGTTATCATGTCACCTGCCTGTAAGAGAAGCAGTAATGTGAGTCAGTACAGCTTACTGTGCAATGTTACTGTGCAGCGTTAATGCATGCAGAGCTGATCTTATTTAGAAGCTATTATTATCAAACAAAGAGAAGTAAGATGTGGTCATTCTCTTCTGTTGGTTACACTTCTTGGAGATGGTTTGCCAAAACCAGCTGAAGCTTCTTTTAGTCTAAATACTTGTCTATGCTGAAAAATCACCACCTTTGGAGGAACAAAAGAGCACTGCTGGATAACTTTTCTCACATTGCTTTGGCTCTCCAGGTATGTTAAGGGCTGGCTCGTGGGCCCCCTGCTTTACTGTTTATTTATGTGTGTTTTCAGGGTTTGTTTTCTTAAAACACTGGAAGGAATTTTTTTTGTTAAATTTAGTCCAATATTTTAATTTAGTGCCATATTTTCTAGCTCTTGGAAAGTTTCCCCAAAAAAGGAAAAGCAATGTAAAAGCTCAGTGTGGCTGTTTAAACTGCAGCTCCTGTGTTTGGTCCTGGTTCTTGTTCTCACTGTCCCATGCCACACCCTTCGTCTGAAGTACTGGCCTTTCTTCCAGTACATCTATTGCCTTTTTCTGCTTTAAAGAATCATCTATCTTTTCAGCACTGCAAGCTGCTAATGCTGAAACTATTTTGCTAGTTTTAGAAGAGAAAATACTGTGTGTTTCAGCTCCCGTGAAAGCCTACTGTTTCTCAGAAATTTGCTTTTGAGAACATGGTTACCTAAATCATGACGTTGAGTATCAAGGGCACTCTGTTTCTTGTTCATGCTTAATATGATCCGGGCATCCAGCATGTATTTAATTTTTCCCCTTGTTCCCATGGCAACTCTGTACTGGGTTGGCAGTTCATGATTTTGCTGTACTAGGTTTCCCGTAGAGGCCTGGCTGCTGCAGCACTGGCACTGTCACTGTTACCTCCTACTCAGTGCTGTCCTAGCCTAGAGGCTCCCTTGACCATATCAACCACTCAGCAACTGAATGTACTGCAAAATGGGGTTTGCTTATCTTGTCATGTTTACTAGATCAGAGAAGTCAAGAATTCTGCAACTCCTGACCTCTTCTCAGTGTCTTTAATGAAGATTTTTGCTGCTAGGAAACAGGAGTGGTAAGGGCAAAAATATTTTTTAGAGAGACCACTTACCAAACGTGTTAATATCTATGCATATTCTATGTGCTTCATTCTTCTTGTCTAAAGCCTATTTTCACAGTGGATGAGTCTTATTTTTTAGCACTCATTAGGAGCACAAGACCTCTTAGAAACTGGCCTAAGAGAGGTGTACTTACTTTGAAGGAAAGCTCATCTTCATTTTCTCCATGAAAATCATAAAGAGCTTTGGCTTTTCCTTTCTTCCCTCCTCCAGGCTGTGACAGCTCTACCCTGGCTACAGAACATGGACAAGAGAAGTCACCTGCATTGGAGTGAAATAAATCTCTGTTTCTGGAGAAGTTTCCTGTCCTTCTCATGTTTTCTCCCCACTATTGTGCTACAGGTTGTCCAAATGTTATTGCTACTGCTGTAACAAATTCACTGTCCTACTGGAATAAAAAACTCCACTGCCACCAGTTCATTTTATAGTATTAAACACAGTCTCACAGTTCTGCTTGTAAGAGGACTAAATTTAAACCTCATTAACTTGAACTTCCCAATGGTGATATGTAATAAAAGCTGACTTTTCCTCTTTCTGCTTTAAGATGAAGCAGCATCAGTACCCCTGAATTATTCCTAAAAGTGGCTCAATTGCCCTGTTTCACCTGTGCCCAAACCACACTTGAAAACATCCCAGAGTCAGTGTCACCTCGCAGATTACTTACTGACTAGAACATTATATTGCCATTAGAGAAGTTGGTTCAAAACTTAAGTTTAACTTTAGAGTATTAAAGACTGGTGGCGTGTGACTTGTTCATGCAGTGGAATAGTTGTGTTCTCCCACACCTCTGTCATGACTGGCACAACCCAAGGAATAATGAATTGCCATCTGGTAGGAGCACTGTACCTGAGCAGGTCTGAACGAAAACTGCTGGGAAAATCCCTTCCTTTCCATTCAGTCTTCCTCTATACCACTCCAAATCTACTTGTTCCAGTATTTGGATGTAGTCTCCCTTTTTGAAGGATAAATCATCTTTGGTTTCTGCTGTAAAATCATGAAGCGCTTCACACCACTCTACTGAGCGTCTGTTGTTCTATTCAAGTGAACAGAACATGCATTAATTTTAGAAGTGTGAATGGAGCCCAAAAACTGATGGATGCTGCTGAAAGCAGCTGTACAGCACATGGGTGTCCTGACACTCTCCCATACAATAGTGCTGCTGCAGATGTAAACTAGAATGGCATTTCAGCAATTACCACCACAGAATTTCATCTAGGCTCAGCCACATTCCTTTTTATCTCTGGTGGCAGGGGAAAGGATTAATAAATTCAAAATTAGATCACTGCAGCAATACTTAAAATAGAGCTAACAAGAATTTCCTTCAGCACAAAGTATAAAAATTTACTAATGTTAATTTGTCAGAAGCTCTGAATTCAATCAGCTTAGGCCATGTGTCAGAATTGAGGCTGTGACCATGCAGCACTGTGTGCTGTGGGAGTTGTGTCACATTCTGCAGTTACTCTCACATTATAATAGAGTCTGTGTAAATCTATACATAAATTCTGGCCCTCACCTTTAAAGTTTTATTACCTGAGGAAGGGAAGACGAAATCTCCACCTTATTCTTCAGTACTGTTTCTGCACCTACATAAGTAAAGCACAACTTAGAACAGGAGCAGTGGCTATTCAGAATGTTACTAAGGAGAGAGGTTTGAGATATCTGAAGTCATTATTAAGAATAGCTCTTAAGAAGTCCTCCTGTTAATTCTGATTTTTTTTTTTTTTGATTGGTCTTCCCTCTCTTTTTATCTCCTTTCTGCATACATTGTCCTTTTGGAATTTTCTCCTATATGCTGCCTATTTACATTAAGTACATAACCATGCTCTTGAAGATTTTTGCAAACATATTCATCACCTGTTCCAGGCAGATCTTCAATTACTTCCACAAAGTTCAAAGGGAAAATTCCAGACGTGCCTCTGAGCTCTCCTTTGGCCCACTCTTCATTTACATATTCTTTCAGGATAATAGTTTCACCTTCTGAAAAACTGAGCTCATCTTTCTGATCTCCAATGTATTCAAATCGTGCTACACATCTTGGACCTCTGCACAAACAAACGAGAGAATTACTTTGCTTCTTTATTACTGTCCACTTAATAAGAAGACAGCATTGTGTGCAATATATGGATTGGTATTTTAATTAAAATGATAAAAGGATGCACTGAAGATAGAAGAGGTGGAAAATTGCAGCCCAGGGGTTCTCATCTCTGCTTTCTGAGGAGGATGAGTATAGAGTGGAGGAGCCAGATGCAATTTCTGCATCCCAATTCCTGGCTGTCGGAGTATTTTGCAAAAGACCCAATTTCCCTTCCAAGCAACAATAAAGCCCCTTGTTTCTGGGTCACCTGTCCAGTTTCTTATCTTTGCCTATATCCAAGCAAGTGTCCTGATACACTTTTGTTAAGAGTTTGATTGTTTTTCAAGCTAGCATCCCATTTAGATGCAGTCAAACATGGGTGGGGGGTGGGTGTTGTATATTTGTCCCAAATACATGGAGGTTTCATAGGAAGAAGCTAGTTTTTATCTACTTTAACATACTTTATTCTGTAAAATCCATCCCTGTAAGATTATCTATAGGGGAAACAGCTTATCTATCACAGAAAGAAACATCAACTGATAAATTTTATATACTTTGGTACAGTACTGAAAAAAACCTAATTATTTTTCTCTCAACTTAAATAGATTTCATTATTTAGGAACCTAATAAATTAAATTTAAGAAATTACTCTAAGAAAATTTTTTGTTTATCAGAAATGCCATGCTGGAAAAAAGCAGTAATAGGCCTTAATTCTTTTTATATATTCATAGCACACAACAAAAGTAACAAGTTGGATTCCCACCCCTGTCCCCCACTCAGTATCTTTGCAAAGATGTGTCTTTCAGGACAGAGCTAGAGCTTTGTTTCTTTCTTAGCTGCAGAAGCAGCTTTTTAAAATAAAGTTTTGTTCCTGACAAACCAAGCTGCATCTAAACAACAACTGAATGATCCCACTGACACTAGTTGCTCCTGCTTCTGCCTGAATTTACTTTAATTCCTGGAATAAATGATTACGAAATCCAATAAATATCATTGTGAAATAAATAGCATGAAAAATCATTTCTTGCCCACAAATATTAGTACAAATTGTTTGAAAATCAGAAATGAAAGTGCTGGCAATTCATTTGATAATTCGATCTGGGGAACTTTAGATTTACCCATAGAGCTGCACAATTTAAGGGCAGACAGATTTCTTTTCTTAAAGTGCCTCTATATTCTGTCCCATTGTATCTTGTTCTTTCAAATGAGTAGGAGCCCTACCACGTTCCATCTTGTGAGGACACTGGAAGAAAGCAGCAAGGTCAGGAGCAAAGAGAGGAGTGTACAATGCTGCTGAAGTTAATGAGATTGGTTCATGGTTTCTGGAACCAGTTTTCATAAAAGTGTGGTTTTAGGCTTTTTTTACCTAAATATGAGTCTTAATAGCACATCATAAACATTCAGGTTTTTAGAACATGTATTTTAATTTTTACAATATATCTTGGTGAACAAATTGTTAACCCTATTAATCTTAGTGCAGAGAGCCCCTGTTTCAAAGTTAATCTTTCTTTTTAATTTCTCGAAAATCAACATGAGAAAGAAAATAAGATTTATCTGACTCACTTAATACATCGTGATGAAGAGGGTATTTTTTTCCTGTTGGCTTCTTCTGGAACATCAATCTAGTAAGACAATAAAATAAGTTATATCTTCCGTTTCAAGCTCATGGCAACTAACCACAATAAACTTGAATCTGGCTAAAATAATCAGTTTTTCAGCTGTGTCACACTCTGTAACTGTCGGCATGCTCTAATATATGACCACATTAATGTAAATTTATGCCTGTTTTCTCATTTTTTCATCTTATGCAAACAAGGAGCAGTATTTAATGTTTTGTTTTAGGAAGCTGGTTTATTGTTTCTACTTGTGGCATGACTGATTGACAGAATATGTGACTAGATGCTACTACATGTTGTTGCATTTAGATCCCAATTCTCAACTGGTAATTGCTCTCAATTATTTACTAGCACAGTAATCCACAATAGACAAAACTACTGTTTACACTTATCCCCTCTGTGCTTTGGTAGCCAACTGCTCTCCAAACAAAAACACGTCTCACAAATCTCACTTGAATTGGAAAAATACAACTTAGAAAATCAATACACAGATATATCAAACAGACAACATTTAAGTCCTTTATCATAGGAGGATTTCAATTGTATTTTTGGTGTGACATGAAGGATGATCTGTGAGATGTACAGGACTACAAGCCTAGAGGCCCTGGTGAGGAGCTTTGGGTTACAGCTCACTATTATATCAGCCAGTTCCCATAAAATCAACAAGAATGTTTCATTAGCTTATGTGAGGCACTGGAGGGAATCACAGTGCCTTTTAGGACAAATAATCTTTGCATTGCTCTTGCTGAAGGAGCTGGTATCTGTGGTGCTCTGAAGGTTCTATGGGAAGTCATAACTGTGTATTCTTGTTAGGTGTCCAGATGGAAGCTACTACCCAGTTCAATATTGTGAAACACATTGTAGTGTATTGTATAGAGACCTTGTATCAAAATGAAATCTGACATGAATTAACAGGAGAATTCACTCAAGTAAATTAGCCTCATGTAAATTAGCCTCTTTTTCCTTTTCTTAAAAAAAATATTTCTAAACAAAAGATTTTTGCCCTCAAAGGCTAACCATCTTTTACAACTAAAACAGAAATGCATCTTCCCTAGCTTTTTATGAAGTTGTATCTGTCTGTATCCATGCTGACTTTGACCCCAAATACTCACTCCACTGCTTTAACATAAAATCTTTTCTTCATTAGCTATCAGTAGAAGCAAGAGATTTTAAATGGAATTGTTGGTCTGTGCAGAAGCAGCCAATCAATTTAGCTAACAAATCTTTCTCCTGAAAGTGAATCAAGCATGGTTCCATTACTACTAACTATGAGTTTAGTATTTATTCTTCAGCACTTCTCAGATCTTAAAATTTTTCTCCAATACCACCATTACGAACTAAACAGACACTCCACCCTCTCTGATGTCTACCAAATCCTTGGTATTGCCCATGTAGCAGCAGTGCTCATCTCTGCCAGCTGCCCAGGCCCAGGAAGAGTTGACACAGACACTTCCTGTCTTTAATGCCAAGCCATGCACCTTCCCCACATCCTGGTGTCACTCTGGCATTCCTCCATGCCCATTTGGCTGGTGTGGACAGCCCAACGCCCTTTCCACTGCCACAAAATGGACTTCACGCTTGCAGTAGGTTTGACCCAGCATTTGACTGCAGGGAACCACATTGTATCTCTTTTAAATTACTGATCCTTGGGCTCCAAAAGAGCACCTGTCTCTTGCCTTCTGCTCACTGTCAAGTGTCACGTTCAGTAACCGGATTGCTTTAAGCTGCTCATTTGCAACAACACAATCTCCTTGCACTGTGCCAGCACAACCATTTGTGCAGCCACTTAGAAAGCCACTTAGGCAAATTGATCCTGCTGGAAAAAACAATATTCTAGGAAGAAAAAAACTCAACATGTTTTTTTTGGGCCAAATTGCTACTCTGACCTAGTTCACTACATGGCTAAAAAAGTGGTGATTCCAGCAAAGTTCAAGGGACAAGAAAATAACAGAAGATGGGGAGCTGGTGGGAGGCACAAAAATCAGCCATCTTTTACCGAGTGTTGATTCTTACATGCAGATGACCCTGACAAACTACCCATGTTTCCAAAGAGAATCTGGTAAGGGCAGTGATTTTCTCACTTGGCTTTAAATTAACAGCAAATTATTCCCCGTAACACAAGCTGGCTGTGCCAAATCAAGCATCTTTCTAATACCACACAAACAACTTGGTATGTCTTCTGTGCTGTCAGTGGGATAAGAGATTATGTAAATACAGAATGGAGGTAAACACACAGTAGTCTTAGTAAAATAGAACCAGTAAACAAATGCAATAGGATCTTATGTAGCAGGGTATACAAAGCCTACATACAACTACTTTAACAAAGTTGGCAGGAAATATCCCTGTGCGATTCCCACATTTTCCTCTGTACCACTCGGTATCAATTTTCTCCAAAAGACAAACAGTGTCTCCAGAACGAAGGTCCAAGTCCTCAGCATGCTCTGTAAGACAACATCATTTCAGTTAACAGTACCTGTCACACTCATTGATTTTCTTTAAGTAAAACCTTCTTAATACAAATACCACAGACAAAACCAGAATCAGTTTTTAAAAAGTCTTAGTTTTATTCGATAAATCAACCAGCTTTAACTGAAAGACTGGCCCATCTATAGCCAAACCCATTGATTTGAACAACTCTATGTGCAGACCTTGCAGACCAAGCTTCCATACCATTTTTAAGCTCTAATTTCTAAGAAAATTTCCATTTGAAAGTCTTGGAGTAAAACAAGCTTCCAGAATATTCACGTTCACTTACCTGCAGGAAAATCATGCAGGACTACAGCATGAGGTGCACTTGTGTCAGAAACTTTTGGAGGGTGGTTTGAGTCCTGACAACAACAAATAAATCCAAGTAGTTTATAAATCATGAAAGATACTAACAGAGATTCTCTGTTAATGTACTTCTTAATTAATTTTCTGACTTTGGACACAGAGTTGTTCTGGTGTTGCAGAAGGAAACGGTTATTGGTCACATAACTATGGGTGTGAATTCTGTATGCCTTTTGCCAGTGTAAACAAGAATACATTTCATCAAAATCTACTTTTAAGCCAGTGAAATGAACGGAAGGCATGCAACCTTTCCAAGTATAGAAAAAGCCTCAGCTATCTCTGTGGACCAGAAATCTGTAGCACTGATAGCAACACTTATTTCAAGGGCTGTGGACAAATTTTGCACTGGTGCTTGGTACTGTGTGCCACCAATCACTCTTCCTTGCTTGAGGGAACACCGAGCCCAAGTCTCCCCAGCACACTCAGCAGGGACAGCACATCTGCTGACTAACAAACATTCCAAGAGGAGCTAGGAAGCCACTACACCTTTGCTTACACAAAGGTAACACTGAGGGGAGCTGACAGTTTTGTTGTGGCATCTTCATAAAGGGAAATTATATTCAAAATGCTGAGCTTCTCTGTCCCACCCACTAGGAATTTTTAGGCTGTACTGATGACAATCATGGTACGTGAATTACATTCAAAGTAATTCATTGTGTACAAAAAAAGAAAAAACCAACCAAAAAAGCCCAGCTAAGACTAGAGTAACATGAGTTAAAACAGACAACAACATACTGCACAGAAATCTATTTCAGCTATGTAGGCTTCTGATAATACTCAAAAAGGCTGCTCGTTGCTATAATTTCCACTAGCTACTTAATATTAATAGAGTCATGCCCTAAAACCAAGTCAGGATCTGTAGAAGCAGAGAGAGGAAAATACTTTCAAGTCCATATGTCAAAGCCAATTCACTGATGTATCATGTACAGCACTTCATAAAGTACTCGCTTATCTTTTGCTCAATTTTCAGATACTCAGCCAAGGGAGTGATTATTTTCCTGTGAGACGGAGGAACTTAACCAGTTTCCTCTCCCTTCTGGCACTCCAAGTAATTACTCTTGCTCTGTTCCATAAGCAGAATGTCCCTGTGCTATGAGGCAAATCACCATTATTGGGTTTTGTTTTGGCAGTTGTTTTGTTTTGATTACAGAAACATAAGGATTTAATAAATCACTATTACACTATTTCTCAGTGTAACCTCTGAAGACTAAAACACTTAATACTTTACTGCAACAGGAGTCTTGCTCATTGAATATTTAAGCCAGCAGAAAAAGCACCTTACCTTACAGGACAGTTCTCCAGTGTTCCTGGGAAGACAGTCTTCCTTGGCAACTCCATGAGGCACAGGTAGCTTGAACAGAAACAGAGGCAAATGGAAAGGTTTTTTTCATTTCTAAGCACCTCAAATTTTCACCGCAAGTGAAAATGGTCAGATGATGAAACTATTCAAACCACCTACTACAGGTAAGTAATTTAGGAGTCCAGTGGAAGAGGACAGGTTCCTTTGGAAGGCATTCAGAACAGACTGCTGGTGATATGAACTGCCACTCCGAGAAACTCAGGTGGTGTCACCCTCTTTAAAAGTGTCTTAGACACCTAACTGGTATCACACCATATAGTACAAGATACTCAGAAAGACACTCTGATGCAGAAATATATTCATTTGTCATGGAGGGCACTAGAAAAACAACCTGGGAGGAAATTTTCATTGCCAGTAAGACTTTGGGGCAGAGAATTACTACTGTTTACTACAGAAAAAAATTTCTATAGAAAAAAACCCTCATATAAAAAACTCTAAATGCAAAAGTTAAAGATCAAAAAAAAAGGCAACAGAGAGTTTCCACTTCATGCTGATGGAATGTTGATGCTGTTCATGCTATAGCTGTGTGGCTGCTTTTTTTATAACAGCACTGGTTCAAGCAGTCACCAGCTCTATCCCTGACCAGTTTCAAGTTTCTGGGGAAAGACCTTCTTGTTTTCATCTGTAATGTTGATTCATTAGTATTTAAAATTCCCTAATAACACATACAATACCAAAAACATTTTTATAATGAAAAGGGATGGCATCAATAGGATGAAAATGTAAGATTAGCAATGTTACATTCCTCACTCTTTGTAAGCTTGATTAAGTAAGGTCAATACTTTATAAGTTCCAATGCTCCCCCAATTTTCCTAAGCATTTTGATATGTATGGGTAAACCAATACACAACTGCAATTATTCAGCACCATTTTACTGAAAGAGAATTCAGAACCGGTGACTAGAAAAAGAACCCCCAAACCCCAAGAGCTATGCATTAAAGATATATATATATATATATATATAAATAAATATATATATATAAAAAAAAAATATATATATATATAGAAAATATAATTACATATATACATAAAAATACACCACACAGATCCATACTTTACATGTATTTATTGCTTTCTCCAGTATTGCCTTACAGGACTTATTACTATTTATCTACTAGCATTTTCTAACGAAGATTATTCTGATATATGCACTGTGAAAGCCACCTAATACTAACCTACTTTAGTAGGTTTAACTACCTCTTCTCTACTATTTTAACCAGCACTGTTTTATAAAAACAATGTTCTCAGATAGAATATCTCAACTCTCACCATGTATTTATTGTAGAGAGGATGACCCGGTTTAGGTCTAGGAGGTAATGCTGGATCTGGATTTTTAAAGACTGCACTTTTTGCTCTCTTGGGTCCCAACCGGAACTTGTTGTTTTTTTTATCAGAAGCGATGTCAGAACTAGATCGCGAAAGAACATCCTTCTGGGAGGAGGACTTGGCTGCAGAGAGTTTTGGTGGAGGTGGCCTTCCAGGAACACTTTTAGGTGGGGGAGGTCGAGCAGGTACAATTTTTCCATCCACGGGCCTAAAAATTGTGCAAACCATCAGAGAAATATGCATATTAATAAGCCTGCCACCTCATCCTAGCTATAGAGTGTGCAGTGAGGAGACAAGGTTTGTGATGACCTGGGCTGTACAGTGTGTAGTATCTGAAGCTTTCCAGGAATACATGAACTCTTCAGATACTGGGTCCAGATGATCAGTTCCTTAGACAGATCCTTTGACTACGTATTTCCAAGTCTGCTCACCAACAGCCTGCCAGCTTTCTGGGGAGCCCACTAAATAAGCAGGATTTGTTTCAGCAATCCACCTCTAGAAAGAGCTTTCTTTGAAGCTGCTGCAGGATGAAATTCTGCTATTGGAGAGCTTTTATGAAAGCTGGTCTTCAGGAATCAGCCTAGCTCATTCCTTGGGATGTCACTTACCTCAAGTGACCATGATGAAGCTCATGACATATCACACCACTTTGCACATTGCCATCAATAGCAGAATTTACCATTTTTATGCAACAGATGTCTACTGCAGAAAGAAAACACTGGTGAAAATACTCAAGTTCTCTGGCAATGTTGGAGGTACCACACTCTCATTAGTGCACCAGCAGTTTAGAAACCCAAACCAGAGACTAGCAAGTGACAGCAGTAATGTTTACTAGTAATTAATATTACTAGTAATATTCCAAAAATACAGTATTGTTGATTTTTATTGGGATATCTTCAACCAGTTACTGCAAGTTTCTGCTACAACTGCTTCTCTTTTTTTTCATATAATGTAATTCAGCATAATTACTTGCTCACATGCATTCCTCATGGGTCTGCAAAAATTACCAACCCCAACAAATCTGCATTAGTGGATCTTCGAAGTATCATTCTAACACATTTTGTGAGTGTCACCCACCACTTGAGAAGATATTAGGGCACTACTAATGCTCCTGATAAGAGTTCTCTATTACTATTTGAGTATGGAATAATTTTTAAATTTCAAAAATATTTTCCACTTCTGTTCAACATCCATCTCTCCCTTTTCTTGCCCTCATCTTGAACTAAGCATTTTTAATACTGACAAAATGGGAAATTCCAATTTAGACTGCCTTAAATCTGTAAACAGACCAACCTATACATTTTTAAAGCAACTCAACTAAACAAGAAGACCCTAACAAGCAATTCAGTAAATTATTACTGCTTACTTAAAAAAAAAAAAAAAAAAAAAAACCCTTTTAGAAAAAAGAGGAAAAGAAAA